>WEDG01001332.1:15000-161894 GCA_017591395.1 Schistocephalus solidus | reverse complement strand
CACACGTGGAATTCATTACAAGGTCGTGACCCCTAAGGCACCAAATACTACTACAACTACTACCGCCACGTCTTTGACTAGAATCATTTCTACTATTACTTCTGCATCTTCTACTGCTTCTACTATTAATACTGCTGCAAATCCTACTACTACAACTACTACTACATACTACTTCTACTCATTCCTAAACTACTTCTACTACTACTACTACTAATATACTGCGTCACTACTACTACTACTACTACTACTACTACTACTACTACTACTACTACTACCGCGTCTACTACTACAACTCATACTGCGTATTCTACTACAAGTACTACCACAATTAATACTACTACTGCTACTACTTATTCTACTACTACTTCTACTATTGCTGCGGCAGCAATTTCTACAACTAATACTTCATAGAATTATACTACTACCGTTAATACTGCTACTTATATTATTGCAACTACTGACCCAAGCTAGTAAAAAAACGATTAGTCCAGTACGCTATCCCGAACTCAGTGCAAACATCAAATAAACGATAGAAAACTAAGAACACTAGCACATGTGCGACAACCCGGGACCTAACTAACCAGAAGGCCTCAGACGTAGAATACACCGTAGCATGCAATATCACCCGCGCAAGCGAGCGAGATGGTGGAAGATGCCAGTTAATAGATCAATGAGCATACTTGTGGAGAAGGAAATTAAAAGACCTTAAACTCTGATCGCACGACGAAAAGGACCAAAAAAACATGCGGGCCACAAAGGGTTAGCAGGTAAGTCCGTAAACCCAACCATCCTAAGACTAAACCCTAAAAAGGAATACCAACCAGCTTAATAAGTCCCTCTTAAACTCTCCCAATGGAAGGTCTGTTTCGACGTCCAACAAAAACAATGAAAGTAGGCAACATAGGTGAGCAAAGCGAACGAACGACCTAATGTAATATGAGGTATTTAAAAGGGCAACTGCGCAAAATTAACTGCATAGAAAAACGAAAAACCTGGGAAAAACCAGCTGTTAACGCGTAAACGAACCAAAAAAACGCCAGGGCAGCCAGGATTCAAAAAGCAGATGAACCCCACAAATCACTGCAACGGATTCACCCAACACCCCAGCCACCCCCCCACCACCAGGAATCCTAACCACAGCTGCACCAACCCTTTTTCGCAGTGCATGTCCGTGTTACAAACATCAACGATCTCACCAGCACTTGAACCTAACCGAGTGCGTCCGAATGCATGACTGCAAACAGAAGTGGGCAGTTTTACCCCGGTTCCCAAAACCGTGCACCCGTACTGGAACAATGACCTACGCAGACCCATACTAATGAATGCCTGCGCGGCCCAGACGCCACCAACTATTCATTGGGGGAAGGACGGGGGATCCCAGCCGAAATTGCATAACCAAGGGAGCCCACGTAGGCTTTCCGATAGGGAAAAATGTCTTACCGGGCAAACCACACGTACGTACCGTAATCCAAAACAACAGCTGCGCAAACCGTCCCCCCAATCCATGCCCAGGCCCAAAACAACAACACCGACACAAGAGCCCAACCAAATACCCCCAAATGCACGACTGCTTGAAACCCCTTACCGAAACCGCTGCACCTATCCTACCCCTGTAGCACACAAGACGGCCTACTGAAATGAATCCTCCTTTCCAATGAACGCGTTACTAGCAGAATATAGGGCACCGAAAACCAAACGCATCGGAATCCTAACCCAACAGTTGCACCAACCCTCCCCCCATCCCATGCCCATGGCCCAAACCACAACACCGGCACTAGAGCCAAACAATTGCCACCAAATGCATGACTGCATGATACCCCTACTGAAACATCTGCACGTATCCTACCCCCATTCCAGTCCTGTAGCACACAAGGCGGCCTAATGCAAAGGGAACCTCCTTTTCAATGAACGCGTTACTAGCAGAATACAGGGCCAAAACGCATGAATAGACATAATGTTGTACAATTGTTCCAGGATAATTCTGGTGATCTTTAGCTGTATAAGACATCCTACTGTTAGCTTTTAAGTAGGACAAACGTATTAATTCTCTCTGGGACCCGCTTTTGTGCTTCCACCCGTTTTTCTGTTTGAAGAGGTACATAACTGCCAAAGTTCGGATATTGCCCAGGCCAGTATTTTTTTCTGATAAACGCCACTTCCGATGCTGCTATCAGGTTTTCTGCGTAGAAGGACGTATCAGAAAGTGCGTGAAACTGCTCTTTTCATTGGCAATGTAAATTTGATCGTTGGGTGTGCTTAATTTACAGCGTTTAAGATTTCGCCTACATTTGTTTCTTCTGTGAAAATTGCAAATTTCGTCAACGTATCGGCCGCAATTTCTTAGCTTATTGATCTGTTTGCTTAGCTGATATTTCTCCTGCTTGCCCATAAAGTCATCGGCTAATAGAGGTCTTAGTAATAATTCTTTCATTGCATTTGTTGGTATGTCTGTTTCTTGCCCACTGGTCAATGGGAATTCACAGAGGTATTCGATTGTCTCAGGGACAGTAACGTTTGTAAAATATGATGAGATATCCAAAGATAGCATCATCATGCCATTTTAGTTAAGGTCGTTGACGTCTTCAATACATTCAAAGGTATATCGGTAGCTACGTGGCACTAGCTGATGTTGTACAGGCTTTAGATCCTCTGCTAACCATTTTGCTATTGCATGATAAGGAGAGTTTCGCATGTCTTAAATCGGACGAAGTGGCAAGCCTTCCTTGTGGATCTTCGGTAGCTTAATACAGTCGAGACATGGGTGTACCTACTGGTCTGAGGCGTTCGAGGTCAGGACCGCTTAGAAAACCACATACATAAAATCTGTTTTAAGCAATTTGTCATTTGTTTCTCTACTTCATCGGTGCATCCCTTTTCTTCATGCACTTCCTTAAATTTCTCTTCCTCGGATAGTATGGAGTGAGTCTTCGTTACATAGTCTGATTTGTTTTTTATAACGATGCTTGTTCATTTATTCCGTCTTGTTATCAGGATGTTTTGGTGCGCTTCAAGCTGTTTTAACTTATCTACGTATGCTTTTGTTAGCAATCCCCGAATTTTCGGTCTCTCGTTTAAGTACTGATAACTATAAATCAGCAGCGTTTATTTAAAGTGTTGAACTCTCTCTGTGGATATGGGCTTTAGGTCGTAAGTTTGGTTCCAGAGATACTCGAATTGGGTTTCTATCTTTTGACGAGGCAAGCAGAATTTTGGAACTAGGAATAATGCTTCGTGCAATGTTTTACGAGTGGCCTAGAAGAAATATTTTGGATTTACCGATAGGGATCTTTTGAAATACGTGATTATGGCTTTATTTCTTGCACCCTTTGAAGAAGTGACGATCACTTTGCGTCTCTACGTTTTTCTTTCTATGGTTTGAGTATAGCTGCTAAATTCTTGTCTTTTATCTTTTGTTAGGGTATACAAAACGGCAGCCGTTGACACACGTTTAAAATTTAAGCTACGTTCCAATGTTTCCCTATAAATGTTCTGGCCTGAAGAGAAGTTGTAGAAAGCATCGCGTATGCTCGCCAAGTCGTATTTAAATTTTTCTGAAGACTTCAGGATCACATATTCACATTTGGGCAGAACTCAGCCAGTGGGATATAAATATTTGTAGACTACCCTGTTCCAAGTCCGATTAAATGCCCAATGTCCGGACAAGTGTTTCGGAAATTTTTGTCGAGAGCTTCTCAGTTCATTCGATTGCACCGCAGCTTACATCGTGAGCTAATAGTGTCAGAGAAATGGCAGATCAACAAGGTTTTCTATTCTCTTACTTTCCTTTATTAGCATGAAAACACAATGACGTCATTGCGCTGAAAACCGTACAGTGACCAGTGTCAACTTAGGACGTGCTATCGTTTATGCTGCATGATTTCCGGGTTTGAGAGCTTTGAATGAGAAAAGGACAAATACAGGAATAACGCACGACTACTACTACTACTATTATTACTACTACTACTACTATTACTACTACTACTACTACTACTACTACTACTACTACTACTACTACTACTACTACTACTACTACTACTACTACTACTACTACTACTACTACCGCGTCTACTACTACAACTCATACTGCGTATTCTACTACAAGTACTACCACAATTAATACTACTACTGCTACTACTTATTCTACTACTACTTCTACTATTGCTGCGGCAGCAATTTCTACAACTAATACTTCATAGAATTATACTACTACCGTTAATACTGCTACTTATATTATTATAACTACTGACCCAAGCTAGTAAAAAAACGATTAGTCCAGTACGCTATCCCGAACTCAGTGCAAACATCAAATAAACGATAGAAAACTAAGAACACTAGCACATGTGCGACAACCCGGGACCTAACTAACCAGAAGGCCTCAGACGTAGAATACACCGTAGCATGCAATATCACCCGCGCAAGCGAGCGAGATGGTGGAAGATGCCAGTTAATAGATCAATGAGCATACTTGTGGAGAAGGAAATTAAAAGACCTTAAACTCTGATCGCACGACGAAAAGGACCAAAAACATGCGGGCCACAAAGGGTTAGCAGGTAAGTCCGTAAACCCAACCATCCTAAGACTAAACCCTAAAAGGAATACCAACCAGCTTAAAAGTCCCTCTTAAACTCTCCCAATGGAAGGTCTGTTTCGACGTCCAACAAAACAATGAAAGTAGGCAACATAGGTGAGCAAAGCGAACGAACGACCTAATGTAATATGAGGTATTTAAAGGGCAACTGCGCAAATTAACTGCATAGAAAACGAAAAACCTGGGAAAAACCAGCTGTTAACGCGTAAACGAACCAAAAACGCCAGGGCAGCCAGGATTCAAAAGCAGATGAACCCCACAAATCACTGCAACGGATTCACCCAACACCCCAGCCACCCCCCACCACCAGGAATCCTTACCACAGCTGCACCAACCCTTTTCGCAGTGCATGTCCGTGTTACAAACATCAACGATCTCACCAGCACTTGAACCTAACCAAGTGCGTCCGAATGCATGACTGCAAACAGAAGTGGGCAGTTTTACCCCGGTTCCCAAAACCGTGCACCCCTACAGGAACAATGACCTACGCAGACCCATACTAATGAATGCCTGCGCGGCCCAGACGCCACCAACTATTCATTGGGGGAAGGACGGGGGATCTCAGCCGAAATTGCATAACCAAGGGAGCCCACGTAGGCTTTCCGATAGGGAAAAATGTCTTACCGGGCAAACCACACGTACGTACCGTAATCCAAAACAACAGCTGCGCAAACCGTCCCCCCAATCCATGCCCAGGCCCAAAACAACAACACCGACACAAGAGCCCAACCAAATACCCCCAAATGCACGACTGCTTGAAACCCCTTACCGAAACCGCTGCACCTATCCTACCCCTGTAGCACACAAGACGGCCTACTGAAATGAATCCTCCTTTCCAATGAACGCGTTACTAGCAGAATATAGGGGCACCGAAAACCAAACGCATCGGAATCCTAACCCAACAGTTGCACCAACCCTCCCCCATCCCCATGCCCATGGCCCAAAACCACAACACCGGCACTAGAGCCAAACAATTGCCACCAAATGCATGACTGCATGATACCCCTACTGAAACATCTGCACGTATCCTACCCCCCATTCCAGTCCTGTAGCACACAAGGCGGCCTAATGCAAAGGGAACCTCCTTTTCAATGAACGCGTTACTAGCAGAATATAGGGCCAAAACGCATGAATAGACATAATGTTGTACAATTGTTCCAGGATAATTCTGGTGATCTTTAGCTGTATAAGACATCCTACTGTTAGCTTTTAAGTAGGACAAACGTATTCCTTTTTCTCTGGGACCCGCTTTTGTGCTTCCACCCGTTTTTTTCTGTTTGAAGAGGTACATAACTGCCAAAGTTCGGATATTGCCCAGGCCAGTATTTTTTTTCGATAAACGCCACTTCCGATGCTGCTATCAGGTTTTCTGCGTAGAAGGACGTATCAGAAAGTGCGTGAAACTGCTCTTTTCATTGGCAATGTAAATTTGATCGTTGGGTGTGCTTAATTTACAGCGTTTAAGATTTCGCCTACATTTGTTTCTTCTGTGAAAATTGCAAATTTCGTCAACTTATCGGCCGCAATTTCTTAGCTTATTGATCTGTTTGCTTAGCTGATATTTCTCCTGCTTGCCCATAAAGTCATCGGCTAATAGAGGTCTTAGTAATAATTCTTTTCATTGCATTTGTTGGTATGTCTGTTTCTTGCCCACTGGTCAATGGGAATTCACAGAGGTATTCGATTGTCTCAGGGACAGTAACGTTTGTAAAATATGATGAGATATCCAAAGATAGCATCATCATGCCATTTTAGTTAAGGTCGTTGACGTCTTCAATACATTCAAAGGTATATCGGTAGCTACGTGGCACTAGCTGATGTTGTACAGGCTTTAGATCCTCTGCTAACCATTTTTGCTATTGCATGATAAGGAGAGTTTCGCATGTCTTAAATCGGACGAAGTGGCAAGCCTTCCTTGTGGATCTTCGGTAGCTTAATACAGTCGAGACATGGGTGTACCTACTGGTCTGAGGCGTTCGAGGTCAGGACCGCTTAGAAAACCACATACATAAAATCTGTTTTAAGCAATTTGTCATTTGTTTCTCTACTTCATCGGTGCATCCCTTTTCTTCATGCACTTCCTTAAATTTCTCTTCCTCGGATAGTATGGAGTGAGTCTTCGTTACATAGTCTGATTTGTTTTTTATAACGATGCTTGTTCATTTATTCCGTCTTGTTATCAGGATGTTTTGGTGCGCTTCAAGCTGTTTTAACTTATCTACGTATGCTTTTGTTAGCAATCCCCGAATTTTCGGTCTCTCGTTTAAGTACTGATAACTATAAATCAGCAGCGTTTATTTAAAGTGTTGAACTCTCTCTGTGGATATGGGCTTTAGGTCGTAAGTTTGGTTCCAGAGATACTCGAATTGGGTTTCTATCTTTTGACGAGGCAAGCAGAATTTTGGAACTAGGAATAATGCTTCGTGCAATGTTTTACGAGTGGCCTAGAAGAAATATTTTGGATTTACCGATAGGGATCTTTTGAAATACGTGATTATGGCTTTATTTCTTGCACCCTTTGAAGAAGTGACGATCACTTTGCGTCTCTACGTTTTTCTTTCTATGGTTTGAGTATAGCTGCTAAATTCTTGTCTTTTTATCTTTTTGTTAGGGGTATACAAAACGGCAGCCGTTGACACACGTTTAAAAATTTAAGCTACGTTCCAATGTTTCCCTATAAATGTTCTGGCCTGAAGAGAAGTTGTAGAAAGCATCGCGTATGCTCGCCAAGTCGTATTTAAATTTTTTTCTGAAGACTTCAGGATCACATATTCACATTTGGGCAGAACTCAGCCAGTGGGATATAAATATTTTGTAGACTACCCTGTTCCAAGTCCGATTAAATGCCCAATGTCCGGACAAGTGTTTCGGAAATTTTTGTCGAGAGCTTCTCAGTTCATTCGATTGCACCGCAGCTTACATCGTGAGCTAATAGTGTCAGAGAAATGGCAGATCAACAAGGTTTTCTATTCTCTTACTTTCCTTTATTAGCATGAAAACACAATGACGTCATTGCGCTGAAAACCGTACAGTGACCAGTGTCAACTTAGGACGTGCTATCGTTTATGCTGCATGATTTCCGAATTTTTTTTGCTAGACTAACTACAATCTCGTTCTCATTCTTGTGCATCTTAGCGTTTTCAATGAGTTGCTTAATTTAACTCTCCAGTCCTATGTGAACCTACTCACCAATACCCATACTTTCGACTCTTAAACTATATGACGCCCCTAATAGTGTACGGGGGTCTATTGGCATGTTCGGTACGATAGATTTGAATATGTCCAGAATACTGGGTAGGTGGGTATGGGCTACATTCAATTCAATGGCCCATTCCCTCACCCTCTCCCTAAGAGAGGTCTGCGAGGGCAGTCAACTGTCTAAACTGCTCTCAGACGATAACATGTCGTCTATCTCGCTGTCAGTTAACCAGATCAAGGTTTCACAGGCGTCAACAGAGACATCCATCGGCGTGCGATCAACTAACGGTCCATCGACGTCTTCCTAGTCAACGTTTATGCGCTTAGCAGTACACATATTCACTTCCTCTGTAACTTCGCGGCATATTTGCGCTACCTATCGCGCAATATTCCTCCTAATTGTCCTTATGGAAGTCTGTTTAAACATTGGACAGGGTAAGTTGGAAAAAAACAGATTAAGTAGGCGAACTAGGAATAGAAGTGCAAAAACAAGAGCGTCACAAGTGCAGTCACGTGTGTGCACGCCACGGCAGAGCAAAGTGCAATGTCATCCTTTGCACTCGCGTGTAACGAGCGTTATCAGCCTCCCGACCAATCAGAGCTAAGACGATAAACGTCGATTACCAAATGAGCCAAAGAAGTACCGGTCCTTATATGTCGAGATTACTGTATATTCGGGCATTCTCGACTGTTATTAGGGGAAACCGTTTGTATTTTCTTAGTATCAGAGTCCATAATTTCCCTAAACTGTCTTACTAGCCATGCAAAACTATCGGCCGTTTCACTCAATACAAATGCATAAAACATGGACTGCGCAGGACCATGCTTATCGGTTATCACTATGTGATGCAAAAGAAACCCATGGCAATTATTTAGGTACATGCCATCCATCTGCACCGCCTTTGCATACTGAGCAAACATGTTCTTTAGGGTTGGCGTTGTGAATCACATGGCCTTTATCCCTTCTTTGCCATAGAGGTAATCAGAGAAAGAGCCACCCTTCGTATTTTGAAGGGCCTTAGTCATCCCCATGACCAACGGGTCAGTGCGCAAAATGCGCCTGCGCATGTTTACCAGTTCCTTCATTTTGTAATTTATACCGAAGGAATTTACAAACTTGTTTTTATAAACAATGTTTACTTCTCAAATAAACCTTCAACCGACCGACAGAAGGCCTGATCTGCGTTATCAAATTGAGCAGACCTTGCCCTGCTGCTCCTTCAAGACGGTGGAATTTGGGATACTTGGCAACCAACATCCGGTTACATATGTGGTTGTGTAGAATTAACTGCCTAAAAGTTCCAAAAAGGTTACTTTGTTTTCACTTACCTTCTCATATTCTCTTGTTTTAGACATCAGTTCTGCATAACTGTTAAAAATTCCATTTTGCATTAGCCTCTTGAATTGTGCACGCACAACTAAGGCTTGCTCTTGCTTGCATGTTAGGAAGTGGCCACCAGACTAATTTTTTGGATATGAAGGACTTAGTCCTGCAGTCCATTTTCCTTGAAAAGTTCGACCATGTCAACATTTTCGGGGGGCACGGAGTCATGGTTGTGGTCCATTTTGAAGGATGTAACCGTGATTCCGTCCTTCCTTCTATGGACGACATTGAAAATGCATCACATCCAGCACTCCCACCAATATAAATAAAAGACACCTATGAATCATCACACACTTTCGAAGGAGCCAAGATACAAGCGTATTTGCGGTTAGCATAAACATACTTTTCGGCGTAAACAGATATCACCGGATATTTATCAGAGCTCTTTGCCTTGATAAAATAACCCGTTGTCTTAAAATAGATTTATGTTAATCTCGCGTACTCGACTTAACTTTTTAATGGCTTCATCCAGGTCCCTCAGTGAGTGGAAGTACCGGTCAAGCAGAATTTCTTTGAACTTCATCTTGACAACAGAAACGGACGCGATCATATCGCACGTGCAAGTTTTCGAAAACTGCACATCACCACTTGTTATACCATCAAATCACCAAGTCACGTGATATCGCGCGAATGCCTTCATCAGCAGTTCTGCATTCCGTACTAACGACTCACTCGCTGCTCAAACGGCTGCCTCGATAAGTCCCTTCATTAACGTATATTTGTTCTATTCGATTACTTAAGCGTTTCCAATCTCTTATCGTCCCCTCGTCTTATCCGTCGCCCAAGAGTGGTTTTGGTTTTTTCTTTGCCCCTTCGCCTTCCTCTTTTGCGGTGTCAGCTCGGTCAATGCTGGGTGTAACAGGCGAGTGTTGTGGCTACTTTGCTCATAACCTGTTCCTAACCTTTGTTCTTATCATCCCTACCTGGCTGCACAACGCTGCATCTACCCGAAATATGCTGAAGTTCCAAGCTAGATATTATACGCATCAGAAGTCGATGGATTTGTAAACTCACAACCACGTTTCTTGCTTTTTCCTCCTATTCCAGTTACCTGTACTTACCGTCAAATACTATTACCACTTGCACCATTGACTTAATCTCTACCTTCTCTAATCTCGTTTACTTGTTGCTTTGAATACATCCATTTTTCACGTCTAGATGTTTACTTTTCCGAATAAATGTTGGCTTCACCATTCCGTGGTCTTCTTAGCAAGGCCTTTTTCCGTCATCAAAGCCATGAGTATAATTGATGTCACACCGTGTTCTTTAAGGGATCCGGTATGAAGTAGGATAGCAAACAAAGCCCACTAGTAGTTACGGAGCACGACCCAGATGGCGTCCACTGTTAAATTATCAATATTTCCTTAATTGCTGGCCGATTCCCCCCGCCATAACTTTTCTCTGTATACTGGCACCAAGGCCTTTATAAACCATTTCACTGTCTCACTAACTGAGGAGTTGACGGGCACCTGCTTAAGGGTACAGCATATTACTCCCGGCTCTGTAATTATGCCCATGGCATTCAACGAGCACCTGAGTTAATTCGTGCCATCCACGCTTTTGCGGCGTCGATGTTAGGTGTGGAAAGTGAGAGCGCTACGTTTGTGTGCATGGCCCTCGGGGAGAGAGGTAGCAAAACAACACTCTTCGCTTTTCCAGACATCCTTAGAGCCCGGAGGTCTACCAGTTGATTGGAAATCCGCATGGATTACGCCGCTCTATCAGGTGGAAGCCGTGTCTCCGCAAACAATTATTGACCTGTCAACCTTACTTCAATTTGCTGCAAAATCATGGAAAAAAATAATTAAGCAACAACTAATGCAGTTCCTAGAACATAACCATCTGCTTTCCGAGGTCCAGCACGGTTTCTGTAAAGGTAGGTCCTTCGTCACAAATTTGCTCAGCCGGTTAGAACGTTGGACTGAGGCGGTCGATAGAGGAAATACGGTGCACACAGTCTTTATCGACTTCAAAAAGGCTTTCGATAGCGAGCCGCACAACCACCTGCTTTATAAACTCAACTGCATAGGAGTAAGAGGTAGACTTCTGACATGGATAGAAAACTTCCTAATTGGCCACTCACAAACTGTCAATATCAGCGACAAACAGTCTACCAAGGTTAAGGCCGAGAGTGGTGTTACCCAAGGCTCTGTTCTCGGCCCTATTTTGTTCATTATCTACATCAACGATTGTGCCAACGAACTGGACTGCGATATTGCCATGTTTGCCGATTATCTCAAACTTTTGCGCGTCATTCAAACTGTGGCTGACGAAGAGAACTTGCAGGCAAACTTAAATCGACTCCAGAAATGGACAAATGACTGGCTCTTGCCGTTTAATGAGAACAAGTGCAACATCATACGAGTCGGGAAAAGCAATCCTTCGAACCGTACGGTTAACCGTCTGAATGGCACTCCATTGAAAGAAGTGGATGCCCAAAAGGACCTGGGAGTCTGGATCACGCCCTCGCTTAAACCCTTCCTTCATTACGCCAAGGTAGCGAAGTCAGCGATGTCTATTCTTTACCTCGTCAAACGAGCTTTTTCACCCTTTTCACCGACTGATTCACCAAAGTCTTCGGAAACTTAATGCGGTCGAAGTTGGAGTCCGCTATCCAAGCTTGGAGACCCTGGGCGCAAAGGACATCAAAATACTCGAAACGGTCCAAACCGAGCAACCAAACTTGTCCGTGGACATGGCTCACAGCCTTATGAAACATGGCTATCGAATCTCAATCTCTTTCCCTTGCACCTTAGACAACTTCGGGGAGACATGATACTAACAGTCCACATACTACGCGTTCAGGAATGTTGTCTTGTCCCAGGTGATTTCTTCGAGTTAGCAACAACAACGAACTTGAGAGTTCATCCTCTCAAATAACGTGTGACTGGAGCTAGGATAGACACTCGGAAGTACTTCTTCTACAAAAGAGTAGTCGAAGCTTCAAATAATCTTCCTCTGGATGTTGTTATGTCAGAATTCCTGGAGGCTGTTAAGCGAAAGTTGGATCGATATAATTGTGGGAGCTACAACTCTAATTGAAAGCTGCAAGGACGACGTCAGAAAATATGGTATTTATACTACTAGCTATATTTGAGTAACATTCCTTAATGATTATTATTTACTTTCGAGGGCTCACATTCCCATAATTCCCATGCGGAGGTCCCCGAGGTCTTCCCTGCTTAACTATCGGCACACCGTGTTAACACCGTGAGTGTTCGCATCAGGCGAACCTGGGGGCCACAGTCCATTTGGTCTATAAACATTTTTCCTTGGTTTGAACCGCAACGGACCGAGGATGATCTGGGTGGATATTTCTGCCTTTGAAATCACTCGGCGGACTCTGCCACCATCAAGGACGTGTCTGGCTGCATCTTCCGCACTTCGGTGATGATCCAGGTGACTTCCGCGATGACCCCATTGACCTCTCCAAGGGTGACAGTTTTTTCTCCTAAATATCACCAACAGTTTATTTTCACTGTCTGCTCTTTTCATCTATGTTCCACCCAGTTAGCTCATATCAATTGGCCTCGTTAATATCCCGAGAAACTTATTTGATACCACAACTCGCATGTACAAATATGGAATTCAAAGGTTTCTCACCTATATCTCCCTCAAATATACTGATACTGATACTGGTAATCCGTTTCTGGCTTATTAGCGATCGTCAACCAGCCATGCACAACCCCAGGTTTTCCAACCCCTAAAAATCAAACTCGCGACCTGTTGGTTAGAAGTCCAACGCCTACCCATTAAGCCACGGGCTCGTTATCCTGTTGGTTGAGATTTGGTTTATTGAAAATGGTAGATAGGCGCTCGTTGGTCACGTTATGGGACCTATTCATTCTGTCTTCCCTCGGGGCGCAGCTGGGGCTCCACCAGCAGCCACACAGAGGCTGCTATTGTATGCGGAAAGCTGCATAGTTCTGTGGTGTCCTTATCGAGATCATCCCTTCATCAAAATAAGTGGTATAACTGATGTCATGGAGCATTCTTTATGATTACCAGAACGAAGTCAGATGGAAAACAAGGCCATCTGCTGACGTCTAGCCGTATCGTCACAGAGCAAGACAGGGACCTCAGGGAGCTCACACTTAAGCGTCGGTATCGAATGATGGAATGGTCTGCAGTGAAGGCTGACTACCAGGAAAGATCTAGCTTTAGTGATTTAGCTGTCCCGGATCGGCAGCATCACCGCCACCGGTGTAAGAATGTTGGGTATCTCTTGGCTCTTTGGTCGACAGTGAAAAGTTTCCAAAATCAGAAGTCAGCAAGGCAGGTGGGTGGCGTACAATCGGCTGAGAGGTCAGAGGTAGCAGATTTCCTATCACGCCACGAAACTGCTTTTATTCCGCTGACGCGAAGTGTGATCGTGCATCCGAACCATGCGCGGCTGCGGCCAATCAGGGAAGACCGGAGATTGCAGCCAAGTCGAGTGACTACGTCGCACGAAAAAAAAATAATCAACTGGCAGCCAGATTCAGTCACTATTGCCATGCCGAGCAGACTGCCACCGGTGCGCCGACCACTAAAATACCGCAAGTCTGTCGACATTGCAATCGTGAAGGGGGATAGTTACTAACCAGTGCGTCCAGTGCTCACTAGTACTTTGAACTGTCAAGCACAGAACAGGTGGATGATCCAGGAGCCACAATTTGATATTTTTCCGCATTGGGATTGCGTAGGGAAGCGTGGATAATTATTTGACATAAGACTCCAAGATCGGTTTTGTGTTCAAGACGATAAAGCGTTATCCTTGGCGGAAGAGCTCAAGACGTGGAATGAGTGAACCAACCCAAAGCCCAAGCCCAGGCCCATCTCAGCTATCAGCAGCAGGAACGAGGTTGTTAATTTCGCTGCTGTAGCCAACAGTCATCAAGTAAAAGTCTCTTCTAGTTTTATTTCTAAGCATCCATTTTCCTCCTCCTCCTCCTCCTCCTCTTCCTCAACCCCGGCATAACCCGCAATGTTCAGATGTCTTAGCCGAAATTTGACCTTCACTGTAAGATCACTATGCCCTACCTGGCCAACTGGTTATATTTCATCATTGCTCCTTCTTAACCTTCTTTACTCGTGGCTTCGAATGTTTTTGATTGTATGACTCAATGTTTGGCTTTCCAGATAAATGTAGATATTATAACTCTGTGGACATCTTATCGTGATCTTTTTGCCATCATTGAACTGCAATCGGGTTTCTGCTCACCGCCACATTATCAAGTTGTTCCATGTCCCCAGTACTTATGCATATTTTTTGGGAATACTAGTGCCAAGACATCCTTCTACATCTGGTATTGGTGTTGAATGGTGAAGTGGATAATGCTAGAACGGTGGTTATGCACCAACCCCCACCCAGCGCGGAATACAATGCTCCCCAAATCAATGTCAACGGGCTCAACTCAAAAATGTGGAAACATTTGCTTTACTGGGACACGAGCTGTCACGCAACAAGAGAATCAACGACGAGGTTACCCAATGGATCTTCAAAGCCAGTCAGGCCTTCGGCCAACTACAGACATCCGTGTGGAATCGCCACGGTATTCACCTGAACACCAAATTGAAGATGTACAAGGCCGTCGTCTTGACGACACTCCTTTATGGAGCGGAGAACTGGACCGTCTACTCGAACCAAGCCAGGAAGCTGAATCACTTCCGTCTCAGTTGCCTCCGCAGAATACTAAAGCTGAGATGGCAAGACAGGATCCGGGACACGGAAGTCCTGGAGTGGACCGGAATCCTCAGCACCCATGCCACGCTGAGGCAACTGAAAATGCTATGAAGCGGCCACCTGCTGAGAATGGATGACGAGTGACTACCCAAACGAATTTTCTACGGAGATGTCGCTACGGGTGCCCGCCGACAGGGAGGTCAAAAACGACGCTACAAGAATACACTGAAGAAATCTCTGAAGCAACTGCAAATCAACCCGGTGACCTGGGAGGACCTCGCCCAGGATAGACCGGCATGAAGAACGTCCGTGCAGACTGGTGCAGCAATCGATGAGGCCAACCGGATCGCCGCTGCTAAGGCCAAAAGTGCGGCTTGCAAGTTACAAGCACCTCGGAGGAACAACGCCAATGCCCAAGCCCTGCCAACGTGCCCACGCGTACAATGCATGTTCCACGCACGAATTGGACTGGTCAGAAATCTTCAAACTCGATGCAACAACAATCCTACAACTTCAACCTCTGCTACATCTGCTTCAGTCCCCACGATGATGACCATCCCAACCACAGATAACAACTTCATCGATTCCCCACCGCCCACGATCACTGACACCATCATCCCTCCTCCACTCCCTGCGCCGATCACGGCGACGAACAACATTTACCCCAGTCCCATCACCTCAGTAGCCACCTCCGACTACCTGCTACCTCCACCGCCACAGTACCAGCGATGGAGACTCGGTAGAAACCTTCCTCACTGCAATCACACATTCACCTCAAACAACGACCTTGTCAGTCATTTGCGAATCCATCGCACATAGACTGGCGAACTAGTGCCTGAAGCACCAACATGAAGCAGAGACCACCGGCTCCAATGCCCTCACTGCCCACGCGCATTCACTCATCACATGGGCCTGCTCGGTCACATGCGCATCCACGAAAGTGGAATCCACCGCGATGCCAAAACATCTTAAGCCCCCACCAATACCAGCAGCAGAGCCCTCCCCCCAGACTCAGCACCTCCCGACCTATCTCGTCCTCATTGTCACTACATATGCAAATTACGCATCGGCCTGATTGTTCACTTGCGAATCCATCGCACAGAGACCGATGACCAGTGCCGCATTCGACTCAACTGTCCACACTGTCCACGCACATTCACACACCGCATGGACCTATTAGGCTGCATTTTTCTCCACACGGTCACGCGCCACAACAGACAAGCACGCTTTCAGTCTACATATCTGACCGAGAGGCAAGCATGATCCTCCAGTCCTTCTCCATGTAGCCCCTCTGCTACATGTGTGATCTGAGTTTGAAAATAGCAAGGTGCGCTAAGCGCCGTGGCTTGGAAAGTCGCCAACTGACAATTACACTCAGACCTCGCAGTCAGTCCAATAAGAGTTGTGTGGAGTGGCTGACTGGTTTATGAGAGTCAGGCTGCGATGGCTACTTCTTAACGTGACCCTTGGCACTCTCACACATGTGGGATGTGAGCCGTTCAACTCCCCTATTGTGTGAACTCCTGGTGCTCGTATTTTCGGGGCCAGGTCGTGTACGTAGTACGCGTAGACAAGGGCATCAGCAGCTGGGCCTACTCCCACATCAGAAAACTGAGGGGCTTGGACGGTGGTCTGATTGTGGGGGTGGGGAGAGATTGAGGTCGATAGCTTAGCGCATTTTCCTCACTATAAGCAATCTGACACGCTTGAAACTATCACGATGTGCTAAAAGCCGTGGCACAGAAGGTTGCCAACTGATAGGATAACTCAGACCACGTGGTCAGCCCAGTGTGTGTGTGTGTGTGTGCGCAATGGACGACTGGTGGACTGATAGTCAGGCTGAAATGGCCCCTTCTTAATGTGGCCTTTATGGCATTGCCACTCCGTGGGATCCGAGTCAGGTGCGGCTCGGGCCGTGCCAGCCACCTGCGCCCTATTCAATCTCATGTCTTCTCGACTCTGTCATGACGCCTGGCTCAGCTGGGGGAGGGGGAGGGAGTGTGGTAGCTGCAGCGCAAGGCCTCTATCACTTAAACTAATCCACGTGCAGGTCAACGTCCCTGCACCACTATGCTGTGGAGCATACGGTGGACATCATCGGACTATGATGGCCGAACAGTTTGTTTGTAACGAAGGTTGGCTACAAAACAAGTGAAAAATTCTCCCGTCATGGATTGGCAATATCCTTGATAAAAGAGCACGTTGTTAACTTGGCTTTACCGGTTATTTGAAAACGGGAAAACCAATGAGACACTGTGAAACGATGATCTGGAACGTCCCTTAACCAACTTCTGTTGCTTCAAGTACCCCCGTTTGAATTCTCATAAATTGCAGGATATGAGTGAACAATCTGCTTTGGAACTCACGCCGTCCGTCGTATTTTTGTGCTGTCAATGTTGCGCCTGTTAACTTTGCATATTACTCAGAAGTACCTTCACCTCGGTCTCCAGCAGACGCGTTCCAACTGCCAGACTTTCCTGCTTACAACCTCGGCCTTAGGAAAGATAATCTGGATTCCAGCTTTATTTTCGTGGCCTATAATACCAGGTCATTGCTAGGTAGAAAAAAGGATAGGTAGTGAGTCCGTTCATATGCCGTATTTGGCGTGATTCATCGACCATGCGCTGGCAATTTTAAATTCCAAAGACGGAACCATCTCGATAGGAGGTTGCTGCAATTTTCGGGCAAAGTTTTGATTAACAGGATAAGAAGGAGAACAGTGGAGGAGAGTTTTGGTCTGGGTGGAGCCCTTAGTTGCTGTCTCTGCCGTAAGTAGCTACTGGCGAGCCTGGGGGCTGAGGGTGTTAAACCCTGCTAGGAGATAGTCGTCGTCTGTTCTTAGATGTGTATTGGAGACGGGTCGAGGCCTCGAATACCTCGCATCTTAATTTCAATGCTAAGTTCAAAACTACTGTTCTGGCAGTAGAACCTTCTCACCAGCTTCTGTGCTATCGCATCCATGTCTGCCAGCTAGACACATTCATCGGCAGTTCTTTCTTCCCGCTTTTTTTACTGAGGATTTCCATTCTACCACTGTTGGTTTTCAGCGTCCACCAGCTGATATTTGAAAGTGTTGAGGGCGGAAAAACCTTGATATGCGAAGTTAAAGGACCTATAGGTTGAAAAAAGATCTGAGGGCTAAAATTGTATATAAATTCATAGTGAGACTTGCACAGGGAAGCACTGATGATGATTTAATACAAAAATCAGGATCTGTTTGTACCAGCTGTTTTTATTTGTGCGTCGGAGACAGGACGAGCCTCTGTCTAGTGTTCTGTCATCCAAGGCGTGGAGTGTTCAGGCGAGCAGGGACGGCTGTGACCGTCTGGCTGCGCGTGCGTTTGAGTTGAAGTTATTCGAGTTGCCGCGGGTCAGTACGCCCGGGATAAGGTTAGATTTATCATGTCGAGTAAATTAAAGTTTCCCATGTGTATCTCTGCGGACGACCTGCTTCCTTCCTTCCTTCTCCTCTCCTCCTAGACTTCAGTCAGAAAGATGTAAAATAATAATTGGCAAAATGTGTGGAAATGGTACATTTCCTGGTGTTATGCTGAAAAAAATCAGGGCAGCATCACGAACTTTATCGTTATTAGATACGTGAGCTGCTCCAGGTAGGCGGGGAACGCTGAGATGACTGTGTTGTTCGACTTTTAAATTTAATGTTAGTTCTGGCCGACTAATTGTCGATTATAAATTAGTATAGCGTGTTCAACCTGCTCAGGTTGAGCTCATGCTCCAAATTCACTCGCTTCGATGTCTTATAATGTGTCGTTGGTGACCACGGCCTGGATGTGATCTCGCAAGGCTTCCTAGGCGTTCAAAAACTGGCAGCTGTGACTTTAATCACGCTCAAGGCTCCCAGTGGGAGCCTCATAGCTCAGTTAGCTAGAGCATTGGTGGTACTAAAGCCTTCCCCTTGCTGACGTGGGTTCGATTCCCACCGAGACCACCGAATTTTTCACAAGTGGGTCAAATAAAAATAAATTAGTTTTTGCAGTAACCCGACAGACCAATCATGTTACCCCATGGTTGTTACTCGTAAGAAACTATATAAGGATCAAAAAGTTGGTTCGTAAGACGAAGATCTTTTGACTCAAGGCATAAAATGAACGATAATTTGTAAATTTAAGCAGATTTAGAGTCCACATCGTTACATGTTCGAATTGACCGCTATTTGATTATAAGAGCAAGTGGGATGTTCCGAATTTAATGCAGGTCTCTCGCAAAGTTAAAGTGAGGTGATAATAAATAGGGAAAAAACCGCTCCGCGAGCCAGACTTTCCCTGAATGTATTGAGTCCTTCGTAGTTACTATTTAAACCGAGTAGACATGGATGGACTGCAAGACCATCCATCCTAGTTGTAGTATATGTGTAAATTATAGGCTCATCAGATCTACGATTGCATGCATGCGGTCTGATTTTTCAGTAAATTAAGCGTATTTTTGAGGATGAGTCAGATCTGAACGGCGTGGGATGATGTTTCCGGCAACGATTTATTTCTCTAGTTATATCTACTGTGGTTCAGTCAATCTACGGTCAGTTTATGGGACACTCTTCATTTTCTTTTTATTCTGACTCAGCCTTGGACGTGTATCAGAAATCGAGAGAGAGTCTCTTTGCACCACCAATTTGCGTCCTTGTGTCCTGAGCAGCTGGAGCGCTTTATTTGTGAACATACGCGCTTGCCAGGTTATTTTTTCTTACTTGTGAATCAGTCTTGTTGGTCAGCTGACGCCTTTCTACAAATTAGAGGAATGCCCAAATACAGACTTACAAAGCAGACAGAGAGGGAGGGCGGGATTGAGTAAATGAGGGAGACTCAGGAAGTTTACACTCCATCTTTCTCACAAGATTCCGGATACTTTTACTTCACTTTCGCTCTCGGTGTTTTTAAGGTGATCGTTTACTACACGTTTCTTGATTGCCACCGTGGCCAGCGGGTAGGCCTCCACTTCTACCGCCGCTAGCCTGTTGATTTTTAAAAGTGGCTCATTTTTGCCGTCTTGGGTCCCCAGTTGAGTACTTTCAATTGCCCGTCAGCAAATGCACAGAATTCGGGTGCGAGCGATTTCCCAACGCAGTAGTGGTAGGAGGTGTCAGCTTTTACCTCTATCAACTTAAAACATTTTTTCATTGCAAATTTCCAGTAAGTACGTCCTGATTAAATCGTGGAAAACAACACAATTATGAACAGGCCATAATTAAACAAAGGTTCACATCTAGCATAAAAGCGGTGAACAATCACCACTATGCACACACCGACTCGGCTGCCATCACCGCCAAAAACCTCAAGTTCAAGGCTAACCTGCTCCTCGTGAAGAATCTGACACATTCTTCAGGGTGTCCATGTTTTCGGCCAGTTATCAGTAGGAGCAAAGTCTCGCTCCAATAGAGTAAATTCAGTTGCGAAGGTGCCACTTAAGTTAATTTGCTGATCTTGACCGTTATCCACTGATTTTTTAATCGAAATTTGCTGGGGCCATTTTGCGGCGTGTATCACTATTCGTAGCATTGCAACCTCCATTTTAGCTTGCCAACTTCTTGTTTGATTTTAGGGTCGTCTTACGTTTTATCGGCTGAATAAGGGTGTATACTCAAGTAGGCAGAAAGTAAAATATTTTTACGCGAAAAAAGTAGGACAAAGTCAGGAAAGTGACTTCTGAACTGCACTGTTAAGTCGATTGGGTTAAATTTAGACGACCAAGTGAGAAGTCAGTATATTTACTGATTTATCATCAAAAGGATTGACAAAACGGGGGAGGGTGTACTCCTCGGTACTGCCTATGTCCAATTTTAGCCCTTCTAAAGTTTTTTTTCATCTGGGAAAAGTATTTAATCAGAGGGTACCAGTTACCAGCTAAATGCGGGACACGCAGCATGGCCTGGAGTTTAAGTAAATAGTATTCCGGATCTTTAAAAAGACCCTAACAAATTATTTTATCTTCTAATCTAGATTATGATTTAAGTAACCACGATGCCGTGTCCAGTTTGACCCTCAAAGAGCGAGGAAGGGTCGCTTTCAACGGTTATTAGCCTGCGTTTAATACTAATTCGTCAGGCTCACCACGTTCCACTTAGTTCTTAACATCTCTCTTAGCATTTATTTCACGAGGATAGGAGAATGGGAACTGTAACTGCCTTTTCTTGGTTTTCTCATCGCTTGCGAGTTTTATAGCGAACTCTGAATTGCAGCGTATCAACGGGCTACTGCTACAACCAAGGTCATCAGCTCTCAGAACTACCACCCGGTGACGATTAAGTGCAATCGCGTCAGGACCATTTTCATCCGGAGAAACGAAAGCAGGAACTCCGGTATATACCTGAACAGTTTGCAAGTAACAGCTACTCACAGAACATAATAAGCCACTGCCTTCGCGTGCGCTCTGAAAGAACAAACAAAAAGGAGCTACCAACGCTTTAAAACTCCCTACCATCTGTAGAGAATGCATCAGAGGCGATAAATTTTATATGGCAATTGCGCACCCAGTTGGCGTACCAGGCGTAATAGGACCGTATGAATGAAGGGCCAGCTGGTGCATATGAGACCTTTGACGTAATCAGATTATATAAAGCAACTTTTTCTTCCGTTACAAAGGTCAAAACACGCGGCAACTCATCTCGGTATAGTGCGAACACAGGCATGGCGTACGAAAGGACAACGCCCTGTCCCACGTTTCTGAAGAAGGCTTCACGGCCGCATGGATAGTAGCGCCGGCCGGTAACAAGATAGTGGTTTAACAGTCCGACTGCCTTCGTCAGGATATCCCTCACCGCCTTACGTTGAAAGGAAATTATGGCACTTCCCTACTGGCTCTGAATACAGAATGAATCGTACTTTGGAAAACAGTCTGTGAGCTGTAATGGTAACTAGGTCACAACAGATGCATTTACAAGGTCTGGATATCGTTCAAGGCTATCCAAGTGGTGAATAATGCAATGCCAGTCCAAACTTCTTAAAACCCCAGCTTCGGAGCTCTTCATCCTTGCACGGCCCCGGTTAGAGCCAACCGAAATCGATACTGGTAGAAGAAGGCAGAACCGCTATTATCGTTGCCACAAGAAAAGGTTATCAGCTTATTCAGGAAACGGGTTGGCGAGCAGACGGCTAATTTCAATAAATTATCATGTCAGCATCCTTATATATTTAGGGGATCGTTTAAAGCATGGGTGATAAAAGAGGTGAAGCAATATTTATCTTTTCAAATAAATCGGCGGTGGGGAATACGGATGGCTAAGTAGAGGTCGTTAGTATCACTATACTCATGCAAAGATCGGAGACGCAGCGGCCTTCAAACATGTTAATGAGGCGGCCAAAATGGGCCATGTTAAGGCGCGCAAATCCATGGCCTTGTTTGGGTGGTGCCGAACTCCTTATATGAAGCTTTTGCTGAAGTTCGAGCTCTGCATAGTGATGGCAATCCGAGAGCACAACTTGCTCTTGGTTTGATGTACGCTGCGGGCATCAAAGCGAACATGAGTATTCAACGTGCCCTGATTTACCCTGACTTTTGCTGTTTTGGGCGGAGATGAGTACGCCAAAATTACCATGATATGTTGTCTTGTTGTTATTGTAATATTTTTTCATATTAAAAATTCTTTACTTTCCAGGCGTCTACTGATTTTGTGTACACACCACAAGTAAAATTGAATAGTGGCGTAACACCTGTTTAAATGCTCTTCCTAAACTTAAGTCAGAGGCAGCTGATATGACTTGCACGGGTCTAGATCCGATTTCTCCATTCGAAGACCCGTTGTTTATTACATTCTCATTGACATTTGTCCTGTTACTCACAGAAAACCTATAAATTTGGATGCCTATGTGCATTTCGCTGACGTTTTGTAGCTGCGTGACGGAAGACTGAAGGGTTCAGCTCATCAATGTGTTAATTAGCCATCCTCAGGAAGTTATACCAGGAACCACGTGTAGCCAAGAACCGACAAGTGTACGCATTTCCACCCTACATTCAGGATAAGACGGTGCATGTCACTCTCATATGATTAAATTTCCCGGTCTCAGCCGCCATGACGCGAGTCCGTTAGCACAGAGGCAATTTTCACTCACGAATCAGCTGTAATGCGCGTGGTCGCTTATGAAAAGTCCTTGGTGTAGGTTGATGTGTCCAATGATTCGGCCTGATCTGCACGCTGCATATTTTTTAGTCGGTCTACAAGCATCGTTCGGTGAAGTTTGCAGAGTACCCACTCTCATTAAGTGGAACATTTAAATAGTAGGACTCGAAGGTGGATTGTGATATACTGCAAGGCACTTCGACTCTTGCATAGTATTTTTGCCCAGCCTTGGTAATTGATGCTTACTGCCAAAATTCTGAATCTGTGTACTGTATGTTGCTTTTAGAACGTAACCACATGTAGATGTCGTCCATTTGCCTCCTCGATGGCACATCGGCAAAGGATGGTACATGGTTCTGTCTTCAATTACAAATTGGATATCAGGAAGAGAAGAATTAAGAGGCTTTTGAAATAATTTCTACATGCTTCTCTTAATAAGGACGAATGTGTGGCAATGCCAATCGTTGGTTAATGATGTTCTAAAGCACATTGTTCCAGGCCTTATAACAGATTTTACAAATAGCTGTGACTTAGGAGACTCCCAATACGTGCATTCAACTTGCTCGCATGTTTATACCTTGAGGGTAAAGTACAAAGTTTGGAAGAGTTTAGTAGTTTTATTAAACCATAGATTTTGAGCCCGTGTCTTGCCTTGTTATATACCATGCGAAGTGAGCGACGGAACTTGCCAAAACTCTTTTTGGGTCAAATCTACCGGCAACCTACATGCTGCTATCTAGATCGCATGGAGGAAGTTGGATGCGTTTCACTGCTAAACCGCATTAACGCACACTCCCTTCAAAAACACATACGATAGTTCGACTGTTGTAGTTCAACGATGTCCACCGTATGCTCCACATGATGGTGGTGCAGGGACGGTGACCTGCGTGTGGATTATCTTTAAGTGATAGTAGCCTTGTGCTGCAGCTACCACACTCTCTCCATCTCCCCCAGTTGAGCCCGGCGTCATGAAAGAGTCAAAAAGATCGGAGATGGAAGAGGGTGCAGGCGGCTGGCGCGGCCGGAGCCGTCCATAAACGTGCCGCCGCACCTGGCTCGGATCCCACGGAGTGGCAATGCCATAAATGTCACATTAAGAAGGGGCCATTTCAGCCTGACTATCAGTCCACCAGTAATCAATTGCGCACAAGCACATGCACTGGGCTGACCACGTGGTCTTATTTATCCTGTCAGTTGGCAACCTCCTAAGCCACGGTTTTTAGCGCACCGTGATAGCTTCAAGCGTGTCAGATTGTTTATAGTGAGGAAAATGCGCTGAGCTGTCTACCTCACTCTCTCCCCACCCCCACAATCAGACCACCGTACAGAGCCCGTCAGTTTTCTGATGTGGGAGTGGGCGCATTGACAGGTCGGCGTACCCATCTTCGCGCGCCACAGCACGACCTTGCCTCCATAACACACACACTAGGGGTCACTAAATTAGGGGATATGGAGGAGCCATCGCTGTCTAACTCCCAGTTCACTGCTCAGCCAGTCAACACACACAGCGCATACACTGGGCCGACGGCGTGGCCTCTTGTTAGCATCAGATTGGCAGCCTTCCAAGTCACGGTTTCTAGGAAACCATAATATTCTCAGGTACATGATGATGGTGAGGGTGTTATCTTTATATTGGTGTAGCTAGTGTGCGGTGATGTGACTTAGCCTCCGGTGGATTACCGCAGGTTATCATGGTGGCGCCTGTGCCCTACTAGGACCATGCGGTATGTAAATGTGTGGGAGCAGTGAGGGCAATGGAGGTGGGCACGTCGGCTGTATGTTAGAGCCCAAGGCACTGGTTCAGCAGCCTCCATACGATGGATTCGCAGATAACCAACCAGGCCGATGCGTGAGTTGAATTTGCGGGCGCAGTGCCGGAAGGAGAAATCGGTAGAGCCTGGGGGATGTCATTCATGGCAGTAGGGGTAGCAGTGGCGGTAAGAATGGCAGGAGTGGAGGGTGTTCATGTTGCATCGGTGTTTTCGGCATTGCGGTGAATTCCGCTATCATGGATGCGCATGTGACCGAATAGACCCATGCGATGAGTGAATTCACGAGGACAGTGAGGGCATTGGAGGCGGCGATCTCTGCTGAGTGTTGATGCTGCAGTCACTGGTTCACCGGTCTCTGTGCGATGGATTCGCAAGTGACCGACCAGGTCAATTCGTGAGGTGAATGTGCAGTCGCAATGAGGAAAGTTTGCGAGAGAGTTCCCATCGCTGATAGGGGTGGCGGCGATGGTGTTGGAGATAGCAATTGACAGGTAATCGGAGGTGGCTAATGAGGTGGTGGGACTGGGGCAAGTGTTATTAATCGCCGTGATCGGAGCAGGGAGTGGAGGAGGGAGGATGGTGTCAGTGATCGTGGGCGGCGTTGAATCGATGAAGTTGTTATCTGTGGTTGGAATGGTCGTCGTCATGGGGACTGATGTAGGTGTGGCAGAGGTTGATGTTATGTGATTTTGTTTAGCATCGAGTTTTGAGATTTCCGACCAGGCCGATTCGCGCGCGGAATGTGCGTTGTATGCATGGACACGTTGGCAGGGCATGGGCATTGGCGTTGTTCATCCGCTGTGCTTGTGACTTGCCAGCCGCACGTTTGGCCTTAGCAGCGGCGATCCGGTTGGTCTCAAAGATTGCTGCACCAGTCTGCACGGATCTTCTCCATGCCGGTCTATCCTGGGCGAGGTCCTCCCAGTTCACCGGGTTTATTTGCAGTTGCTTCAGAGATTTCTTCAATGTGTCCTTGTAGCGTCGTTTTTGACCTCACTATCGGCGAGCACCCATAGCAACATCTCCTTAGAAAAGATGTTTTGGTAGTCACTCGTTGTCCATTCTCACCAGGTGGCCGCTTCATAGCATTTGCAGTTGCCTCAGCATGGCATGGGTGCTGAGGCTTCTGGTCCACTCCAGGACTTCCGTGTCCCGGACCCTATCTTGCCATCTCAGCTTTAGTATTCTGCGGAGGCAGCTGAGATGGAAGTGATTCAGCTTCCTGGCTTGGTTTGAGTAGACGGTGCAGGTCTCCGCTCCGTGAAGGAGTATCGTCAAGACGATGGCCTTGTACATCTCCAGTTTGGTGTTCAGGTGAAAAACGTGGCGATTTCACATGGAGGTCTGTAGTTGGCCGAGGCCTGACTGGCTTTGAAGATCCATTGGGCAACTTCGTCATCGATTCTCTTTTTTTCCCAGAAAAGCAAAGGTTTCCACATTTTTGAGTTGAGCCCCGTTGACATTGATTTGGGGAGCATTGTATTCCGCATTTGATGGCGGCTGGAGCATGACAACCGTTTTGGCTGTACTTATTGTTAATCTGAAATTGGCGCAGCCTACGGTGAATAGGTCCTCCTCTATCACAGTGTTAAGGGCACGGTCGTCCACGAATAGCAAGCCATGGACTGCAGCCGTAGACATGCGCATTGTGGCCTGCGTATGCCGACTTTTGAGAAGGTGCCCGTCAGTTCTGTAAGCGATACGGATCCCAGGCTGCTCATCACGGTAGGCATCCATCAGCATAGCCGAGAACATGAGACTGAACAGGAGGGGAGCCAAAACGCAGCCCTGCTTCACTCCTATGGTCACTGCGAATGCTTCGGATACCGGCCCGTGGTCTGTGACGCGCGACCTCATCCCGTCATGAAGCTGACGCACCATGTGCGTGAACCGCTCAGGACAGCCGAATTTATGCATGACTTTCCACAGTCCATCAGATCCACGAAAGTAGTCTAAAGTTAGGTTCGCATTTCCTGGCACTTCTCTTGTAGCTGGTGGGTGGTGAAGATACATCGGTTGTTACACGGTATCGTCAGAAGCCATATTGGCTTTCCGGGAGCAGTCCCTTCTCTAGGTGACCGTTCAGACGATTGAGAAGGATACGGGCGAAGATCTTCCCTGTGATGTTGAGGAACGAGATGCCTCTGTAGTTATCACAGAGTAGCTGGTTTCCCTTCCGCTTGTATAGATGGACGATGGTCGCATCTTTGAAATCCTGAGGAACTTTTCCTTGGTGCCTCATCTCCTGGAAAAATGTTGCGAGTTCTGTCCTCAGGCGGGCCCTGTCGTGCTTGAAGTCTTTTGGTGGGATTGCGTCGGATGCCGAGGCTTTAACCACTGGAAATCTGCTGCACTGCCCGGATGGTTTCTGGTAGGGAAGGTGGCAGATTCAGGTCATTGTTCGTGTCCATTTGTGGGAGCCAGTCAATGGCGGCATCGGAGATGGCTGATGAGCAATTAAGGAAACTTCTAAAGTTGTCGGCCCAGTGTTTCAGAATTTGCGATTTCTCTGTCAGCAGTGTTGTGCCATCAGAGCTGAGCAGCGGTGCGGTCCCCTCGATACACGGGCCGTAGATGGCCTTGATGGCTTTGAAAAAGTTATTCATTTCATTGCGGTCCGCATACCCAGGATTTCTTCAGCCTTCGGACCATCCAGGCATCTTGCATCTCCGACAGCGGTGAAATCTGAAGAAGACTGATTTGGTGGCGTCAGTCCGAAGGTCCATGTAGGCTTTGTGTAGTCCATTCTTCTCCGAAAGAAAGTTGCTGATGTCGGCGTCATTGTCGTCAAACCAGTCCTGGTTTTGACGGCGTGCGCGTCCAAGGACTTTGAGTGCGGTGGACGGGATTACATTTCGCAGTTGACACCATCGTGTTTCCACAATGGCGTTTTTATCTGGAGCATTCAGGTCATCCAGTTTCTGGGTTATTTGATTGCTGAAATCAAAACAGTGAGCAGGCGAATTTAACAAAAGAGTATTTATCTTACCTGGCGGCCGCTTACCTTGGGGCCTTCGCTGGGGTTCAAGTCGGAGCCTCATCTTGGAGAGGACAAGGCGGTGATCCGTCCAACCATTGGCATCGCGGATTACCTTTGTTACCAGCAAGTCCTGTCGATCTCGCCTCAGGACGAGAACACAGTCCAGCAGCTGCCAGCGCCACAACTGATGGTGCATCCACGTGGCTTTCTCCAGCTTCAGAAGGCCGAAGAAGGTGTTTGTCAGCAGGATATGGTGTTCCACACAGGTTCACATAAGAAGCAAAGCCATATCGTTACAGTTACCGAGACTGCGGAGACCCAGCACTCTCTGCCAGGCAGCGTGGTCCGTCCCGATGCGAGCTTTGAAGTCATCAAGGACAATTAACTTGTACATCTTCGGCACAGTCGCCAGCAGGGTGTGCAGGTTCTCGTAGGATTTGTACTTCGCCGCGTCAGAGCTCATCATTGGGGGAGCGTAGGCGCTGATAATGGTTGCGAACTGGTCTCCCCGAAGATTTAGGCGGAGGCTCATCAGGCGATCATTGATTCCCTGCGGCAGACAGGGCAGACGTCCCACGATGTTGTTCTGGGTGGCAAAGGCAACACCAGCATCGCATCGCTCTGCCGTTGGCTGGCCGCTCCAGAAGAAGGTGAGGTCAGCACCCACCTCCACCAGCTGACCCTGCTCAGAGAATCGGGTCTCGCTGAGATCAGCAATTTCCACCTTGGAGCGCGCCAATTCCCGAGCGACTAGCCTCGTCCTCCATTCCAGCCGGTTGCTCCTAGGATTGTCTAAAAGGGACCAAGCATTCCAGGCTGCTAGTGTGAGTAGACTCACCCGAGCAGCCTGGAGGGTATTACGAGGGGGGTGGGGACGGGCGGTATTGTTGTTTATTTGAGTTTTGTGACCACGCTTTTAGCGAGCTGTGAGCGACGGCCGTTTGCAGAATGCGTGAGACCCAGCATTTGTTAAGGGCAACTTTTCTAGCCCCCTCTTCCGTGAGGAGGCAAGCAGTGCTGTCCTCATTCGTTACCATCTCCTACTAAAAACGGATCGATTCTAGAGTTCATCGGTATTATTTTGGTATCCTTCTACTCTTCTGTTGTGTTTCTATCATTTGTTACCGTTAACATAGATCCTTTACGCTTATACTTATTCTATCCTTCGGTCTATACATATGTGCTCGACGAAGTGTTTAACGATTCTGCCAGCGTTGCATGACCGAAAGCTATTCCAGATGATCAAAGTCCGCAGTGTGTGTTATTCTTGATATCTTTGGGCACTACGGAGGATGGAATAACGCAAAGGCTTGGCCAATGAGATTATTTGGACTGTTCTTATGGCATTTCGGCCTCAATCAACATTTAAGACAATTCTGATTGGCTTAGTGAAATAATAGATCTCTTGGCGTGAGGTAAAATAGCATTAACAGTTCAAAATAACACAGGCCAATAAGATTGGATAATTGAAATGACAATTTGCGCGTGCCAGCCAATGTAATCGTCGGTCACTATCGATAGCAATCTGCCAGTAATCTTAGCTTACTAGTAAAAATTAAGAAAATATTTGGCTCCATGTTTACAGTGTCCTTGTATTGTGCGCAGAAAAGTGTGATCCCCTTCCCTGGTGACAGTCTCCAGCTCTAGCCCAATGATTACAAGATTTGGGGAACTTTTCGGGTACTGTGTACCTACAATGCACCTTATGCAGGGGGAGATACGTATAATGGTTAAAGCACTTGTTTTCTAGCCATGCGTTCCTTATCACTGCCAGTGCAATACATTCTAGTTTCTCGGAAGGAAGCGGACCGAACGCCGTTATCGATTCAGTTCACACTGTCCTGTCCTGCTCTTTCTCCACCCCTCGCTCGGGAAACCAGGAGAATATCGTTTTTTGTCCAGCGCAGCCGTCCACGGGCAGAAAGGAGGACACTGGCCGACTGGTATGCTTAAAATGTAAGGACTTAAGTACTGCAAGAATCCCCGTGTTCAAATCGAGTAATTATGTGGCTGCTTGCCACCTGACGCAAAAATCGGCTGCTGAAGTAACATTTGTGATACCACTTGGCCATGAAGGTCTCCCTGTTTTATAGTGTCTGTTGTATGGCCAAAAAATATTGCTTTGGTTTCACACTTCTTCTTTTAGATTTAATTAAGTATGGATGCATGAGATGATGCATCTAAGTTCAAGTGTGATTACCTCAGCTAAGAAAGGAAATACGTTGAGGAGTGCTGAGGTTAAGCTGAATACGGACTGCGGACTTGACAAAGAAACGACGAGTAAACATATGAAGGGCTCGTGTATAACACGTTTTCTACAGTTTTCAGTGGGAAAGCCAATGTATGACCTTGTCCAGTTTGTTACGTATCAATCGTGCTTTCTGCGTCTTGTTTGAATGCCCAGTAGCTGAATACGTCCGATTGGGTTCTGATTAGAATTGGTGTGTGTTACAACAGTGATTTGATGCTTGTGTGTTGTTTGACTGAATAGTGTTTCCGTTCACAGCGTGTTATTTTGTGGTTTTTCAGGGTCAAACGCTACAGACTGTTCCCCAGTCCCCGTAGTTTCTTCCAGCGCTACACTCCCTTCGGTTCGTCCCGTTAGTGGTCCAGATCTCGCTCTTCTTGAGACACTGCCGTGACCAATTCCAGCCAAGGATCTACCACACACAGTGTGTACTTCCTTTTTTCTATTTCTTCATATACCATCGTTATATTATTTAATAAACTGCCTCTTTCAAACGATATCTGATATTAGACTGCTTGGAGTGTGTGCAACTATGACTGACGATCCAAAAGCTTTTCTCGGTAGGTTGCCCAGTGAAGGAATCTGAAGGAACCGATGAATTGACATTAGAAGGTAACAAGGAGAACTGGGATGTTACAGGTGTGCCTGTTTGTCGTCTTGTGTCCCCAATCCGCACTAGCGCTGCCCCCCCTCCACATATAAGATTGCCTGCGTGGAAGTGGCGGACCCTCTGTGCAACATCCCACGCCTACTAATTTAGTCACCCACAGCATTGCCCCCTCCAGACAAATCAGCTATATCTGTAGAACCTTTATTTCCTCACTCCTTGCTTTTTTAAACAATGAGTAACTGAAGGTGCTACGCATTCATGCTTATAAGCCTTTTAATCCGAATTCACTACAATCTTATCTGATACGGCTTGTATCGCATTTACTTATATATGCTCGTCGACAGTTAATGGCTCTTCAGAATACTTCCTACTGGTTAGCGAATAAATGAACTTTCCATAGCTGAGCATGTGCAATCCTCTAAGATGCCGACCATTATACTCTACAGGAACACTTTCCCTTAGAAATCTCTAGGTTAAATTCTCTGCGTACTAATACGAGACCAAAACAGACGAGAGCTTTAGTGATTTTCAAGTGGGCCTAAGATTGTATGAGTCAGATAAGGGTGGGCAGATAGATAGAGTTCGGAGTGAAACGAACAGAGCTAGACTGGTACCAGAAAACAGCTGAGCGGACAACGGAGAAGGCTAAATTACGACGGTAGCTTTGCGGTTGCGCTCGAGTTTTATCGCTCTTGGATTTGATATGCACTTCCAGAAGAAACTTGAAACACATCCCGATGTTGCTGACGCTTCTTGGCATTGTTTTCTCATTTGCTTTCTTTGTTATGGCGAAGCTGATCACATAGACATTCTGTCTCATGTATTCCAGACTTCTGCATACATCTCTGACCACCGGCAACCTCCTGCCCTAGCCCCGAAAGCGTTCTAGTCGATACCAGCTGAAAACAACATTGGCCGACGCTTACGTCAGACAATGTTTTAAATTAACTCTGAGGACCTTTCCCAACGTCCTTCCCTGTCTCTGTAAGCTACAAGTCCTCAAATGGTCTGACCTGAAAGTAAAAAACAGCGATCTCGTTTATTTGAAAGAATATACCTCACTACAAAAGGTGCTGATGGTCACACACGTCCAAAGACGGCGCAGAGGTAGCCCATTCTCAGCTTTCTCACACTCAAATCGTCTCAGTTACCAGTCGGGTCTCATTTCTTTCTCTCGAAGTCAACATCATTACGTGCCTTTACACCAGTCGTCTGATTTCATTTCATTCGATAATCATCCTGTGTGCTTTATGAACTTTTCCGGTCTTGGCAAAGTTATTCAGTGTTGTGTCTTCAAGGAAATTTTACAAAGAACCTATAAAAGTTTCATGCGAAGTTACACTCTGTAACGCACATAATCCACACAAAGTGGGTGAAACAGGTTTGTGTTGTCAAAACGTTTTACTTTTGCTCGCCGCTGGCTGTGTTTTCCCGCTTTTCCTGCATACGCCACATTTTGACGCTAGGTAGTCTGTAAGAATGTATGCCCGATTCGTTCTCGTTCTGCGCTAATAATAATTCCTCCTTATTGGTTCCTCGCATGCATCTCTTGCGCCATCGATTCCTGTCTCTATCGACTGAATCGCTGTAAACTGTAATAACCGGAAGAGGCTTTTCGTATCTACACCGAGTAGGGGTTCTACTAGATGTTTGGGCGTCTATGGGACGCTTGAACTTTCTCCTGAGTATTTGCTCCTCTAAAGAACATGCCATAATTTTGTCATTTTCTTTTTGGTGAAAAAACTACGATGTTTACCCCCGTGTTATGATCATTTTAGTGGACTAGTATAGTCAAGAAACTTGTACTCTTGGCTTAGCGATGCAAAATACTTGTTTATAGTCTACAATAATTCCAAGAACCCACTGTTACAACCTGTTTTCTTACCAGGTGGACTGAAACCTCTTGTAAAGTTAGTTCATATGTCCCCACCATTGTGAACCAAAACCAATCTTGGGTAAATTTGATCGAGACTCATTAAATGTTGCAGATTCGGTGATCTTGCCCCTAATTTTGGCTGGCCGTGTTACTTAAGCTTTTAGTTTCACCATCATTACCTTTCCGAAGGGTCACTTATAGAAAAATTAGGAAATCATAAGGGGTGATGCTAAAATATGCATATGTGGTGTGGCCTGAACACGGACACCTCGTGGGTCTCCTCCGGCGTCGGTAGGCATCCCCTCTACCCAACAAACGTCATTGCATTGTCCACATGCATCAATAGTAATTATAGTGTCGTCATATCTTCTTCACCATCAACTTTTTAGCCAAATGACCAGATTTTGCCACTTGGTTCGTCCGGACGACATGAATACGCTGAACTATAAGCGAATTTTACCAACCCTGACTAAGTTACTCCGCTAGGGTATGGATACGGGGACGAATTCGCCTCCACGGCGGGGCTACGTTACGTGATTTGGGCCTCTCTGAGATGCATTTTAGTTCCCATCTGATGGTTTATTCATAAATGTCCAAATGCATCATATGGCATCTAGGGATATGTCGCATTTGGATTCCTTTTGTTGCTGGCCGACAGCTGGACACTCGCACTGTTCCGTACGTATCTTTGATTCCTTAATGCAGTTAAACAAAGATTTGTATAAGAAAGTCTTTCAGTAACTTTTTACAACCGGCCACGTATATACCGTTTGGTGCTTCTTGTGTTTAATCTACCTTCTCTCGCCTCCATGCGCAAAAAAGGTAGTTAGTCTATGGGCAATGGCTTTCATTTCTTTCCCTTTTTGATCTCCACTTAAAAGTACTAAAGAGCCCATTGACTTCGGGCCTATTTCCTGAGATATATTACTGTCACGTTGGCAACTCATTTCATTTCATGAGTACATAGTTTGTGACCCCCAATTTAAAATTATAAGCACTCATGCATCTGGGAAATGTGTTCGAGAATCCGGCACATACACGTTGTATTGTTACTTCAAGATCCATGTAACCGTCCTTCGACTCTTAACTTTCTAATAAGTGACTCCTGGCTACTGTGATTTTTCCGTTAGCTTTCTTCTTAATACAATCATATCGCTCTTATATCGGACTGAAATTACCATGGTGTTATATACTTGCATTTTAATCTGCCATTGTAGCCTTCCGTTGCAGTTTCCAACCTAACCTCGCACTGAGCATTCACAATGTCGGTGTTAATTTTGTTCGCCGTGCTCGGAATAATCGCCTTGGCTTATCGCGTATTTTACTTCCTTCATCCATTCCTCACCTACTTTATATTACGATGCTCTCTGTCTAAACGGGCAGACTTGAAAAAAGCAGGCGATTGGGCTATTGTAACTGGGGCGACAGATGGCATCGGCAAAGCGTTTGCTCATGAGTTGGCTCGTGATGGGATGAACGTTTTCCTTATAAGCAGGTCAACTGAAAAACTAATGAAGGTGGCTAACGAAATCCAGTCTCTCTTCAAGGTGGAGACCAAAATTTTCACAGCTGACTTCACTACCGTAAGTTCCTTTTAGTTCGTACCTTACCTTACCTACTTATAGTACCTCATTACCACACTTGGTGCAAAGCAACCACATTTGTTTTTATTATTCGACTATCTGTTTGAATTGCCGAGGGTCCAGTAATCACCTCTATGTCTTAACGGATCGTGTTGACCAGGTTTAGAATTATATTTTTCGGTCCCGTGTCGAGTGCAGTGACAATAAACTCATGGGAAATACAACGAAGTACGCCCCGAGCCACCTCAATCGTCCGTAAGATGGCCTCGCAATGTAACAGCTATCCGGGACTGTCTACTTCGAGGGCAACATCGGTGTCCTTCATTGGAAGGATGATTATTAGGCGGCGGTGATCAGACACCTGGATTTGTCGCCTAATTTCCACACGCACTCACAAGACAGACTGGATGGATGCTCAGTACGCGCAGATGTTTGTTTTGATGGCTATCACGTCAGCACTATATAAATTTTCCAGGGTTTGTGGATATCCCTGTTAGACTATGCGGTCCTTACTCCATCCGTTCGAGAGAAACCTCGCTTCGGGTTATCTGAAATTGTTTACTACTTAGAGTTTGCCACTATACATCCGTAAGAGTGCCCTCTCCCCGTCAGGGATGCAACCACACAAGACTGGGTTTCTCAGCGTTTGTAGGTAAACTGCTATAACGAGCTAATCCACCCTTGATAAAACACTGTAGGCCATAGACTGACGCTATCAAGGTGTTATCGGCAGTGTATTCAAGATCAGTCACCACCATTACCGCCTATAACGCTTCCTAGAATAAAATCAAAGTGTAGTTGAACCAGACGATGGGTGAAATAAAACTTTGTTGAATATTAGACCGAACATGGGGCCGCGGGTGGATATTGTTTACACCAGAACTAGCGTTGCAGTTGGACGATAGTAGGCCCTGGGCATGGCGACACACTGTCGGGCTCTATTATCCGTCACAGTGATCCTTCATGAACGAAATCCAAGGCCATGGTGGCGTAAACGAAACAGAGGCCGTCAGTTACTGGTAGGCATAGTGGAATTCAAGAATGCTCCTTTGTTTAAGTGTCCAGTTACTGTATCCATGTCTATTGTAGAACCTGGCTTGATTGGGTTTCTACCTGTTCTCACGTACACATTGAAATGCTTTGTGAATGACAGTGTGGACGATCGTCAATGCATTGTAGCCGTTCCATATGACACTGCGTAGGAAGTAGGAGGATGGCACTGCTTCAGAGTAGACAGGTGTGATGGCTTGGTAATCCGAATGAAGGTAGGGTTCAGAAAACCCACGCTAGTGTTCAATCTTGGTCGACTTGTAAATAATGAATCTGCTACTCACATTGCGAACAGTCACTACGCAGAGAATCCGCCACTAACTTGGAAAATACTTTGGTAGAATTTTCGAGTGTCACGTGCTCCGTGAAGATCGCTACTTTATCCGAATCTACCGCCATTTCCGATGTTGGTGGGAGCCTACCTTGCGTTGTCTGTGCAAACAACTGATGTGCGTGAGTCGATGCCGTCACTAAGGTACCCCTGGGTTATTTAGAGAATTCTCTCAGCTTCAGTGGTATCTATTTTCCACTGCTTTCTTTGGCCTGGTTTGTTCAGTGCCTCGGCTATACTGAATCATCCTAGTTCTGCGGCATCAAGTCACAATTAGTTGCGGATAAGAGGTAGAATTTTAGACATGTATGAACGAGAACATTGACTGAGCTGCCAAATTTGGCCCTGCGCATTAGTCTGCTATCATGCCTCTAGCTATGGATTGCTTACCTGAATATAATTTAGTCACTCGGACTGACCACCTGAGCATTATTCGACCAGTAGGTCAATCTATTTTTACAGGTACTGAAAGCACACGTTGATGCCGGTTACATGATTCTAGGCAGCAAATGTTAATGACCTCTCACCATTTTTGCATCTAGAACAGTGAGTTGAATGCAGAAGGGGAGAGGGCCGAGTTTAAGGATATATTGATAAGGAAATATTTCAAGCTTATTTACGTTCATTCAACCAATCATTACTCTGATCGGAAGCTCAAACATGCGCACACATACGGCACTTTGAGAAGCGCCCTTTCCAGAGTGAATAAGTTGACTGTTTGGAGAGTTGTCTGACCCAATGTGGTTACTCTAGCCCCAAGCAGCAGCTCTTGACGTTGCGGATAGAAGCTATATTTATCGGGCTGGTCGAGAACTAAAGATTGTGCGCACAGGAGGGAGTCAGGTATTTGTAAGGACCCCTTTGATCGTAACTAAGTCAACTGGTCATTGACGGGTTCCCACACAAGCAGCTTATGTTCGCTTGTTGCGCAAGGGAAATCGCAACACCTCGTATTGTAAAATAGTCGCGTAAGCCGCCTTGGTATAGAGTAAAGTGGTAACTTATCCCACGAGCCTCTGTCTCAAATATGAATTTCAGGAGGCATAAATTCGTTCGCACTGATAAGATCTGCGCGCCGTCAGATTGTGTACCAGAATCCAGAACCATTTGTACTTATCAGCGTCCAAAATCATGAGTTCGTTTCCTATTGCGTATTTAAGCTCTCATTCCATCCTTCGGCACCACTAGACACAAGGGTTACGGGACACGTCAGTTCTCGCGTACGTCATGGCTCGAACGATGATATATTTTCGTAATGGTTTTTGGGAATTTTACGAAGAGACAGTTTCCAAAAAGTCGCTAAACTGCTAGTTTGAGGTTGTCGCTTTCGGCGCTTTGGCTTAAGAATCATGCATCAAGGTAACGATTGCAAACCAGCTTATTTATTGGCGGTCGGCGTGGATGGACCGAATAGCCAGCAGCGAAGGCTACTGGGTGACTGCGTCTTTCTGGTCTCGCCTACTTTGCACATTACCATGCATGTGTTAATGCTTTCTCTTCTTCTATTAGGCTGAATTTTATGAAAATTTGAAGCACAAAATTGAAGAACTTCCATCAGTTTCTATTCTAATTAACAACGTTGGCGTCTCATACTCTCACCCGGATGCCTTAGCTACCTGTGAAGACCTGACTCTTGAGAAACTGCAGAATATGATTGTCTGCAACGTAACTTCAACGACCTGCATGACTCGCATTACCCTACCAAAGATGTTAAACTCACCACCACCGCATGGCATCCACCGTTACATTGTAAATATCGCCTCACAATCCGGTTGTTTTCCCACGCCTTATCTTTCTGTTTACGCTGGAACCAAGGCCTATATAATAAATTTTACCGCCTCATTAGCTGGTGAATTAGCAGGCTCCTGCGTCAAGGTACAGACTATTTCACCCGGCTTTGTGACTACGGCCATGTCGGGCATCAAGCGTCCAAGTTTCTTTGCACCTTCGCCTTCCAATTTTGCGGCGTCAGCTCTGTCAATGTTGGGTGTAGCAAGCGAGAGTTGTGGCTATTTTGCTCATGACCTGTTCCTTAACTTTGTTCTTGCCCTCCCTGCCTGGCTGCGCTCTGTTACATTTGCACGAAGTATGCTGAAGACGCGAGACAGATACTACAAACGGCAGAAGTCGAAGAATTTGTAGACTCACAACCCCCGTGGCTTTTTTCCTGCTATTCAAATGACGTCAACTTACCGCTTCACATTGTCACCGCTTGTACCGTTGATTTGACCTCTACCGTCTCCTTTTTGTATCTTGCTCTGAATGTGTCGATTTTGCACGATTTGACGTTTAATTATCCGAATAAATGTATTCTGCATCATTCCTTGGTCTTAGCGTGACCTTTTTCCGTCATAAAAGTTATTGGTATAATTGATTTCAGAACGCTTTCTTTACGGGGCTCGGTACGAAGTCGGCTTGCAAGCGAGGTCCTTTAGTTATCTTATCAAAGAGCAAGACCCAGAAAGCTAGCAGTTTTGCGTTGGTCAAGCTGGTACCTGCCCGACGCATTTTCGTTGGTCTTGAATGTCGGAACGGTCTGCAGCGAGGGCTGGATACTCGGGTAAGCAGACTTAAATTTGGCAAATAAGCAGTCCCGATGAGTAGATGTTGGGTATATCATGGCTCTCGGGTCGACAAAGTTTCCCAAATCAGAAGTCCCGCAGGCATTATCACTAGAACAGTCTTGACTGCGGTGGAAGACGTCAATCGGCAGCAGCAGACGCTCTACCACGCTGCGAACCAGTGGTTGTTCTGTCGACGTAAGGTGTGATCATTCGTCCGAACCATGCAAAGCTGCGGTAAATCAGTGAAGACCAAAATACCCTCTGCACGGCCGAGGGGCGCCACTTGTCATATGCCAGGCAAGTTCGGTCGCCATTACCACGCTGAGCAGACTGATACAGGTGCACCGACCACTAAAGTGGTGCAAATCCGATAAACCTGACATGATTATGAGGTACAGTCACTAACCAATGTCCACTGATACCTTGCATTGTTGCTGCTTTTTAATTTCCTCAGAAATTAATTGCTTACTTGGAGTAAATCAATCTATTCGAAGGTTTATCGGCGTAGACGGAAAGTTGATATGAATACGTTGACTGAATTCTACCAGACGCAGTGAGATAACCGCGTAATATTCATTAAACTGCCAACAGGCAGCCTGTAGTATATATAGGAGTTGCCGGTGGAGCCATATTGACGGCACTGAATTGCCATGTAGGTAACAGTTTTGGCAGGAAGAGGCGAAAGGACTTGCTTGTTGTACGGAGTCCGAGTGCCATGATTTGATATTCACATTGAGGTTCGCATAGGGAAGTGTTGATCATGATTTAACATTAGAATCACAGATTCGTTTTGTACCCTTGGCGATAAAACGCTATCCGTAACTGAAGTGCTCAAGACGTTGAATGTGTGATTGTACCCAGTGGTCAAGTCTACAGCAGGATCAAGGTTGTTAACTCCGGTGTTCTAGCCACCAGCGTCGCCTAAACCGAAGTTTTCTCCGGTTTAATTTCTGAGGATAAACTACCCCATCGTCCTCCTCCCACTCTTAAGCTTCACTTCAGTTAATGAGACCTTTGGTTGCTAGTTTTTATTCACAGCCGGATCACTGCGCCCCAAATAGTAGCCTGTTATGCTCACTGCGAATGTATTTTTTAGATTGACTCCCCATAAGTTGGAATCTGCGGTGCCTTTAAATAGTTGCCTCCGGTCGGCAGTTTCTTATTTAATCATCTGAGCGAGTCATCCTCTCCATGTTCGGTTCTTTCTCAGAACGCAACTATTACCCATCAAAGCGCTTTGGGGAGATTTTTTGACGTCCCGGTTCCCATAGGCCTATGAGTCTCACCCCGTCTACACTTCGCACTCGAGGAACCCCTGAAGGCTGTGAAAGGAGGACAGTTAATTCTGCGTTTGATTCTATTGGTCATTTGGCTGACAAATCATGTTTTATTGGCTTGCAAAAATCAAATATCCTGTGATTGTGTTCAACTCAAAAAGAACGCGAACAGATACTGACAGTGCAACCATTACTAGTCTCAGTTTGTAAATGAATTCGTTAACTCTTTGGAATTGTTCTGAGTCTCAGGTACTCCGCAACTGTGATTAGTAAAAAATCACGTGGTTGGATGAGTTGTCAGAATGACATTACCGACAAAGACCAATGAGACTGGAATGGGCATTTCTGGTGACAGATGACCTTTCCAATAGTTTATGAGAGACATACAGCAACCGTACATGCTTACGGCGAGTGCCGACCATGTAGAGGATATCTGTCAAGATTCCAACTGAAAAAGTATTTAACCTCTCAGCAAGAACGTTATATGTGACCCATTTAATGGAACAACGGATAATTCAGCGAGTAATACGGGACCAGTGGTAATAGGCTTTGTATGTATGGGGATAAATGAAGATAAAATACGGTGGAAGCACATTAGCTGGGCCCCGATTAAAATGCCTTTGTTTTTGCTACTCAAATGCTTACAGTAGGTTTTCTTGGGCAGTTTAACATCGCGGGTTTTTGGTCCTCAGTTCTTGGTTCACCGTCGCGAGAGCGGTTTGGTTTGCTTTTCTACTATCTGGGCTGTTGTTTCGTCTGCCGCTATCGCGTGCGGTTATACGGTCTGCTCGATAAGCTTGCTGTCCATGTTCTGCGGAGGGGGGTTGGAGTTGGGATAGCGTCTTCCTTTGCGCGTGGATTTAGCGGGGCTGTTAGGTGGGTTGCGTGGTTCCGTTGCAGTGGTTATGCTTTGAACAGCTTGTTGGGTACCCCTGCCTACGTCTCCACCCCACCACTTTTTGTCTTCCTACCCTCCTGCCGCCGGTGTGTTCGGTAACCAGATATCCGCTGCTTTTACATATACCTTCGTTCTTAGCCAAGTGCAATTGTACATTTACGCTAAATCTACATCTGTCCTAGGAATGCCTTCTGGTAAGTCCGGTCACGCGTTGCTCTATTTTCGCTAGTGTACTTCGGTTATTAGAGGTCTGAAACAGCGTTTCGTTTGTGTTAGAGAAAGTTTTCTCCTTGGGATGGTCTCGTACTACATGACCTGTGAGATGCTTTCGCTTATTCTTATTCGCTCCTTTTTTCCACAATCACTTTTCTCTTGGATTACGTGCGTATGTGACTACGGCGTTACCACCTATTTCCGCGTTTGGGATTTGGTATGCTTGTGCATTACGTTTATTTGCAAGGTTAGGATTTTTGGGTTATTTTTGTTTTAAAGGTCTGCGTCGGTTTAATGATTTCTTGGAATCAGTGTTGTTTCTAGGATTAGTTTTACTAATGCGGTTAAAGTTGACCGTGTGTTCACAGTTAGGCTTAAATGAATGCAATCTTCAGGTTAGGTATACTTATATGCTTGGCGTAATTTTAAGCTTTATCTTCAATTTTGGTCTGCGATATGTAGTAACTGATGTTAATTCTTTTCTTCTTAGGGTTAACTTCACCGCCGATGCTACGGTTAGAGTTTGGGTTACCGTTTATTATTGGGTTTGGGTCTACGCTTAGGCTTCAGCTTATGGTTAGGGTTTGTGTTAGGGTTGAGGTTAAGTGTATGGTCTAGATTATGGTAAGGTTGAGGGTTAGGGTTAGAGTTAAGGTTAGGGTTAGGGAGTAGGGTTAGCTTTACGATTAGGGCTAGGTTTAGCGTTACGGTTAAGTTTCCGATTAGGGTTAGGGTTAACTTCAGTTTTAGGGCTAAGTTTAGGGTTAGCGTTAGGGTAAGCTTAGTGTTAGGGCTTAGTTTAGGGTAAGGATTATGTTTAGGGTTAGTGCTAGGGTTCAGGTTATGATTTGGGGTTAGGGTTAAGTTTGGGGTTAGCGTTAGGATTAGGGTTGAGTTTAGGTTAAGGGTTAGAGTTAAGGATTTGATTAGCGTTAGTGGTAGGTGTAAGTTTAAGGTATGGGTTAGGTATTAGTTTCGTGTGATGTTTCTTTGGTTTGGTTAGCGTTATGTTTAAGGTAAGGATTATCTTTAGGATTAGGGTTATTGTTGGGATTAAGCTTAGGTTTAGCGTTAGGGTTAAGTTATCGTTGGGGTTCAACTTAGTGTTAGGGGTTAAATTTATGGTTTGCGTTAATTTTAGGGTTAAGGTTGGGGTTTATCTTAGGTTTAACATTAGGGTTAGGTTTAGGGTTGAGGCAGGCGTTTAGGTTGGTGTTAGCTTTAAGGCTAGGGTTTGGGATTTTGTTGGGTTAGGCGTTAGGGTTGAGGTTTCGGTTAGGATTACGGTTACGGTTATGGCTGGCATAAGGGTTTAGATTAGGGTTTGCTTTAAGGTTAGAGTTGCGTTTATGTTTAAGTTAAGGGTTTGGTTTACTGTTCAGCTGAGGAATAGGTTTACGTTTAGGGTTTGGGTTAGGATTACCGTTGTGATTAGGTTTGTTTTCAGTGTTAGTGTCAACGGTAGGTTTACGAATCCGGTTAGAGTTAGGCTTAGGTTTCACGATTAGGTTTACCGTTAGGGATGAGGTTAGGCTTAGGTGTAGGATTAAGTTTAGGGTTATCTTTTGGGTGTATATTTTTGGTTACGGTTAAGTTTGTGTTCTTAGTTATGTGTAACTGTACGATTTAGTTATGTTTACGATTAGTTTTAGGTTTGCTTTTCAGGTTTATGCTAGGTTTAGGGTTTATAACTGGGCTTATCATTGTGCCAAGTTTATTTTGCGGTAAGTTAAAGTTTTAGGTTGAGGTTTGGTTTGCTATTGCGGTTACGGTTGCCTTCCTGGTTCAGTGTTCATTTTACGGGCCAGTTTTACCATTAGGGTTAGTGTTGGCTTCCTGGTTAAGCATTGTTAACTGTTAGTTTAGGTGTTTGGGTTTTCTGGCCTCGGTTCTTGGTTCATCGTCGCGAGAGGGGTTTTGTTTGCTTTTCTACTATTTGGGCTGGTTGCACTCGATTGGACTGCCCTCGCTTATGGATTGGGTGTGGTTGTTGGTGCTCTGTTAGGTGCGATGCTCGGTCATGTGTTTGGTCGTGTTGGGCCGTGTTCAAGTTAAGTTGGGGCGGGAGAGGGATTACGGGTTTTGGGAAGCCTTTGAGGGCTTCCCTTGCTTTCACATTTCGTTTGGGTGCTTTTTGCAGTAGGCCGCCTACTGTGCTGCGCAGCGATGCATTCGGTTGGGCTTGGCTAGGCCAATGTTTCGGTAAGGGTGTCGAGTTTTTGGAACAGGGGTGCTAGTAACCACTGTTCTGTGCAGTCATGCGTTCGACCACATTCGGTTAGGCTCATGTGACGGTGAGAACGTTGGAATTTGGAACCAGGGCATCGAATGCGAATAGGGTTGGTGCAGCTGTTGTTTGGCTTCCCGCTGTGGCGTGTGGTTATATGGTCTGCTCGATAAGCTTGCGTCTTCCTTTGCGCGTGGATTTAGCGGGGCTGTTAGGGGGTTGGGTGGTTCTGTTGCAGTGGTTTTGCGTTGAACGGCTTGTGAAGTTCTCCTGCGTACGTCTCAACCCTCCCCTTTTCGTCTTCTTACTCTCCTGCCACCCGTGCGTTCGGTAACCAGATAACAGCTGCTTTTACATAGACCTTCATTCTTGGCCAAATGCCATTTTACGTTTACGCAAAATCGGCAGCTTTCCTTTGACTGACTTCTGATATGTTAAGTTGTTCATTCGTGTTGCTCGCCTAGTTTTCCTCTAATCATTAGGTGTTAGAGGTCAGAACAACGTCTCTGTTGGAATGAGATTTGGGAGGGACTGTTAGGTAGGATGGCCTTCCTTTCGGTGGTTAGGTGTTAAATGGCTTGGAGGATGATCTTACCTACCCCTCCCCCCTTTGCACCCCCTTTCCTTCTCTCTATTCCCTTCTCCGGACAGTATGCTCCATTCCCTAATAACAACTGCCTTCAACCAGCTCAGTCGCTTGGATTGGTGACTTTGCATGCTAACGTTTACTCTACATCTTTCCTCTGAATGCCTTCTGGTAAGTCCAGTCACGTGTTTCTCTAGTCTCGCTAGTGTACTTGGTTTCCTTCGGTTATAAGATGTTTGCAACAGCGTTTTGGTTCGTGTGTGGGTCTGCTGCGCTTATTAAAGGAAGCCTTTGCCTTGGAACGGTTTCGTATTACATGGCCTGTGGGATGCTTTCGCTTATTTTTATTTCTCCCCTTTTTCCAACAATTACATTCCCCTCTGGATTAGGTGCTTACGCGGCTTCGGGTGTTACTAGGTGGTTCAATTCGCAATGATTGGATAACTTGTTTGCCTATTTCATATTCCGCGGGTTATTTCCACCTCATTTAAAATTCATATTTACTTACAATTTACGATTTTTACCTTACCTTCTCCGTTTTCCATGCTTTTTTTACCATTCCTTTGCCCCACCCATAAAACCCCTATTACCACGGTCCCGGTTAGACAGGCGGCTGGGTTTGTGCATTTATTCCGGGACCCGGCTATTGTGCTCCTACCGATAAGACGGGCGCCGACCTGATCCTAACCCTATCCATTGATTTCGTTAAGATTAGCTTTCGTTGCCGGGTTAATAGGGTCACACAATAGGTTGCTGCCCCAACAAGTTTGCGGATTGCGGGATCCCGTAGCTTTACCTCACGCCGACCAATATACGCGATATCATTCCTATCTGACCTGACCCACTTTTATTTGGACCCTTGACGGTAGTAAGGATGAGGCTCGCTCTATGCGGTATTTCATTATCAAAATACCACGGATGCGTTTTGAAACTACCGTGGCGTCCTGATAGTCGCCGTTTAGAAAGTAACCGTTTGACCCGATACTTCGGTCCACCTAACGCCAACAAACCCGGCAACGAATGGCTACCCTAACGAGCACAATCGATAGAGTTAGGGTTCAGTTGCTATATAGTACGGTCGGGTATTAAACGCCGACCAATCCTTTGTTTCCTGAGTTCCTGAGGTTATTGCCAACCTCTCTTGACGGAATACTTGACATAGAAAATTGAGTATGCCAAAAAGAACATTTCAATTTCAACAAGATAAAACAGTCAATATTAAAGAAAATATTGTGATATCTGTTTAAATGACAGTTTTTGGCTTCTATCGCATCATCCTTCAACATCGATGGGGATTAAGCATTTACTTCTGGGGACAGAAACAAAAGTTTCTGGCTAATTAGCCGTCATCAGCCGGTAATGTCACAAATCCTCTAGGTCACCTTCCCCTCAAGCACTCTTACCAATCCCGCTTATAGATATGTTAGCTGTGCTTCACCAAAAGGCCCTCGAACATAATCCCATCACCTTTTTGGCGAAACATATTTACTAGTAAGTGAGATCGAACTGACCACTTTGATGCTTTACAAAAACCTGAAGTTGTTAGGTCGACCACCATCCGACCAACGTAACCTGAATTAGTAGTGACACTCGGCCATTGTTCATTGACGAAATAAAACCCTATGCTCACACCAGTCACACAAACCAGTAATGTAACTACAGGCCAACACGTTTCGTGATCTTGCCGAATCATCACGCATATGTGGAAACATCAGCAAGGTAAAGTGACAGCAGTCGCATAACGCAGTCGCTAGTTGGCCATGCAGCCCGAACTCATTGTTCAACCTCAGGTCATTGATAGAATATAGAATTGAGTCCCGTTTTTAGGAAATGGGTTTCGATAATCCAGTAAATGTTTGGCCTTCTGAAGGTAGTTTGCCTTGTCCAATACGAGAGTGGAAAATCCCTTGTCTACCGACCCAATTACGAGGTCTTTTGCAGCATTGGGTTCCTTTCGACCTCGAGAAGCACTTTGCACGGCCTATGAACCATGAGAAGGGACAACACTTAGTGCCAAATAAGGTTCTTTGACAGTCGCTTACGTCTGACTGCGGCGTGATTCAATTGCTGCAATCATTTTTGTAGGTTTGGAATCGGCCGTGTTAAATGAGGCCTCATGCATCAGCACCTGAATTTGTCTCTCCGTCAATTCATTTAGACATTTTTTGTACCAGTTTGTCATTTTCGGATGACATTAAACAGGACAGCTTGCGAAAATTGTTCGTTAGAGCTGTTTCACGTATCGCTCTCTATTCGCAGGTTCATTCGGCCACCTGCTGCTGAAGCAGTTGTGAACCGTTATCGCCCATGAACTCGCAGCATCTCTTCATCTCTTGGCCAATCCTCTAACGGTATTTGCGACAGCTTGAGTGGCAGCCTTGAAAGGGTGTTTGAATAGTTCGTCTGCCATGTCCGTTCGGCCGATACAAGCCAAGAGGTGATTTCCAGGAAGCAGTACAGCAGATCATGCGATCGCTGGAACATGACGTTTATTGACCTGCCGTTTCGGGTTCTCATTCGAACTCACCGTCAGAGGCAATCACAGATAAGGGTGAATGAGGTACGAAAAAGGCAGTATTTATAGGATGCAGTTGCAATGCGAACTCTTTACACACTATAACTAGCAGCTCTTGCGTTTATCGCTGGGAGTCGTAGCTGATGCAATTATGACTCCTCAACTGGCACCCGAGTCGCTAATTGTTGTAATTTCATCACCGTTATTGATCCTTTGCGTGACACGTGGAGAGGGTGCATGCAACCAACATTTTGGATGACATGAGCCAAATTCTAGACTATTTAGCACGCGGTTGCGGACTGACGAGCCATCATAGTATCAGATACGAGCCTCAGCAGTAACCGCAAGTGCTGCTAATTATAGCACCCTGGTGATGGCGTGGCAACTGTTTTCTAGGAATACTGCATTCCTTGTACCTACTTGCAGTGTAGTTGACCCAAATGGTCTGGGTATGACGCCTCCGCGGCGACAAGGCAACTATCCTGATTGGTGTTAACCCGGCACTAGATTTCCTGTTGATAGGTCATAGAGAATTCTTTGACGATTATTCTACTACACACTACCGCGGCCTACCTGTGAAATTCCAATTTAAAGCAGAATGACGGCCTCGGTTTTTCAAAGCTCGGCCTGTCCACTATGCAGTCGCACCGAAGGTCGAAGAGAAATTGGATCGCTTACAGAAAGCGGACATCATCGAGCCCGTGTAGTATTAGGAATGGGCAGCCCCAATAGTCCATGTTCTTAAATCTGATGGTGCGTTACGTATCTGTGGCGACTCAAAGCTGACGATTAACTCAGCAACTAAACAAAATCCTTGTCCCCTCCCACGCATCGTGAACCTGTACGCATCTCTCTCGGGTAGCCAAAAATTCTCAAATTTGAATGCGAAGCGTGCTTCCAACCAAGTCGTCCTAGATATCGAATCCCGAGACGCCAAACCCATCAATACACACCAATGATTATTTCGATACAAACGACTCCCATTTGGAGAAAGTTCTGCTCAAGTTTATTTCAATGCTTGATTGATAGCCTCATGAAGGACATGCTTCACGTTTGTGCATTCCTTGATGATATATTAGCAACGGACCCGTCTAAAAGTAGTCACCTAGATACTCTACACCTAGTGCTAGCCCGTTTAGGAGACGCAGGTTTCAAATTCGGGAAATATAAGTACACTTTCCTTGCTGACTTGCACCCGTAACCTGTCAACGAATTTGGCAGCGGACATCCAGAGATCCTTTCGTAAGTTGGGTAAAAAGATCCTTGCAATCGGGCTGGCCGTCTTCTGCCTACCCTGAACTTCAGCCATTCTATAGCCGTCAGAACGAATTGAGTCTACAAGACGGATGCGTATTATGGGGCAGTCATATAGTGTTGCCACCACAGGGCTGACAAGCCATCCTCAAAGACCTGCATGATGCCCATCCCGGTGCGGTGAGAATGAAAGCCCTCGCCCGCGGTTATATTTGGTGGCCCAAAATTGACGAATATATCGAAAACGTGATAAAAGCGTGCCACGTGTGTCAAATAACACGGAAGACCTACCGAAGGTACTCCTAAAGCCTTGGGCTTGGCCCGAATCGCCCTGGAAGAGGGTACACATCGACTATTTTGGGCTATTCCAAGGCCGTATGGTTTTAGTGGGGGTTGACACCACACAAAATGGATTGAAGCTATTCGGACCCGAAGCTCTTGTTCTTCAGTCACCACAATCGACAAGCTACGATCCGTCTTTTCTAATTTCGGGATACCTCAAATGGTAGTTTAAGTCAATGGCCTGGCCTTTACTAGTGAAGAATTTAAAGAATTAACCGACAATAATCGAATTAGGCATCTAACCACTGCACCGTACCACGCCTGTTCGTATGACCTCGCAGAGTGCGCGGTTCAGACGATAAAATATGGGGTAGCCAAACAGACGCAAGCAGACTTAAGCACGAAGCTGTCACGCTTTTTGTTTAGCTATCACATAACCCCAAACGGACCAACTGGTTCTTGGCCTGCAAAAGTGATGTTCAAGTGGCATTTGCGCACACATCTCGATCCGCTTAGTCCTTCAATGCATGATAAAATCACTGAGCAACAGATGAAGATGAAAGCGCGATATGATGCGCACACGCGACCTCGAATCTCACTGCCTAACGAAAGTGTCTACACGAGACTGGAACACGAAGCGAGCTGGCATCCAGCGACAGTTCAAAGAAGAGAGGGACATATCGTAGAATTGACGTTTGAAGATAGGAGAATTGTGCGTCGACATCTGGACCAAGTCCGCAGCCGAACGGACACAAAGTAAACAATTCGGGAAGTTCGAACTGCCCGCAATCCTTGATGTTGATTTTGACGTCCCGAGGACGGAATATCTACAGCCTAAACTTACTACAACACCGCCAGCCAAGGTGTCTATTTTTCATCATCCTTCTACCCGTCCAGCAGTAACGTAAGGGCAGAGGAACTAGTGACTCCGCAAAACGGCACAGAGTTCGAAAATACCGCCCTAAGAAGATCGACCCGAATATGCAAAGCCGTGCAACGATTTCAGGACGAAACCTATTAGAACACTTATTAACACACCCTTATTCCTTTTTCTGTATCTTCCCCTCCTCTCTGCCCGATGTCGTCCTCTTTACGGTGGAGGGATGCAGAGATGACAGATTGGAATTCAATTCACATCTTTGAGGGCAGGGGCTGTTTGGTAATGTTTTGTAGGTCGGTAGGAATGTCTTCGTCGGTGTTACTACTGGTAACGTTAGTAGTGATGTGTTGCGAGAGGAAATGTGTGTTGGTCGTGTTTACATTGCATTGACTTCGCAGATGCCCAACGGGACCGAATCTTGTCCTAAACGTCTGCTGCCAGTGATTACAGGATGGGAGGGTTTGGGCACCGGCATCATTGATCGGTAGCGTTCGAGTCTAGTCGGACTCCCTTTACCTTCTAAGCGTCCCTTCGATTAGCTTCGAATATACTTGCCCTAGTTTTTACACAGTGTCATGCCTGTCCATTTTGAGTGAGATTCTCCCAGGTGAAGTTTTCACTATCTTCACGTAGTGAAGTATTTGTCCGTCGTCTCCGTTAACACTCACCGTGGCGTAACCGTCATCCATCCTCACGACGCGTTTGCTGTTTCGCTGTCCTCGGCCTCAATATGGTGCGTATACTGGAGACTTCGGTTCTTTCGAGAGTCTTACTACCTGGGAGCCTTTCCTCCTACGTCATCTTCAGTACTGTCCAAAGGCAGCTGAGGTGAAAATGATTGATTTTTTTGCTTGACCTTCATAAATCGTCAACGCCTTCACCTGGTAGATGAGCGTTGTCAAGAAAACAGTAATATAAGTCCTGAGTTGTATGGTGAGGGCTTTAACCTGCCAAAGACCTTACTGGCTTTCGAGACCCAACTTGTTCTTTGTGTCCTCGGAGTCGCTGAGCGTCACTCAGTCGGCCTGTGGGAAGGCAGAAGATTGGTGACGGGAAACGTTGTTTATTATAGCTTTCTGACCCAGGTTTTTACGTCTATCGACTGCAGTCAGCTTGTCGACGGCGTGTTTTACCGGAAACTTATAGGAGATGGTGGTCAAAGATTTGAGCTTGACTTTAACCACACAATAAGTTCGTTCCGTCTAACAGGAGAAGTCAATGGGCTATGAGGAGCGATTTATTCGATACACAGGGCAGATTGCCATGAGATGATTGTTTACTGGTGTGACAGAAAAAACGTTCGTTCAGGGGTATGTCAGTAAAGATGAGTTGTTTTCGCGCTTATCTGGTGCATAAGGGAGTAACGGTCTGAGTGTGGGGCATGTGATTGGTTGGTTCAAGAGCTGTGTCTGGAGTGTATAAATACAAGAGCCCATGGATGACAAAGCAGACCTGTAAACGCACATAGGGTAGCTGTAATTGTGCACGCAGCCGTGACTAAGCTCAGGTCAAGCCTGAGGGGCTTCCGTGCTTGTCGCGGCTGTCAACTGAGGAAAGGGACACCAGAGAAGGGGTCACTGAAGCGCATGCTACGAGAACTCCTTTTCTAACCCCGTCTCCCATCGAGAGGTAGGCGGTGTTAGCCCTAAATAGGACTGTTTAGTATCAGATGGCTGCCTAAGTTCAGTATGGGTCAGGACAGCAGCTACCCGCTCCCACGGTCTTCAGCGCTGCCGCATACCCATTTCACCTTTGGTCGGCTTAAAACGCTTGGCAAGCACTGTGTATGCATGCAACTCCAGCTCTGATTCGTGACACTGGGACACCTGTCGATGTTCCTCTCTTTGCCAATTGGCCTCAAACGGACGAATTTTGGGCTCATATACTGCAGATGACACATGTTTGGTGAAAGCGCTTACCGTAACTGCCTGCGAGGCTGCGGGTAAACTCTCTGTCTTACTAAAGCTATGCCCATATATCTGCTTTCACTGCCTTCTGACGGGTGAAACTTTAACTTTTCGATCATCGTGCCTATACAGAACTTTATTAAGCGGGAAGTCGACCCAAGGTCGCGTGAGCCACCTATGGGATTACACGTCAACCTCTCTGGAGGACATTTTGTTTGAGGATGGGATGAGCATTAAGGACTTATTTGGGGAACTACCAGGCTCGAAGCCACACGCTGGACAACCTCGTCTAGTTTAGTTAGTCGATCAAGGACAGCTAACTGGATGCGTTCTTTGTGATATACTAGTCAAACCTGGACAAGCAAGTGAATTTTATAAATTATAATGTTTGGCTTCTTCCTCAACCTTTACAGCCGGTCAGTCAACTAGGCCACATGTTGGCTACCAGCTTCTGGTTTGGAGATGCAGATTAGAGACGGTCAATTGTCAATATTTGAAAAATCCTTAGTGTTGCTCAAAATGTTTGCCTTCCTGCATTATTTATAAAAAGTAGTCGAATCTTCCTTCTTCTTGGCATAATTACTGAGGGAAGAATCATATTGGATTTTCAAATCTGCACACAGGTGTCTCTCATTTGTCTTCAGTGGAGCATAACTGTTCATCAGAGAAATTAATTTTTTTCAGAAGTATTCCTGGTGACTCAAACCACTGTGGCACAGAGTCATTTTTATTACGGACGTGGTAAAATCAATCCTGCACCGAAGCGAACTCGTATCCTATTATCTGAAAATGTGATAAGAACAAAGAAACCCGTCTTCGCTTTAATACCTACTAGCAAGTAATGTCAAGTTAAACGGAAAGTCGCTGCCGGATAACGTGATAAAGATTTGGAACTCTATGCAGGCTCAAACTTCCAATCGAACGGTTAATCTGTAATGCAGATCATTATTTGCAGGTGAATGAACATACTTAACCTTTGAGAAGAAGAAGACGCGATCGTTCGTTGAAGAGTTTTTTTCATCTGACGTTTCGGATTCCTGCTCAAATCCATCTTCAGAGGCAGTATGGAATACGGGTAACTCGTACACAGGGATCTGCAGTATTTATAGGATGCAGGCGCTATGCTACTGTAAACCTAGGACAATTAACGGTTCCTCCTTCATCAAGGATGATTGCCCTCTAGTACGCTACTTGCTTGATGGTCAGAATGTGGGTCTTTATCTGCTGAAATATCATCACCCGTGTTGGAAATTGGCGTGATGATTGCTCGGCCACCTGGCTCACCGGCATTGGCCTTAGAAAATGTGTTCGACTGTGCGCTTCCCGAGTGGCTGGTTGCTTTGGCTAAGCTGAGTCTCAGCAGCGAATATAGGTTTGGGAGGTCATGACAATCGTTAATAGACCAGAGGCCTGCAAACCATGATTCAAGCATTTCGCGGCTCACGCAATTTTCACCTCTCACGATAATTTCGGCCTCATCAAAGTTGAATGTGTGAACTGGTGTCACCAAATGAGCAATGACTTGGGGATTGACGTCATTTCTCCGCACTACTGCCGCCTGTTCGGCAATTCACGTCCCACATAACGCAATTGTTTTGCCCGCAACTGCATGAACGTCTTGAAACAGAAATTCAGGAGCTGAAGTACTTGGGCGTGTCCGAGGTGGTTTACTGTTTCATCGTATTTGCTTCGTAGGAGTTGTTCGACGGTCTCAACTGCCAGATCCTGGCTTTACTATCTAAGATTGAAATGGTTAAAGACCACCAATAGATGATCATTATGAAGAGAAGTAAATAGATTTAGAAGATAAATTGAAATATTGCACAAGAGCGATCGAGTAGAAATCCATGTTGGGAAGAGCTATAAAGTTGAGTAGAGGACGTTTTATAACCCCCACGATAATTTTGAACATCAAAACGAGAGTCAGATTTAAAAACAGGAAAAATAATCCAAACTTTCGAATAATCATGAAAGAAACCAATATTGAGAAATAGAGAGAAATCATTTCTTTACAGAGGGGAAATCTCTAAGCTGTTAATACAAAATTTGGATTTTCTCAGTTCCCCCTGATTGCGAATTATTAAGTTGGCGTATCTTTTACATAAGATTTATAGGGACCAAATTATTGGAAGTGAGAAACACATGCAACGACAAAGGAATTGAGGGAATGAGGTTGATTTCAGTAATAAAATAGTTGACAAAGAAGGTATTAAGCAAGTGTGCTTTGCAAAATTCTCCGTAATGGAGTTATCGCTGCGGTCGTATAAAGGCAGAATCACTTTGTGATACTTGGCGGTTGAACGGAGCTGGAAGACCTGAGTAAATTTCTGGAAGGACTAGCACCACTAATTGTCGGATAATTCCTACGCTGATCCCATTTTGAAGCTAATTGAAATATTTGTGTGATCCTTAACCGAACTGATAATGAATTTCTAGGGGTTTCATTAAGCTGCTTTTAGATTTTTTAAAGTCATTTTCGAAGAAAGCGGGGTACAGTGGAAGAAGCAGTATTTAATTTCATCATCTATTTTGTAATGAAGCCAAGGAGGCCTTCTCTTAGGCCCTGCAATTTATCGTGGAAAAGCTTTGATCATTATTAGAAAAAAGTATTATACCAATCCAGAGTTCTTGTAAAACTATTTACGAATTGTTTGTTAAAAAGAGTAATGTCGCGGTATTTACGCTCTACCTCTGGATTTACGGAGTGGAGACTGGAAGACAACAATAAATTAATGCGTGATTACTCGTAAAAAGGCCTCAGTGGAAGTTCAAAGATAAAGGATGGAGACTATTTGTAAAGATTAAATCTCACATGCTATCATTTCTTGTCACTGAGCTGACCGACTGAACCATGTTTGAAAAGTAACAATTTTCCACCAATTTCTGAAAATTTGGTGGAGAAGTATTTCCATGGCAGTCGATGTTTGGCAAATTAAAATCACGTAGGAAAATTTTGACATCAAAGGGAGTGTCTGAACATTTTTCAGTTCAGTTCAGTTTTATTAATGGAAATATAGGCGAAGCCTTTGAGCTCCCTATTGATGTCAATGACATTGAAAATTAAAAAAGGCTGACATATAATGGACGTTGGACAAAGGGTTATCTCCCCGACACACTGCAGGTAACCGGGCAAATAATTATAAAAATAATGTTACTCAAAAATAGAGAGTAGTATGTTACATGACGCGAAAATTGTGGATGCGAATATGTTTCAGGAAATGTGTTAGGTTCGGATGTCGTGGTGGTACTTATGGCTGTACTGGTCAAACTTCCGTTTAAAAGTGTCAACGGATGGGGGCATGATTATGTCCACAGGCAGAGAATTCCAGGCCTTAATCACTCTGTTGGAGAAAAAGAATCTTCTTGTGTCGAGTTTTGCACCTGTCACACGTAGTTTAATGGGATGTCCTCGTAAAGTAGTTGTACTGGCCAGCTCAAAGAAGTCGCCAGATGCAAGGCAACAATCCTGACCCCGCAGCATGCGAAAGGCTTGTATTAGGTCACCGCGTAGCTGTCTATAGTCCAGAGGAAACAGATCAAGATTAGACAATCGTGTCTCGTAAGGCAGACAGCTTTGACCTTGAACAAGCTGGGTTGCACGTCTTTGGACCTTCTCAAGGGTGCTGTGGTCTTTGACAGCCCACGGTCTCCAGGCTTGTATGGCAAATTCCAATTGTGGTCGCACGAACATCCCAAAGACCTTATTAAAGCACTCTTTGTCGAACTTCGCAAACGCTCGCTTAATTAGATACAAGCTTGACATGGCAGATTTTGCTACTTTTGAGCAATGGAACGATGGCGTCAGTGTGGGCGTGATCCATACTCCTAGATCTTTCTGAGCCTCTACCTCTGGTAGCAGTGTGTCGTCCAGATAGTAAATTCTCTGGTGCCCGGAGCTGGTTCTGCCGAATCGCAGAATATTGCACTTGGTAGCATTGAATGGGAGGAGCCAGTTGTGCGACCATTCCTCGAGTCGATGCAAGTTCACCTGCAGATTTTCTTCATCAGCTGCATTGTGGATCACCTTCCAAAGCTTTATATCGTCAGCAAACATGGTGGTGTCACAGTCCAAGCCAGTTACGCAGTCATCAATGTATATAAGGAAGAGGATAGGGCCATGGACGGAGCCCTGAGGAACCCCACTCTCAACCGCCACCTTCACCGATTGTTGATCGCCAAGACGGACAATCTGAAATCGCCCAATCAAGAAGTTTTCGATCCACTTCAAAGTTTGCCCCTTACCCCAATACAGTTGAGTTTGTATAGGAGACGTTGGTGAGGCACGCTATCAAAGGCCTTCCTGAAGTCTATGTAGACTGCGTGCACTACATTTCCTTCATCGACCGCTCGGATCCATCGTTCCAGACAGTAGAGCAAATTAGTTAAACATGACCTTCCTCTGCGGCATCCGTGCTGCGCGTCAGAGAGAAGATAATGCCGCTCCAGAAACTTCATCAGTTCACGTTTGATGATTCGCTCCATAATCTTGCAACATATGGAGGTGAGACTTACCGGCCTGTAGTTATTTGCGTAAGCCCGGCTGCCACTTTTATGTATCGGGGAAATCCACGCGGTCTTCCAATCGGGTGGCAATCTGCCTGCAGCGAGGGAGGCTTGGAAGAGTAGACACAAAGGTTCTGCCAACTCTATGGCCAACTCCTTCAACAACTTTGCCGGTATTACATCAGGACCTGGCGATTTGGTTTCGTCCAGCTTCAGTAGTTCCTGCAGAACAATAGGTTCTGTTATGACCACTGAGTCAATTGTCGGGACCTCTTCCGCACTATAGTTATCAGCGGTTAGATTTGCTTCTCTCGTAAAAACCGACTGAAAGAACTCAGATAGATGCTCAGCCTTTTCCTCGTCCATGCAAAGTTCAACGCCTTCATCCGTTTTTAACAAAGGGATGGGGTCTTTATTTCGAGGGCACTGCCTAATGTAGTTGTAGAAAAGCTTCGGGTTTTCTGCTGCACGGTTTATCAAGTTACTCTCAAAACTTTGGCGGGCTTTATTAACCAGGCCTTTTACCCTGTTCCTCTGCGTCTTGTACTTCGTCAGCGATTCGGCGGTCTTTTCCCTGAGATAAGTTTGTCACAGCTTTCGCTTGCGGTTTAATTCACATTTCAGTGTGGTCGTTAGCCACTGGGGCCTGTTGGTGACCTTTTTTTCGAATTAGGACAGTAGTTGGTGATAAGTCCCTGTAATACGGCCTTAAATTGCAACCAATTCTCGAGAATACACCCGGTGAGTGTTTCATTCCAATCTAAATGGCGCACATCAATTTTCATTTGGGTAAAGTCTCCACGCCATAGGTTGCGTTTGACTGTGATGCTTCGATCGGGGACAGAGAAGAGTGAATATTCCCATTGTAGGACTACGTAATCACTTTTGCCCAGTGGGGATAGACAGTTCACAACATCTACGCTGTCAGGCGCCTTTGTCAATACAAGGTCCAACAATTAGCTTGTTGCCCCTCGTGTACTCTGGTCGGAGACAGGACGTGTTGAGTTAAGAAGTGTTTGTGTATAGCTTCTAGGAGGCGGCGATCGAAGTTTTATTTCGAGCCTGGTGCCGAGCTCAGATTCCAATCGATATTCGGAGCGTTAAAGTCGCCCATAATCATAATTTCGGATCGACTAGCAAACGATTATAAATCATCTATCAGTCTACTGTCTGACTGAGGATCGTTTCTCGGTGGTCGGTAGACCGTTAGGATCTCAAGTGCTTGGGACCCCGGAGTTCTGATGGTGAGCCAGGTGGCTTTTGTTTCGCACGCGATCTTTTCCTTTTTTCTGATACGAGCAGGCCATATCTAACATAAGTCAGCACACCCCCCCATGACGTCCTGCTCTATCCTTTCTGAATAACTGAAAACCGGGGATGGCAACTTCACGATCGTCCACCTTCGCGGTCAGCCACGTTTCAGTTTTGGAGATGATATCTGGTGAAGTTTGGCACACGCATATCTTAAGCTCGTCTTATTTAGGGAGTAGGCTTTGGACATTGGTATATAAACATTTTAGTTTATTTGTGTGTTTTAAGCCGGCTATGTCTCTGCCTTCTTCATTTGAGGCAGCTGGACCGACATTCGCACAGGATGTGTCCATATTTAAGAGGCTTTGCATATTTCCACAGTAGAACAGGATTTTGTGTATATTAGTGCATTTGATTAGTTGCCCGACCGTGAGACTTTTGTCAGAATGACGGGCGTCCTCCACAGAAGGGGTTTCTGTACTCAAACAATCACTCCGTTGCAAGCAGTCCAGATAGCTGATTTTCATTGCCGGAACAACAAAGAAGATTAAAGACACAACCACTTACCGCTATTTATTTTGTGGTAGGATCACTGAAACAGAGAAAATATTTCCAGAAAACGAAAAAATACTCAGGGGATAGAGGGAATGTCCAAGATATAGAGAAGCTAACGATCACCACGTTCCTCAGCGTGATCTTGTCGGTGTAAAATTATCTATACCAAGCGTCGAATTTGAAATTGCAGAGTATCCGAAAATTTTGTAATGCAAAAAACATCTGGATCAACGCAAGAGCCGCAAATCTTTGTTAATTTTTTTCAGGACAGATCTCGCGTCGAGGTAAACTAGAATGAGATGCATTTTACGCTCATTAGTATTTATAAAAAAGAAAGAGTATGTGGTTAGGAGGTAAACTGTAGGGAAGAAGTAATAGACAGAAGGCAAAATGTTTGTGGCCCGCAATTTTTGAGATATTATAGTTAACTAACCTAGGATCATTGTAGGAAAACCTATTTTGGTGGCATCCATCGACAGAAAGATTATATAATAGGGTCGGAATGATCGGAGGAGGCTTTAAGCTAGGATTTTAGTGTATGGTAGCATATTATTAAGGGAGACTTGGATTTACAAATGGAACAAATGGTTTTGGAAAACGGTTAACATAATGGGTAGACTTAATTATCTGGAGAGTGCGATTTTTTGGTTTGGGAAAATTCCTAACGAGGTTGTCTGCATGTATCGTAGATGTTGTAGTGCTAGCAGATTTCCCAACGATAATGAACTTATTATTGTTTAACTTTGGATTAGGAACACAATTAAATTTGCCAGGAATATAACTAGGTATATTAAATTTTACAGCTAGGACAGGTGTGATTGGCCTTGAATAGGAACGGGACGGACGGGACCCAGTTTTCGAACTAGTTCACTATTCTGTGTCCTGTAGGTCGGGTATTACATTTTACTTTGCCAATTGTTACTGCTAGTGTCAAGTAGTCTAGTAAGACTTATCTTTTGAATGAATAAAATTTCTTGGATATGTTATAAAGTGGAAAGTTTCACTTGAATCAGGGAAAAAGTCATAAAGTCAAGAGTTAAGCGTAACCGAAGCTGCCGGAGGTATGGAGAGACTTTGGATAACATCAATTAGACGGCATAACTCAGAGACAAATTTCGGTTGCGTAGAAGTCGAAAGTAGACCTTTGGTTTGCGGATGAGTTCGAAGCTGGTACTGTAGATGCTCTGTCTCCCATGGTCCAACCTAGCCAGTGAACACTGATCACCCAACCCACTAATAGCAGCAATGCATCATCCGCGTTTTTATCAGACGTCGCTCACACCCTCCACCAATAGCGCTCAGCCACGATGAACACAACAGGTCGAATTTCTTCATGGGAGGCAAAGGAACTAGGAGTTCAATTAATCCATAACACAGATATATACCCTTTCCATGGTTTGAATGTTCATTCTGTCTGTAATTTCCGTGACTTGTTGCTAAATCACCAAGAATATATATTTGCCAATCAAACTTTCAATTGACAGAACATGCTTGTCTGACTGCAATGAAGACAATTCTTAGGAACATCATTTCTTCGTTAATCATCAACGCAAATTTATATTTAACGATAGTGATAAACATTTAGACTCTGACTACCTGACATTTCATTATCAAGACAATTTTAATTTAGGAGAAAATGTTTTTCCACATTGAAAAACATTTGCAATTATCTATCCATTTATTTTATCTGCCAGCTGATAAGGGATCACAATCAGTTACCTACATCTTACACTAGGTAACAAAGACCAGGCGGTTTTGTTTGTCGGTATTTACTTCAGTTAGGCTAGGTGTCTCCAGCATCAAATGTGCACGGATTTATGAACGAACGGGGATAAAAAATATGGATTTCTGGCTGTATTTGCCCGTCTGGAGCTTGGTAGAGCCGTTATACGTTAAGAAATGCCAATAATTATCAAGTAGATCAAAGCAACCTTTTATTAGTATGCGTTTACAAAAGTTAGTATACAGTCTCCTGACTTCTAATCACGGATAACCCAGTCGTTACAACCATGCAGTGTTAAGACATGAAAGGCATGGCACGAAAATAGAAGGAAAATAATAACGGATAAGTTTTATAGATAAAAGGGAATGCGAGTACAGTGGAAACATGTTCCCTTAAGATAACATGTTAGGTAAGTCGGACACGGCTGGACTAAAAAATACCATGAAAATACGTCGACTTAGTAAGAACAAGGATAAATATCTTTTCAGAAACCACATTAACATATAAGCGGTGAACTAACGCCAGACTACATCGAACCTCGCATTCTAAAGAGAACGACAGTGCCAAAGGTGGGCTAAAAAACCATTCGTTCCTTCTAAAGCTTCACAGTTTTTTTTCCTGCGGATGACAAAAAGCCCAAATCCGACTTCTCCCATAAGAGCTCTTCGGATGGAAAACACGTTATTTCTTGCAATAGAAATCAAGAGGCATCCTCTGTGATGAGACACAGTGTGACATAAACCTGCAGGTAAAACATCGAAAGTCACATTTGGCATAATCAAGCATCCGGAACAGGTGGCTATATATTAAGGAAAATAGTAAGAATGCCTGTTGAACTTCCATAGTGCCTCAATGTGCTAAACCACTGATTACTTCTGACCACCTTTCTTTTATAAACTTTACAACCTTTTACTACTTAATTTTAACCCGAAAGGACAGCAGGCGACCTTGGGTCATTTGCAGCGCGCCAGTTGTATGTTCAAGGCCTAATTTAAGGAGTCGGGCGCCAAGGCATGTCTAACTGGACATTTATTAGTTTTCTTATAACATTTTGTCGGCTCGTATCTCTTTCCTGGCTTACCTTAGCCGTCTCATATATTGTCTTTTAAACAGTCAATGACTCGAGTCATTCAACATTGAGTATATTTCCTCATGGAGTAGATCTAGAAGTGCACTTCTAATAACAATTCGGACGCGAATCGGATCCAAGGGTACGAATTTTCGGATGCGAATCGGATCCGACCATGACTAAGAATTCGGACGCGAATCGGATCTGAAAATTCGTATCTCGTTTTTCAACCGCACAACGGAACCCCTTACACCTTTGGTTGACGCCCATACTAGCTAAACGGTTAAAAAATGATCCCCATTACATTCTAATCGAATAGTTATTAATGATAAGGTGACTCGCGGAAGACTGAGTGAGCAATTAAAATATATTTTGTTTAAAAATATGCAAAGCGTAAGTGTACAAAAATAAATCTTATAAATTTCTCCTAATCAGTAGTCCTGTGTTGATGGACCCGGCAATCCCTCAGCCGTTTCATGAGGTATCCACCCTGTAATGAAAAGACAATAAAATTAGTGATGGTGAGTAAACAATGCGCATGTTTTAATGTAGTAAATGTTTGTAAACAACGTTGATAATTAAAATCTACTTACCGTCAGCACAGTGCCCCAGGGCTGCCTTTTCTGCAGTCGGTCATATGCCTTTTTAAAGGCATTTTTGAAAGCTCGTTCTAGCTGCAGTTTGTCCGCCTTTTACGAAATATTCCAAAGATTGAACACGTCTGCGGTGCACATGAATTAGTTAATAATGAGAATTTTCTTACCCAAAAGAATTCCGTATAAAGGGGAGAGGAAAAAGGCCTTTTGTGTCCTAGTGGCGACCGTAGAAAGTTAGCCGGTAGGTCACCTCATCGGCGAAGAGCGATGTGAAAACGCGATCAGCAAAATTGCTGACGCTATCGCCGCCAAGGGAGGCCAAATGGGTAACCTAGTTAGACGGTAAGTAATGTTCAGAAAACCTACCAATTGCTGTCTGTATGCACTCTCTGTGACGGCTTTGATTAGGGCATCTACTTCGTCAAGGGTCGACATTTGTTGTACAATCGGACCCCTTGCAGTAGGCTGGGGCTGTGTGCCGCAGCTACCAATGTGCTCATCCAGGCGATGCCGTGTGGCCGCCACCTCCACTTTCTAAGCCTGCAAAAGCCTTATTTCTCGCATTTGGCTTTGTGTTATCCATCGAAGACTTGCTTTGATGGCTGATCGGCTGGGTCTTCTTGTTTTATTTCCACGTAGCCTCTTTCGTTTGCGCCGAATCCCGTCTAGGAAGATTATCTATGGAAGGTAATGGCTTACCCGCATGTGAAAGAGACTGGAAAATAGGCATAGTTACGCTAGAACCGCCGCTACCAGATGAAGTGTCCTAAAAATGGTAACGGTGGTAATTGTTCTGCGTACCGATGACGACGAGAGAAACGGGATGTTTGAAACGAAAACGTTGGAATCTATAGGGCCCAGTATGAAATCCATCTTCAGACATAATGAGCTACAACCCAATAGGAAAAAAAGGGATGAGGAATGCAAAAATATTTCACAAACAAAAGGCTCCATAATTCTACCTAGGATAGGCCAAAACCCGCGCTTAGTTTTCTTATGTATAGGGAGCCCATCATTAGCTAAATAAGTTACAACAATATTGCCTATTAGACCCCTCAAAACTGCTCAGTTAACTGTTTCACAAGTACTAAATGATCGTACTCACCACTGCCCATTGCCGTCACCGTTGAAACATCACTTTTCCAAGCCAACAGCGTCCGTGGGTCTGCGGGAAGGTCAGAGGTCAGCCGTTTTATAATCTTCAGAAGACTGCTCTGGTGAATCAATGGCATACGCGAGCGTATTGCCCAAGAACTCATAGCCTCTCGAAAGGTTCCTCTTCAATTGTAGGTGTGCTTGAAGAGTTGTTTGGTGCCACGTCAGATACATCTGATGTCCAACTTGCATCCTCATCAGCAGAGGAAATCTCTAAGTCGTCATATGACAAACTAGAGGAAGAGGTCAGATGCCACGACGCTTAAGATGAGTCGGACGGATACATTTTGCTCATAGTCTCGGCAATTTGACGTAAATCATCCAGAAAACCTTTCTGGGCACGTCTCCTAAGTGTTTTCGTAGATACTGCTCTAAACATTCTGCAAAAAAAGCAAAAAACGGTCAGTATAGACAGAACAAGGGTGCAGGCAGTAAAGCGACCGCGTCGCAGCACGACAGCGCAGGAAATGGCATGGCACGGTGCGCACGGGATTGACAGCTCAGTGCCCGATCGATTTGCCAATAACACTGCGCGCATTCTCTTGCGCCCTTAGCGACGCGTCATCGAGGTTCACTAGCAACCAATCAAATTCCAGATGCGATTGACGTACGACCGTTCGAGCCTCGAATCGTATTTCATTTCATGATTATCATGATAATCATCATATATTTCAATAGTATACTATAAGAGTTTCTGTGGGTATAGCCACAGCGCTAATCTCGTCACTTGCTGAATCGATTACCCCATATTAATAGCATCTTGATTAAATCCCATTATTTATTAATGTACTGCAGTACAAGCATGCTTGATAAAAGCTAAACTCGAGTTTACGTCTATCTGATTCGACTTACGATCGTAAGTCGAATCAGATAGACGTAAATTTTTAGTTCTACTTTTATGTCTATCCATCATATGTTTAGCGCATTTTTTTGATATAATCGATTACATATTTAATGAAGTTTTTCAAAATACTTACAGCTAGGTTTGTGATTCAATGCCATCTGCATAGCCGGCTGCCCCTAATAGCAATGAAATACGATTCGAGGCTCGAACGGTCGTACGTTAATCGCATCTGGAATTTGATTGGTTGCTAGTGAACCTCGATGACGCGTCGCTAAGGGCGCAAGAGAATGCGCGCAGTGTTATTGGCAAATCGATCGGGCACTGAGCTGTCAATCCCGCGCGCGCCGTGCCATGCCACTTCCTGCGCTGTCGTGCCGCGACGCGGTCGCTTAACTGCCTGCACCACTGTTCTGTCTATACTGACCGTTTTTGCTTTTTGCAGAATGTTTAGAACAGTATCTACGAAAAGCTTAGGAGACGTGCCCGAAAGGTTTTCTGGATGATTTACGTCAAATTGCCGAGAATATGAGGGAAATGTATCCGTCCGACTCATCTTAATCGTCGTGGCATCTGACCTCTTCCTCTAGTTCGTCATATGATGACTTAGAGATTTCCTCTGTTGATGAGGGATGCAAGTTTGACATCAGATTTATCTGACATTGCACCAAACAACTCTTCAAGCACACCTACAATTGAAGAGGAACCTACGTTTCAAGAGGCGTTTCTCCCCGCTCTGCTAATATGATAGCAACGTGCAATCAAAAATATGCTTTTTGCAACTGATTTCTGCGCCAGGTGGCATTAATACACACAATCACTCCCCTCAACCCCAATGATTCCTGCAGTATGTAATCCCAGGCATTTTCAGAATACTCTTCGGCCTGTTTCCTTATGTCCGCCCGTGAGCGGCTGCACCGAACGCAAATATTTGGTGACGAAAAAATAGATATTTCTCAGGCTTACTTAGTCAGGCCTTTGCCGTCAGCTTCGAGTTGGGCGAACAAATAACCCATATGAGGGGTGGAGGGAGGGCAGGGCAGAATGACCCGGACCGATAGCGACGCCTAATCCACCACCTTCCAAGGGTAAAGAGGGGAGTATACTGACAATGATAAGGAACACATGACGAGACTAATAATGTTTTAACCATTTTACTTACGCTCTACCCTTGCAAAAGGCCCATGGAAGGCACACAGTTCCTAACAATTTCACGAAAGTTTGCAGTATACTTCAATGGCATTGGACCACTTTTATTCCTCAACTAATCTGTTACTGTGTGTGAACGATTCATTCGCATTTTGTTCACCATAGATTCGTTTGTAATTTCCACCTGCTAGTTTTTCACACATGTCCATGTGAGATTTGCCAAAAGAGGGTATACGGCCTGTTGAGAATAACTATCGCATTCGAGCTCATTTTCGACCTTTTGTTGACCTCAGACTGCTGTACTTACGCACTGTTCCGTGCGTAGCACTGCCTCCTTAATGATAAAGAAAGCGTTTCAGCTCTTCTATTATCTATAACAAGGACTTGTCTAAAGAATCTCTTAGGTTAACGTGCACAGTTGGCCGCTTATACGTGTATAAATATTTTGTCCCTCCATTTGAAAACATAAGTGCCTTCGCACATCTGGTGGACTTGTTTTAAATAATGTAGAGTCTGCGAATCTCGTGCGCAAAGTTTCTTTTTTTGGTTCCAAGTATGTCAAACACTTTGCTTTGATAACCAGCCTGCTACTAAGTGACTCCTAGCTGCTGTTTGGTCCAAAAACACTGTAGGACGAATGTGATCAGGTCTCGTCAAAAGCCGCATGTTTGGTTACCTTAGTCGTCATGATGGACGCTTTTAACTTTCAGAACCTTGCGCTTTACTGCTTCCGCCTATGACAGTCATCTTTATACAAAATCCGAAAGCATATAGATTTGTGTCATGGTATGCATCCACAACATGACTTGAACGCTGCCACCTCATGCATTTACCAGATATACTTTGTTTCAGTGTCGAAAGATACCATTCTAACTGACAACCATAATTTCATTGTTCACATGCACTAAATTAAGCGATTGCAATTATATTATCCGCCACCCATATGCACTATGAATTTCCTTGCTAAATAGGCCGAATTGCGGCCTTTAAACTGACCTAGATATTATTAATACGCCAAGTTCACAAACACAAAAGGAATAGTCGCCTAGCCTGACGAAGGGTGGCTATGGGGCTAAGGGCGAATGTTGCTTTCACAGAGGGATACTTCACGTGGGTTTTGCGTGTCACAGACCTATTTGCAATCCCTATCTGTTGATCACACATCTATACGTTTGTGCTTATTGTGCTCCCTTTTTTCTGCCTACCCCAAGCTCCTGCGCAATTTTGTTTGCTTTTGAGTTTTTCCACTTTGCTAGTCTTCACTTACTGACATTCAGGGTTCCTCCTTTTTCCCCAACTTTTTGGGTTCTTACAGTCCCGTCGGTGAATTGTGTCACTGAATAGGTGGCATTTTACCGGATTTCCATTGCAAAATGTAAGCAGCATTGCACATTCCGTAGTTTTGTTCGAAATAACTAAGAGGTCAAGAATCCCACCTGCGAAAAATGTTTAGTTGGGTCAAACTGCGCGAATCAAATTTTTTCTCTGATTCGCAGCGTTATAATTTGCTTACAAATGAATCCTGATGGCTAGAATTCGCGCTTAAACTTTTGTCCGGAAACATATTAGTATCCTTAAATCCAAAATCGTGAAATTGCCCTGGAGTAACCTCATCCTTAACTTATCCTCTACCGTTTTAGCTTTCGGTCGCAACTTCCAACCGAACCTTGCAAGGATTCCAAATTTGGGACCATCCACCATGTCAGTGTTAATTGTGTTCGCAACGATTGGTATAATTGCCGTAGCATATCGCGTGTTTTACTTCCTTCGTCCATTCATAATGTACTTTATCTTACGACGGTCTCTGTCCAAACGGGCAGACTTGAAAAAAGCAGGCGATTGGGCTATTATAACTGGGGCGACAGACGGCATTGGCAAGGCATTTGCTCACGAGTTGGCTCGTGATGGGATGAACGTTTTTCTTATAAGCAGGTCAACCGAAAAACTTACCAACGTGGCTAAGGAAATCAAGTCACTTTTCAAGGTGGATACCAAAACGTTCACCGCCAACTTCACTACCGTAAGTCCCTTGTGCGTCAAACTTCAGCGATTGTACTACCTTGTTATCACACTTGGCGTCTTCGCACCAAATATTCATTTTACCAGTCTAGTATCTGCTTTAATTGTCTTATTAAGAAACGGATGCAGATAGTAGCTTGCGTTGGAAGTTAAATGGGAGTTACTAGATTTGCAACCAGTTCCCAAAGTCTGTTTCAAATCACGTCTTCATGCGCGCTTGTACTTGCTATAGCTCTAAGCATATCTGCCCTAAACGGCATCTACGATATCTTTACTATAAACGTCCACGCATAGTTATCTGTGAAAGCGTACCTAGAGCTACACAAACGGAATACAGTGCCTGAGAGATACCTCTGTATATCGACCAGATGTTCACCTGGCATCTTTGAAGTCAGCAGGTGGGCAGAATAATCAAATCTAGGGCAGCAACGTTGAGGTGGATGACGAAGAAGATGCCCGAATCCCCTCAGTTGTGTTTTGCCGATTCCACTAGGTATCTTCGCAATGTAGTGGCAAGTATAAAAGATCTAATTGGAGACAACGGGCATTCTATTTCAATTGAAGGATCGTCTCATACAACAGTTTTTTAACACCTCTAACGTTTGCCCATATTTCACGCTTGCAGCCCAGCACTCACAGGAGAGACTGGATTTTTATCCTATAAATACATTGTTAGTGGCGACAGCTGTCACGTCAGGTCTGTGTGGAATTTCTAAGGCTTGTCAAACTTTGTGAGAAGCATCGCACCCACTGATTGTGGAGTCCTTAATCTGTCAACTTGGTAGAATTATTTGGAAATTTTCATTTCTCAGATTTGCCCGTCATTAATCCGATATGCAGTCCGAAAACACTTTGAAGTTCTCAGATTTGTGGATAAGCTGATAGATTTAACTAGCTCATCCTCCCGCGACACCTCATTCTGAATTGTATCATAGCCAGCCATATCAGCAGTGTAATCAAGGTCAGTCAACCGGTGCGCTGATATTAATTCGACATTATCGACGGAGACATCAAATCCAGTGACTGGTTTTTACTGGTAAACATGATGTAATTCCGGAGTGCTGTGTAGTGTATCTGATCGGTATATGCACGCCCAGCCCCAAAAACCGGGTTGGGTGAATCTCGGCCTGTTGAAATATGCGCGTTTAAACCTTTTTAAAAATAATGATGACAGGGACCTTTGCCACAATGACTTATGTCGCGGTAGTTCTGGTACTTTTTTCATCCTTCTTGAAGGCAAACCAAAAAACACCTGTGGAACTAGCACATCTCGCCTATTCAAAGATTTCTGTCTGAGAAGTGGAGTCTCATGCAAACTTTATAGAGTTGTAAAACAGTCACTCAATGCAGAAGGCCCGACTCTAACTCTGGTAGGATTTTTGAGCGTCGGTGATGTGTGAGGTCTGTTTCGCAGATGGTTGTCACTTAGACCGGACAGTTCCTTTAGCCGATATTGCTGCTAGTTTTACAAGTTAGTGAATTAATCTTTAGAGGCAAGAAATTATTAGGCAAGAAGGTTTATCCAGTCACTGTGGAACCTTCATTTTCGATGGACCAGAAAGCGAGAGCGAGTTTCTGTTCACTTTTTTGCAAAAGGGTGGCCTCCACATCGTATCTGCTAAAGAGTCGTGTAGGCTTCTCTAGTATGGAATTAATTTGGACTTAATCACAGGAACCCGAATCTGTGATTATAATTTGACTGGGGAAATTTACATTCATTTCGTACTGATAAAACCTTAGTATCGCAGACTTTGTACTAGAGTTTAAGAACGTTAGCACATCTCCATATCCACCATCAAATAGGCATATCTCGTTGCTTATCTCGGCTCCCATTCCACCCGTCCTCACCAATAGACTAGGGTACATTGGTTACTGTGGATACCGTATCACGAACGGTAATGCCTGAATCGGACATCTTCATGATGATTCTCGGGAATGTTAAATATAGGTGGTTTCGCAGAAGCTGCTCGGACCGTTTGTTCTAGGTTATTTCTTATGGTGCTTTGAAAAAAGGACAGAAAATCGAGACACCGATGAAAACCAGCCTAATTAGTGGCAATTCAAGCTCACATAGTCACAGGGCCGTTATCCATCTTTGTGATGCTTTAAAAGACAGTTGACGTGGACGCATGGGACTGCCAGTAAGTAGACCGAGCGCGTCTTTGTGGTCATGCCTACTCGATCTCTGCTCACCGTGACAGTTCGACCGTCGATTTCGACGAGGTCCATCGTATGCTCCACGGAAGGGTGGTGCAGGGACGGTGACTTGCGCGTGAATTAGTTTTAAGTGATAGTAGCCTAGTGCTGCAGCTCCGCACTCTCTCCTCATCTCCAACCTGAGCCCGGTGTCAAGACAGAGTCAAGAAGACCAGAGATGGGAGAGGAAGCAGGTGGCTAGCGCGGCCGGAGCCGCCCCTGGGTGTACTACCACATCTGGCTCGGATCCCACGGAGTGGGAGTGCCATAAAGGCTACAGTAAGAAGGAGCCATTGCAGCTTCAATCTCAGTCCGCCAGTCAGCCACTCCACACAAAACACACATTGGGCTGACCACGCGGTCCGAGTTATCCCGTCAGTTGGCAATCTTCCAAGCCACGGCTTTTAGCGCACCGTGATAGTTTCAAGCGCGTCAGATTGTTTATAGTGAGGAAAATGCGCTGAGCTGTTGACCTCGCTCTCTCCCCACCACCACAATCAGACCACCATCCGAGCCAGTCAGTTGTCTGATGTGGGAGTGGGTGCATTGGCTGACGGGTCAGCGTACCCGTCTTCGCGCGCCACAGCACGACCTGGCCCTCATAACGCCAACACCAAGATTCACTAAATTGGGGGATATGGAGGAGCCATCGCCGTCTGAATCCCAGTCCACTGGTCAGCCACTCGACACACACATCACATACACTGGGCCGATGGCGTGGTCTGGTGTAAGCGGCAGATTGGCAGCCTTCCAAGCCACGGTTTATAGGAAACCGTGATTTTATCAGGTACATTAAGATGATTGTGAGGGTGTTGTCTATGTATTAGTGTAGCTGGTGTGCGCTGATGAGGCTTAGCCTCTGGTGGTTTACCTTAGGTTTTCGTGGAGGCGCATGTGTCCTAATAGGCCCATTCGGTGTTTAAATGTACGGGAGCAGTGAAGGCAGTGGAGGTGGGCGTGGCGACTGTATGTCGGAGCCCCAGGCACTGGTTCACCAGCCTCCATGCGATAGATTCGCAGGTGACCGACCAGGCCGATGCGTGAGTTGAAGTTGCGGGCGCAGTGTGGGCAGGAGAAATCAGTAGAGACTGGAAGGATGTCACTCACGGTAGTAAGGGTGGCAGTGGCGGTAAGAATGGCAGGAGCGGAGGGTGTGCATGATGTATCGGTGTGGTTGGCATTGCGGTAAATTCCGCTGTCATGGATGCGCATGTGACCGAATAGGCCCATGCGATGAGTGAATGCGCGAGGACAGTGAGGGCAGTGGAGGCGGTGATCGCTGCTGTGTGTTGGTGCACCAGACACTGGTTCACCAGTCTCTTTATGATGGATTTGCAAGTGACCAACCAGGCCGATGCGTGAGGTGAATGTGCGGTCGCAATGAGGACAGTTTAGGAGATAGTCCCCATCGCTGATGGTGGTGATGGTGGTGGTAGTGAAGGCGAAGGCGGTGGTGGTTGCGGTGTTGGGGGTAACAGGCAATGAGTAGAGGGATGTGGTCTCTATGATGGTGGGAGTAATGGAATTGATGCCAGGAGTGAGGGTGGCGGAGTCTGAAGGAGGGTTGGCAGAATTTGACGTAGAAATTGGAATTGTCTGATTGTTGGTGCATTGCGTCCGAATATGTCCAACCAGGCCGATTCGCGCGCGGAAGATGCGTTGACAACGCGGGCATGTTGGCAGGGCCTGGGCATCAACGATGTTGGTCCGGGCGCTGGTGACTTTCGTGCCGCTCTTTTGGCCTTGGTGGCGGTGATCCGGTCGGCCTCATAGATTGCTGAACATGTCGTCACGGATCTTCTCCATGCCGGTCTATCCAGGGCGAGGTCTCTTCAGGTCGCCGGGTTGATTTGCAGTTGCTTCAGCGATTTCTTCAAAGTGTCCTTGTAGCGTCGTTTTGACCTCCCTCTCGGCGAGCACCCGTAGTGACATCTCCGTAAAAAAGTCGTTTTGGTAGTCACTCGTCGTCCATTCTTACCAGGTGGCCGCTCCATCGCAGTTGCACTTGCATCAGCATGGAGTGGATGCTGAGGATTCCGGTTCGCTCCAGGACTTCCGTGTCTGGGTTCCTGTCTTGCCATCTCAGCTTCAGTATTCCGTGGAGGCAGTTGAGATGGAAGTGATTCAGCTTCCTGGCTTGGTTTGAATAGACGGTCCAGGTCTCCGCTCCGCAAGGGAGTGTCGTCAAGACGAGGGCCTTGTACATCTTCAGTTTGGTGTTCAGGTGAATACCGTGGCGATTCCACACGGAGGCCTGTAGCCGGTCGAAGGCCTGACTAGCTTTGGAGATCCGTTGGGCAACCTCGTCATCGATTCTAGTGTTGCGTGACAGCGTACTTCCTAGATAAGCGAAGGTTTCCACGTTTTTGAGTTGAGCACAGTTGACATTGATTCGAGGGAGCATTGTATTCCGCGCTGGGTGGCGGCTGGTGCATGACAACCTTTTTGGCTGTTCTGATTGTTAATCCAAAATCGGCGCAGACTGCGGCGAAGAGGTCCATGCTCCTTTGCATGTCCTCCACCGTCACGGTGTTAAGGGCGCAGTCGTCCGCGAAGAGCAAGTCATAGACTGTAGTCGTAGGCACGCGCGTTGAAGCCTGCATATGCCGACTGTTGAGAAGGTGCCCGTAAGTTCTGTAGGTGATGCGGATCCCAGGCTGCTCATCACGGTAGGCGTCCATCAGCATAGCCGAGAACATGAGACTGAACAGGATGGGAGCCAAAACGCAGCCCTGCTTCACTCCGTTGGTCACTGCGAATGCTTTGGATACCATCCCGTTGTCAGTGACGCGCGCCGTCATCCCGTCATGAAGCTGACGCACCATGTGCGTGAACCGCTCAGGACAGCCAAATTTCTGCATGACTTTCCACAGTCCGTCACGATTTACCGTGTCAAAGGCTTTCGTTAGATCCACGAAGGTAGTGTATAGGTGAGTTCGCATCTACTGGCACTTTCTTTGTAGCTGGCGGGTGGCGAAGGTTATGTCGGTTGTTCCACGGTGTCATCGGAAGCCACATTGGCTTTCCGGGAGCAGGCCTTGCTCTAGTTGACTGTTCAGACGATTGAGAAAGATACGGGCGAAGATCTTCCCGGCGATGTTGAGCAACGAGATGCCTCTGTGCTTATCACAGAGTTGCCGGTTCCCCTTCCGTTTGTAGAGATTGACGATGGTCACGTCTTTGAAATCCTGGGGAACTTGTCCTTGGCGCCACATCTCCTGGAAGAGTGTTGTGAGTTCTGCCATCAGCCGGGGCCCACCGTGCTTTTAGTCTTTCGGTGGGATTGCGTCGGATCCCGGTGCTTTACCGCTGGAAATCTGCTGCACGGCCCGGATGGTTTCTGGTAGGGAAGGCGGCAGATCCAGGTCATTGTTCGTATCCAATTGGGGGAGCCGGTCAATGGCAGAAACGTAGATGTCTGGTGAGCAATTAAGGACACTTCTGAAGTGCTCGGCCCAGCGCTTCAGAATTTGCGATTTCTCTGTCAGCAGTGTTGTGCCATCAGAGCTGAGCAGCGGTGCGGTCCCCTCGATACACGGGCCGTAGATGGCCTTGATGGCTTTGAAAAAGTTATTCATTTCATTGCGGTCCGCATACCCCTGGATTTCCTCAGCCTTTCGGATCATCCAGGCATCCTGCATCTCCCGCAGCCGTTGCTGTACAAGGCGCCGGCATCTGAAGACGGCTGCATTGGTCTTGTCAGTCCGAAGGTCCATGTACGCTTTGTGTAGTCCATTCTTCTCCACGAGTAAGTTGCTGATGTTGGCGTCATTGTCGTCAAACCAGTCCTGGTGTTGATGGCGTGCGCGTCCGAGGACTTCGAGTGCGGTGGACAAGATGACATTTCGCAATTGACACCATCGTGTTTCCACAGTGGCGTTTTTATCTGGAGCATGCTGGTCCTCCAGTTTCTCGGTTATTTGGTTGCTGAAATCAAAACAGTGAGCAGGCAAATTGAATAAAAGAGTTTTTAACTTACCTGGTGGCCTCTTACCTTGGGGCCTTCGTCGGGGTTGCAGTCGGAGCCTCATCTGGGAGATGATGAGGCGGTGATCTGTCCAACCATCGGCATCGCGGATCGCCTTGCTTACCAGCACGTCCTGTCGATCTCGACTCCGGACGAGAACATAGTCCAGCAGATGCCAGCGCCGCGACCGAGGGTGCATCCACGTGGCCTTCTCCCGCGTCAGAAGGCGGAAGAAGGTGTTGGTCAGCAGGAGACGGTGTTCGCACACGTGAACAGAAGAAGGAGGCCGTTATTGTTACAGCTGCCGAGACCGTGGGTACCCAGCACTCCCTGCCAGGCAGCGTGGTCCGTCCCGACGCGGGCGTTCAAGCCACCAAGGAAAATTAACTTGTCCACCTTCGACACAGTCGCCAGCAGGGCGTGCAGGTCCTCGTAGAATTTGTCCTTCACCGCATCAGAGCTCGTCATTGGGGGAGCGTAGGCGCTGATGATGGTGGCGAACTGGTCTCCCCGAAGAGGCAGGCGGAGGCTCATCAGGCGATCATTGATACCCTGCGGCATACAGGGCAGACGTCCCACGATGTCGTTCTGGATGGTAAAGTCAACACCAGCATCGCGTCGTTTCTGCCGTTGGTTTGCCGCTCCAGAAGAAGGTGTAGCCTGCACCCACCTCCTCCAGCAGCAATGGCCACCTGGAAACGTGCCAGTTGCCGAGCGACTAGCGCCGTCCTCCGTTCCGGCCGGTTGTTCCTAGGATTGTCTAAAAGGGAACGAACATTCCAGGCTGCTAGTGTGAGTGGACTCACCCGAGCAGCCTGGAGGGTATGGTGAGGGGGTTGCGTTTTACGACCACGTATTTTGCGATCTGCGAGCCGCGGCCGGCTGCAGAATACGTGATAACCAGCATTTGTTTAGGGTACCTTTTCTAGCCCCTTTCCTCAGCGAGGAGGCAAGCAGTGCTGTCCCTAAATAGGGCTGCTCGGACATCCCAGACGGCTGCCGAACTCCACTATGGGTCATGGTTTTGTTTTAGTGGGAGAACGACCCGAGTTAGCCTAAGCCGCCTACGGGGTTGCTGTCGCCCTCACCGTAGGACTTTTTGAGAGGGAGGAGTTGGGAAGATCGGAAGTCAGACATACCGGGTGTGGAGGCACACACAACACCAAAGACCCTCACATGGTTTAGCCCGCCGGTCGTGACGGTTGTCCGGGGTTTGGCCGCTAGGAAGAACCCAACTTCGAGGAGCCACAGGTGAGAGTTGGGTACCAGTTAGAGGCGGCCACAGGAGCATTCACCACCTGTACGGGACAAATGGAGCGACCAAATGCTATCTGTGTGGTGCTACCCCTAACTAGTACCCCTACACCCCTGCTCACCGTACATTCAACCCAGAGAATATTAAAATAAATAACAATAACAATAAATTGATGTTCTCATAGCAGTCTGACTATACATGTTATGCTCTGTCTGTAACTCTTTCCAGCACCCTTTTACTGCGTTTTTGTTCAAGTTATGTTATTTTCGTACTTTACCGTGCCTACGTTGGAATATGCCTTTGTCTTCTTCCCTTAGACTGAATTTTACGAAAACTTGAAGCGAAAAATTGAAGAACTCTCCTCAGTTTCTATTCTCATCAACAACGTTGCCCTCGCATACACTCACATGGACGCCCTGGCCACATGCGAAGACCTGACTCTTGAGAAACTGCAGAATATGATCGTTTGCAACGTAACGTCAACGACCTGCATGACCCGCATTACCCTACCAAAAATGCTAACCTCACCGCCACCGAATGACGTCCACCGCTACATTGTCAATATTTCCTCACTTGCCGGTTGTTTTCCTACCCCTTGTCTTTCTGTTTACGCTGGCACCAAGGCCTTTGTAAACAATTTTACCGCCTCATTAGCTGGTGAGTTGGCAGGCTCTTGCGTTAAGGTGCAAACTTTTACGCCAAGCCTTGTAATGACGGCCATGTCGGGCATAAAGTGTCCGAGTTTCATTGCACCATCTCCTTCAACTTTTGCGGCCTCAGCACTGTCAATGTTGGGTGTGGCAAACCAGAGTTGTGGCTACCTTCCCCATGAGCTGTTTTTAACATACATGCTTGCCCTTCCCCGCTGGTTGCGGTCTGCCAGGTTTGGAAGTTATGTGCAAAGCGTTCGAGGCATAGCCTGCGAGCGGGAAAAGTCGAAGAATTTATAAGAGTGGCACGAGTGTTTTTTTGTTTTTGCCTGGTTTCACAACTGTTTGTGAATCATTGCGCACGTTTGCACCGCTTCTTTCATTGGATTCGCCCGTTTACTGCTTTCTATTATTCCCTATACTTTCTGCTTAGAATGTGTCATGTCTGCATGATTGTAAGCTTGAGCACTCACTTGCCTTTTATCGAGGTTTTTCCCGCTATCAAAGTGCAGTCGGGTTGTGCTAATTACAGTTCGTTCTTTATATTGTGCTGGTTGCTGAAGATCGCGTTCATACCCATTTCCGACCATCGTCACGTTACTTAATTGTTTTCTGTTCTCAATAGTAAAATACTGTTGTTGTACAAATTAACCGTAAAGCGCATCCTATCCGAGGATTAACTTGAAGTAGGATAACAGACAAGGCTTTCTGTTGACGTGTAGTCACCTTGGCACAGGACAGGACGCAACCCCCAAGGTGCCTTCAGTCATGTGTCTGTCAAGCTGATCGTTAGCTCGGAAAGTCGGGTGGTGCACGGCGAAGGAATGAGAGCGTGAGGTCCACTCTCAGCGCATACTCTCCATTATAAACATTTTGACGTGCCTGAATCTATCACGGTGCGCTAACCACCATGGCCTGGATGGCTGCCAACTGACGAGACTATTCGGCCGCTCTATAAGGGCGGAGAATCTGACTGCAGTATCTCCATTTTGATGCGCCCTTTATGAAACTCCCAGTCGGTGGACGTCTATCCAGCCCTCCTCCTTGTGGGAAACCGTGGTTCTCTGGGCGCAGGCCAGGGGTGCGGAGGCCCGCCTGGACTAAGTTACCGCCTCCAATCTTTTGGAGTCTGTCGCGACACCGGGTGAGAGTGCGGTTGATGAAGCGCAAATCTACTATCCCTATAAAGCACGCTCAAGTCACCATCCCTGCGTCCATCCTGCTGTGGGGTCCACGATGGACATCGTCGAAAATGATGATCGAATTGTCGGATCTCGAATAATAGGACAGTTCGCAACGAAGATGGTTGTAAGACAAGCAGACCAACCTCTGACGAATGAACAGCCGCAGATTTGCAGCATCACTGTTGCAAGAGCCTTGCTGTTATGTTGGTTTCACCGATCATTATAAAGTCCTGGAAGAGCCAGCGACATGACGTATCAAAACTATCATTGACTAGTTTATCTTGCTCCAAGCAACTCGCATGATAGGGCCAAAAGTTCTGTCCCAGAAGTGGTGCCTCCCCACCAGCTTCTGTGCCATCACATCCATTTATTCCAGCTAGACACATTCATCGGCAGTTTTTTCTTCCCGCTTTTTAACAGAGAATTTCGTGTGTCTAACTGCCGGCCTCGTTGCGGTTTTTAATATCAGGTTATTTGGACGTGATGAACCGGGCAGACAGTGATTCTGCCTCCATGTTGATTTCAATGCACTTAAGCTCTAACCAAATGGTATTTGAAAGTATCGAAGGCGAATCGATCTTGATGAGAGGAAGCTTAACGACCTATATAGGGCGCTGAAGATCTGAGGTCCAAACTTGGCCATAACCTCTCCATGAGACTTGCGCAGTGAATCACCGATAATGGGTTACCACTAAAATCAGAGGCCGGGCGTGTCAGCTGTTTTTATTTGTGCTTCGGAGGCGGGTCGAGACGGTCTAGTGTGGAATTCTATTAGCCGAGGCGGGGTGTGTTCAAGCGGGCATGGATGAGTGCGACTGTCTGGATCCACGTGCTTTCGAGCTGAAGTTATTCGAGTGGCTGCGGATCAGTGCATTTACGATATGGCGGAATTTATCAGCAGCAGGAACCTTTGAAATGAAATTGGGTGAGCAACGGAGCAAACAATGTGTCGGGTGCATTGATGGCCGTCGGTCCCAGCTCCCGGGGGCCGGTTTTCTATGAATACTTGCCTCCCAGACCGACGTCTAAGTGAGCAATCGAAAGAAGTAAGCAATGTTAAAATGAATAAAGGAAATACGTGATTTTGACTTACTCCGAAAAAAGGCAATATCGCCAACGTTGATGACGCTGGCTGCGTGGGTGGCTGCAGTTGGCAAGATGACATTGGTGCCTGGAAAGACTACGGTGGTTGAATTGATGATTTCAGGTTAGTGCTGGTAAATGCTGACAGCAGTCTTGTGTGGTGGTGAGTTGGCACATAAGTAAGAGACAAGGAAGATTCCAACGCAATGAGTGCTGAGCCAAACGAATACGTCAATAATCTAGGGTCACCTCATCCGTGCATAAAAATTGGAATAAAATGCTGAGGCGAAAGTTAGAAATATTGTCGAAATTGACGCACTAGCATTTTGAATTCACAAAAATAAATTAAAAGTGATAATTCCTGTGGTAATGAGTAAACGAATGTTTCGGGTCAAGGGGAGATTTCCAAGGAAAGCACATTTTGATGGCTGCTCGATACAGTTTGATTTAATTCTTGACATGGACCTTAACGCTTGAGTTTTACTGAAGACATCCATTCAGATTCATAACGATGAAGCGACAACTGTGTTTCCATATCCATGAACACGATGGGTGATACAGGCTAAAACAGGGGGCGAAATCGACAGCTAACTTCGCGGTTGGACTTGCCAATAGGCCTCCCTTCCCCCTCCGACGGGACACGGGAATTCTAAACGCCTCTCTCTACATAATAGAAGTGGCTTTGTACTTAATTCCAGAAAGGGTAAATATTCCATCCCCTAATCAAAAGCTTAACTGTAACCCTAATCTTAACCCTACTCTTAACGCCAGATTTATCCCTAACCTTACCTTAACCCTAAGCGTGATTTCCCTGCAATTTAGTCACCTGCATTACGGGTGGTTTCTATTCCCATGTCCTGCCGGGGGCCATATAAGCGATCACTACCAATTTCAGCCACGATTTTTAGTCTTGCTTCGTTAAAGTTGGGGTTGCTAAACTTGTTATTCTTTTGTTACCTACCGTTACTGTAATATCAGTGACACATGGTGGTCCGAGGAAAAGCAATGCAATTGGTAGTAGTGCTAGTGATGGACCTGTTACGAACAAAAGCAGTGCCAGTAGCAGCGACTTTGGTCGTGCGAAAATTAATAATGGAATAGGTAATAGCATTGGCCTCAGCGTTAGGGCTAACATCGATGGCAGTTATCGCAACGATCCCGTCATTAATGTTCTGCATAGAAATAAATAGTATTATCGAAGTAATAGCGGTCCTTATAGGCTTGAAGTGAGAAGTTTCAGCTGTGATACTATAAGGACTAAAATTGCTTCGTCAGAGAATGGCATTGTAATTTAGACTATTTGGTAGAGGAACGTCCACCGATCTCGTTACGGGACATACCCGTATATTTGTGTCTGGGGTTCACTGAAGACCCACCAGCAGCTACAGGGTGGCAAGTTTTATAGGCAGAATGACTACCTACAACGACAGGGGAGATTTAAATCCTATAATCGAACTCATGACCCATGAGTTCACAGTCTAATGTTCTAACCGTTGGGCCAGAGGTTCGAGCCTTATGGGGCGCAAAAACCTGAGGTTGGATATAACAGACTGGTGACGACTCATAAGCTTGAAATAGCCATTTCAGTCTCCAGTGCCTCTGTTGATAATGTTTTTCTGTCAAGCCATACATTTGTGGCTGCTAAATTCACAAGAATTACCTGACAACGAAATCCATGATCCCGGTTCCGCGAATTTGAGAGGGGTTGTCCGAGCCGACGGAATAAGCTGATGTTGTGACCTTCGCATAAGTGCAGGTAGGAAGACAGGCAGACCGTGACCGATTGGTATCGAGAATGTGTGTCGGCGAGTTTGCGCGTTGGTAGGAGAGGTGACAGCATGGCCGAAAAATTGAATGCGTGTTATTGCTGGGGTAGACGAATACGTCGGGGAAGTGTTTCATTGTAAGTTGGAGTTCAAAGTGGTATTGAGTCCAGAGCGCTAGAACATATGGGGCTCCCATGCTTATAGGTGGCGTAGCAGGTTTGGTGCTTGAGAATAGATCAGCAATGGTGGATTGGGTGCATGGAAGGATGGGACTACCAGAAAAAAGAGGGAAGTTTCAAGATTTTTCTACGGTTGAAGGACTGACCTTTACTAATAGTCTAAAACTGGGGCCTCGAAATTGAGGTTAAACCTGATGACAAAGTCCATCCCAGTTTTGAAAAGGTCTCGGCAACAGTGCTTCTCCTTCTCTGGGCATTCCTTGAAGCACAAGAGTGCTGGCGAGGAAATTTGAGATGAATGATGATGATGATGATGATGATGTTTCCGAACTGTCGCCTGTCTGAATTATGTCGGTATTTGCAATTTGAGGGGGCAAGATACGTAGCGTACTCCTACCCTCACCATTTCCTGTTCTGAGGAGTCCTTGAAGGAGGTAAGTCAGCCGTTTTAGTCATTGTACCAACTAAACATATGAAAGGAGTCTCTTCTCATGATAGACTGTCAAAGCAAACAGGTGTCTAACTAGTCCGGTTCGGGCCAACTAGACTTACAAGAAAACCAAATCACCAGAGAAGTAGTGAGGTGTTATTCAATAGAAGGCATTCCGTTAACCTCATGTTTTACGAATGGTAATTTTACTACTTCTCTCTTTGAACTTCCTTTCTGCAAACATGGCCTTCTTCCAAAACTAACTATACTAGCTACATTTCAAGGCTCCCACCGGCAACTACCATAAACTTCTGTTTGAATTAAGCACCAACCATTACAATAATGGTTTAGAATAGTGTCAGAATATTGCGCGTCAAAAACTAATTAAGTTTTGCTGGAGTAACTGGCTGATTAGGACTTTTCAGCTGACTACCGTATCTTCCAAATCTGTTCAAAGCACAAACTTAAGAGAAGCGTGTCACGACCAGGGGTTAAATCAGAGAGTCCTTAACTTGACAGATGACAGCTCGACCGTCGATTTCGACGAGGTCCACCGTATGCTCCACACCAGGTGGTGCAGGGACGGTGACTTGCGCGTGAATTAGTTTTAAGTGATAGTAGCCTTGCGCTGCAGCTACCGCACTTTCTCCTCCTCCCCCACCTATGCCCGGTGTCGTGACAGAGTCAAGAAAACTGGAGGCGGCAGAGGGCGCAGGTGGCTGGCGCGGCCGCGGCCCCTAGACGTGCCACCACCCCCTATGTTGGGCATTTGTTATGGGAGCGCAATCCGAATAAGGCCTGCCGCGCCCTGATGTGGCCCCCGAGATGGTCCATGCATCTACTACGTGACCCGGTTAGGGAGACACACACAGCACTCAAACGGTAAAAGATGCAATTAAGGCAAATTGATCTTTGGATAGCTGTAAGAAAACACTCCTCTGTCCGCTGAGGTTTGGGATTAAACAATCATAAAGCCCGTAAACTGGCTACTTTAATCATACACTAAGTTATCGTAAAAGTCCATTCATTCCCAGCCTGACGGCTCACGATAGGACGTCCATAAGGTAAAACTCTGAAGCCAAGGCTTACAGTTTAAGCTGAGTGATCAGTTAATCCAAATAGATGAACCTATCTTCCCCAAGGAAGATTCCTTTTGTCAATCCTTGGGAGGAAACGGCAGATAAATGATAGAAAAACCTGCTGCGTCGAAGCAGTACCAAGCACCAAAGTAACAGGGTACAGGCAAGGACTCAACAAGCTCACTCGTTAGATCAGTGGTGGACTGTTCTCGATTACTTTCACGATATCGCCCTGCTGGCGTCCAGCTATACTGACCTATAGACTGGGTTGTTGCGCATGAAGAGTCATTTGGTTCATTGATAAACGCTGGGAAGCTTCAAGGGTTTTCAGGTTACACTCCTGGCAAGGAGAACGCATCCCTCGAAAATTCAGGATGTCGGATTAAAAAAGTTGATAGTTGCATTAGACTCGGGATGAAAGTGTTGCGAGGTACGCAGAAGAAGGAAGACGCCTTATCTTAAATCTGTGCTGCTCAAAGGCTGTCTTTATCCTTAAAAACTAGTTATAGACCCAGCATGGCCCACGTGTGGAGGACATCTACGTGGTCAGACCTACTGCATGGTTTTGGGTGCTGTAGAAGATGATATAAACCTTTTAACCACCTCTGCCTGAGAACAATCCTGTTAGCGAGGTGCACCTATTTCTTCTCGTGAGAGACAGTCTGTATTGACTGCCATAACATCGTGAGCATACCTCAGACCACCAAAAGGGACGAACAAGGTGGTGGTGACATGTTCTTCGTTGTCCGCCTCATGAGTACAGTTTGATTAGAGACTTTGGATGCAGATCCAGATCCACTGGCTCAGGTCATCGCTCGTAGAGAGGCACCAGCTGAGGCATCATCGAAGCCGGTTAGATCAGTCATGATCACATCCATTGTGTGGAAATGCGAGAAAATGATATTCGTAAACACTGATAAGTCCTCCGTCGTCCTCCGGGATCACACTGACCAAAGGACTCTCTTACAGGCCCAAGTGCTCATATAAGTGACTAATTACCACCGAAGGATGATTATATGCCCGGATCTTAATGAGGGGATCATTGACCTTTACGAGTGTTGGAAAGGAGGAGAGTGCATCTGGTTTCTGCTGGCTGCAAAGTCTGTGGAGTGCCTTTAACCAACCTCTGCCTCTTAAAGTACTCTTGACCAAATGGAGCAGATTCTATGTAGCAAGTGAATAGGAAAACGGCCAAAATTTTGCGAAGTATATCAGCTGCCTGGCGACTGACAGGTGGACAATTTTGCCAGCGGCAAATTCCAAATTTTGGATGAATCATTTAAAACAGTGCGAAATATAGCAACAGGTCATCTGGCTCTGGAGTAAGCAAAAGCACCGCTACTTTGAAATTATACTTGCTGCCTTCGCTTATTCATGATTTCTAGTTTTAGTTTTCTGTTTAAATAATCACGCAAAACATCCCCAGCATTCCTAGCGTACTTCCCGGAAGTCGCAGGGAGGGAAAAGTTTGTGTGAATAAGAGCAGGACCAAGGCCAGACAACCGGGTCTTTCGGATCGGAGGTAACGGAAGTGCGTGTTCTGGTTGCCAAAGGAAGCTTTTCATGGGGTAATGAGGCCTTAGATAGAGCTCAGGTCACTTACCGCCTTTTCTGTTGCTTGGCTTTCACAAGAAAGCATTTCGGCATACCTGTGGTTCCATTACAGGGAGGACGCAGTCAATGACCTCGAAGCAAATATTCTCGCCCTCCTTGTCACAGTCCAGCCAGAGGACTAGCGAGGAGGTACCTTTAGCCTCTCGTTGGAGAAAACTTCATAAAGCCTACAGTCTGACTGACGACAAAGCGGTCTTGTTCAGATGCCGCCGCCTTGTGCACCAACGGCTGCAGAAGATACAGGACGCCTGACTGGCTTGCAAGGCCGAGGAAATCCAAGGGTACGTGAACCGCTCGCATTATTAGCAATCGTCTTAACGGCTTCCTAGAACGGAGACTGCTCTCGGAATGTCAGTGTGGCCATCGATGACACCGTGGAACCACATATGATTTTCCTTAATCACCGGCTACAGGAGAAGTGCCAGGAGATGCAAACCTGCCTTTACAATACCCTCAAAGATAGGACAAAAGCCTTCGACACGGTGAATTGCGATGGATTGAGGAAAATTATGCAGAAATTTAACCTGAGCACTTCACGCACTTGGTGCGTCAGCTCCATGACTGGATGATGGCGCACTTTACTGACAAAGGTACTATCTTCGAAGCATACGCACGGATCGCTGGAGTAAAACAGAACTGCTTCCTCGTGCCTACTCTCTTCAGTCTCATGTTCTCTGCCATTCTGATAGACGTCTACCATGATGAGCGTCCTGGACTCCACATAGCAAATGAGGCGCTCAAGACAAATACATGGCGTTTTCTTCTTTATATTAGGAATGTGTCTGAACTCGTTAAAAGAAAGTTGCAAACACACCAGATAAAATTGGTGCACAAACGAACGACTAATTTACGCACACAGCGTGTACACCCTAAATATAGGATTGACTTTCTTGATAAGGAAGACTTCGTCCATAGGATTCCGTGCGATGCCTGTGATGTCATGTTTTGTGGCCAGACGGTAAAATCTGCCTCCACACGCATCCATGAAAATCAACTGGCAGTGAAGATGTGTGACCCTCTTTCCAAAGTGACTATGGAAAATACACAAATTCGCGGGGAAAAAAACTCACATCCTCAGAGTCTCCCCCTCCAAAAAAGACTGATATTTTCCTGAGTCCTGCATCAATTGGCAGATTGAGATAGATGCAGTGTACAAAAATCTCAAGTAAACATGGAAGAGACGAGGACTGATCAACACAGACTGACGCAAATGGCGCCCGCTAATTAGCTCGAAAACCAAATGAATATGGAATATTTAAACACGTAGGCCGGCGTAGGAATGATGATTAAAAACCATAAGATACGTTTGAAATGTAAGATGCTTTTTAAAAATTTCTACTAGTCTGAAAAAGACACGGGAATCAGTGTTGAACATTTACCCAAAATGTTTACTTCTTTTCCGAAAGAAACTATTTAACATTATATATATATGATAGTATGTTGCTCACCGATCTGCTTAAGGAACATGTATGTTCCGTTGTGCCCTGGAGCTCAGACAAGAGCCCTCGCACCCGTTCGCATAGCGACATGTAGCATATGTTGATAAAATAGAACCAACAAAGACAAGGGAGACCGGAATGGACATTTCTGGCTTATTAGCCGTCATCAGCCGGTCATACCCAATCCCAAGTGTGGCACACCTGGGATTCGAACCCGCGACCTTTGGTAATTGAGTCGAAAGCTCTACCATTGAGCCACGGGCTCGTTGTTTTGTCGGTTGCGATCGGGTATATGATGATAGTATGTTGCTCACCGATCTGCTTAAGGAACATGTATGTTCCGTTGTGCCCTGGAGCTCAGACAAGAGCCCTCGCAGGAGGTCGCATAGCGACATGTAGCATATGTTGTTAAAGTGGAACCTTCAAAGATAAGGGAGACTGGAATGGCCATTTCTGGCTTATTAGCCGTCATCAGCCAGTCATACCCAATCCCAAGTGTGGCACACCTGGGATTCGAACCCGCGACCTTTGGCAATTGAGTCGAACGCTCTACCATTGAGTCATTCACCCGTTGTTTTATCGGTAGTGATCGGGAATATGATGATAGTGTACGGCTCATCGACGTGCTTTAAGGAATAAACATGTTCCGTTGTGCCCTGGAGCTCATTTTGATCTCTCAAAGGCGGTCGCATAGTGGTCTGCATCATTTATTGATAAATTGGAATGGATAAAGACAAGGGAGACCGGAATTTCAATTTCTGGCTAATTAACCGTCATCAGCCAGTAATACCCAATCCCAAGTAAGTACCACCTGCGATTCAAACCCGCGACCATTGGTGACTGAGTCAAACGCTCTAACATTGAGCCACGGGCTCGTTGTTCTGTCGGCTGTGATTGGGAAAATGATGATTGTGTGTTGCTCACAGATCTTCAAAAGGAACATGTACGTTACGCTGTGCCCTGGAACTCAGACAAGAGCCCTCGCAGGCGGTCGCATAGCGACATGTGGCATATGTTGATAAAGTGGAATCAACAAAGTCAAGGGAGACAGGAATGGCAATTTCTGGCTTATTAGCCATCATCAGCCTGTTATACCCAATCCCAAGTGTGGCATACCTGAAATTCAAACCCGCGACCTATGGAAATTGAGTTGAACGAAATACCATTGAGCCATGGACTCGTTGTTTGGTCGGTCGCGATCGGGAATAAGATGGTAGAGCGTTGCTTACCGATCTGCCTAAGGAACATGTTTGTTCCGATGTGCCCTGGAGGTCAGTCTAGAGCTCTCTTAGGCGGTCGTATAGCGACATGTGGCATATGTTGATAAAAGTGAACCGACAAATACAAGGGCGACCGGAATGGCCATTTCGGGCTTATAAGCCGTCATCAGCCAGTCATATCCAATCACAAGTGTGGCACACCTATGATTCGAAACCGCGACATTTGGTTATTGAGTCAAACGAAATACAATTGAGCCACGGGCTCGTTTTATTGTCGGTTGCGATCGTGAATATGATGATTGTGATTTGCTTACCGATCTTCAAAAGGAAAATGTTTGTTCCGTTGTGCCATGGAGATCAGACTTGAGCCCTCGCAGGCGGTCGCATTATGACGTGTGGCATATGTTGATATAGTGGAACCGACAAAGACAATGGAAAACGGAATGACAATTTCGGGCTTATAAGCCGTCATGAGCCAGTAATAGCCAATCCAAAGTGTGGCACACCTGGGATTCAAACCCGCCACGTTAGGTTATTATGTCAAAGCGATCTACCTTTGAGCCTGGGGCTCGTTGTTTTGTCGTTTGCGATCGTGAATATGATGATTGTGTGTTGCTCACCGATCTTCAAAAGGAAAATGTTTGTTTCCGTTGTGCCATGGAGATCAGACTTGAGCCCTCGCAGGTTTGTGCATAGTGACATGCGGCATATGTTGATAAAGTGGATCCAACAAAGACAATGGAAAACGGAATGACAATTTTCGGGCTTATAAGCCGTCATCAGCCAGTAATAGCCAATCCCAAGTGTGCCACACTTGGGATTCGAACCCGCCACGTTAGGTTATTATGTCAAACGATCTACCTTTGAGATAGGGGATTGTTGTTTTGTCGTTTGCGATCGTGAATGTGATAATTGTGTGTTGCTCACAGATCTTCAAAAGGACCATGTACGTTCCGCTGTGCCCTGGAACTCAGACAAGAGCCCTCGCGGGGGGTCGCATAGCAACATGTTTTATTTATTGATAAAGTGGAACCAACAAAGACAATTGAAACCGGAATGGCAATTTTAGGCTTATTAGCCGTCATCAGCCAGTCATACCCTATCCCAAGTGACCAGCCACCTTTGTTAATTAAGTCGAACGATCTAACCTTCAGCCACGGGCTCGTTGTGTTGTCGGTCGCGATCAGGAATATGATGAAAATGTGTTGCTCACCGATCTGCTTAAGGAACATGTATGTTGCGTTATGCCCTGAAGCTCAGACTAGAGACCTCGCAGTTGGTCGCAAAGCGACATGTGGCACATGTTGATAAATTGGAACCGACCAAGACAAGGGAGACCGTTATGGAAATTTCTGGTTTATTAGCCATCATCAGCCAGTCATACCCAATCTTAAGTGTCGCACAGCTGGGATTCGAACCCGCGACGTTTGGTAATTGAGTTGAAGGAAATAACATTGAGCCATGGACTCGTTGTTCTGTCAGTCGCCATCGGGAATATGATGATAGTGTGTTGCTCACCCATCTTCTTAAGGATGAATGTTCTGTTGTGCCCTTGATCTCAGAATAGAGCCCTAAGAGGCAGTCGTATAGCAACATGTGGCATATGTTGATAAAGTGGACACGACAAAGACTAGGGAAACCGGAATGGCCATTTCTGGCTTAGAAGCCGTCATCAGCCAAACATACCCAATACTAATTGTGTCACACCTGGGATTTGAAAACGCGACCTTTGTTAATTGAGTCAAACGATCTGCCATTGATCCACGGGCTCATCATTTTGTCGGTTGCGATTGGAAATATGATGATAGTGTGTTGCTAACCGATCTGCTTAAGGACATGTATGTTCCGTTGTGCCTGGAGATCAGACAAGAGCCCTCGCAGGTGGTCGCATATTGACGTGTGGCATATGTTGATAAAAAGGAACCGACAAAGACAATGGAAACCGGAATGGCAATTTCGGGCTTATTAGCCGTCATCAGCCAGTCATACCCAATCCCAAGTGTGGCACACCTGGGATTCGAACCCGCCACGTTAGGTAATTATGTCAAGCGATCTACTTTGAGCTAGGGGCTCGTTGTTTTGTCGGTTGCGATCGTGAATATGATGATTGTGTGTTGCTCAGCAATTTTTAAAGCAAAATGTTTGTTCCGTTGTGCCATGGAGATCAGAGTTGAGCCCTCGCGGGTGGTCGCATAGCAGCATGTTTTATTTATTGATAAAGTGGAACCAACAAAGACAATGGAAACCGGAATGGCCAATTCTGGCTTAGAAGCCGTCATCAGCCAAACATACCCAATACTAATTGTGTCACACCTGGGATTTGAAAACGCGACCTTTGTTAATTGAGTCAAACGATCTGCCATTGATCCACGGGCTCATCATTTTGTCGGTTGCGATTGGAAATATGATGATAGTGTGTTGCTAACCGATCTGCTTAAGGACATGTATGTTCCGTTGTGCCTGGAGATCAGACAAGAGCCCTCGCAGGTTGTCGCATAGTGACATGCGGCACATGTTGATAAAGGGGAACCGACAAAGACAAGGGAGACCTGAATGGCCATTTCTGTCTTAGAAGCTGTCATCAGCCAAACATACCCAATACCAATTGTTGCACACCTGGGAATTGAACGCGTGATATTTTGTAATTGAGACGAACGATCTACCATTGATCAACGGGCTCGTTGTTTTGTCGGATGCGATCGGGAATATTATGATAGTGTTTTGCTCACCGATCTGTTATGGAATATGTCTGTTCCGTTGTAACCTGGAGATCAAACTAGAGCCCTCGCAGGCGATCGCTTAGCGACATGTGGCACATGTTGATAGAAGTGAATCGACAAATACAAGGGGGACAGGAATGGCCATTTCTGGCTTATAAGCCGTCATCAGCCAGTTATATCAAATCCCAAGTGTGGCACAACTATGATTCGAAACCGCGATATTTGGTTATTGAGTCAAACGAAATACAATTGAGCCACGGGCTCGTTTTTTTGTCGGTTGCGATCGTGAATATGATTATTGTGATTTGCTTACCGATCTTCAAAAGGAAAATTTTGGTTCCGCTGTGCCATGGAGATCAGATTTGAGCCCTCGCAGGCGGTCGCATATTGACGTGTGGCATATGTTGATAAAAAGGAACCGACAAAGACAATGGAAACCGGAATGGCAATTTCGGGCTTATTAGCCGTCATCAGCCAGTCATACCCAATCCCAAGTGTGGCACACCTGGGATTCGAACCCGCCACGTTAGGTAATTATGTCAAGCGATCTACCTTTGAGCTAGGGGCTCGTTGTTTTGTCGGTTGCGATCGTGAATATGATGATTGTGTGTTGCTCAGCAATTTTTAAAGCAAAATGTTTGTTCCGTTGTGCCATGGAGATCAGACTTGAGCCCTCGCGGGTGGTCGCATAGCAGCATGTTGTATTTATTGATAAAGTGGAACCAACAAAGACAATGGAAACCGGAATGGCAATTGCATGCTTATTAGCCGTCATCAGCCAGTCATACCCCATCCAAAATGTGGCACACATGGGATTTGAACCAGCGACGTTTGTTTATTAAGCCGAACGATCTAACATTGAGCCACGGGCTCGTTGTGTTGTCGTTCGAAATCAGGAATATGATGAGAGTGTGTTGCTTACCGATCTGCTTAAGGAACATGTATGTTGCGTTATGCCCTGAAGCTCAGACTAGAGACCTCGCAGTTGGTTGCAAAGCGACATGTGGCACATGTTGATAAAGTGGAACCGACCAAGACAAGGGAGACCGGAATGGAAATTTCTGGCTTATTAGCCATCATCAGCCAGTCATACCCAATCCCAAGTATCGCTTTGCTGGGATTCAAAACCGCGACCTTTGGTAATTGAGTTGAAGGAAATACCATTGAGCCATGGACTCGTTTTTCTGTCAGTCGCCATCGGGAATATGATGATAGTGTGATGCTCACCCATCTTCTTAAGGAACATGAATGGTCTGTTGTGCCATGGATCTCAGAATAGAACCCTAACAGGCGGTCGTATAGCGACATGTGGCATATGTTGATAAAGTGGAACCGACAATGACAAGGGAGACCGAAATGGTCATTTCTGGTTTTGAAGCCGTCATCAGCCAGTTATACCAATTACAAATTTGGCACAAGTGGGATTCGAACACGTAAACTTTAGTGATTTAGTCGAACGATCAACCATTGAGCCACGGGCTTGTTGTTTTGTCGGTTGCCATAGGGAATATGATGCTAGTGTGTTGCTCACCGATCTGCTTAAGGAACATGTTAGCTGCATGGTGCCCTTGAGCTCCGACTAGAGCCCTGGCAAGATGTCACTTAGCGACATGTTCCATAGGTTGATAAAAGTGAACGGACAGAGACAAGGGAGACTGGAATGGCCATTTCTGGCTTATAAGGCGTTATCAGTTAGTCATACCCAATCCCAAATTTGGCACACCTGGGATTCAAACCCGCGACCTTTGGTAATTGAGTCGACTGATCTACCATGCAGCCACGGGCTTGTTGTTTTGTCGGATGCGGTCGGGAATATGATGCTAGTTTGTCGCTCACCGATTTTCTCAAGGAACATGGTTGTTGCGTTGTGCCCTGGAGCTCAGACTAGAGACCTCGCAGTTGGTCGCATAACGACATGTCGCTCATGTGAATAAAGTGGAACCGATAAAGACAAGAGGGACCAGAATGGCCATTTCTGGCTTACTAGCCGTCATCAGCCAGTCATACCCAATCCCAAGTGTGTCGCACCTGGGATTCGAAACCGCGACCTTTGGTAATTAAGTTGAACGATCTAGCATTGAGCCACGGACACGTTGTTTAGTCGGTTGCGATCGGGAATATTATGATAGTGTGTTGCTCACCGATCTGTATAAGGAACATGTTTGTTGCCTTATGCCCTGAAGCTCAGACCAGGGACTTCGCAGTTGGTCGCTTAGCGACATGTGGCACATGTTGATAAAGTGGAAACGACAGAGACAAGAGATACTGAAATCGGATATTTCTGGCTTATCTGCCATCATCAGCCAATCATACCAAATCCTTAGTGTGGCACTCCTGGGATTCGAACCCGCAACCTTTAGTAATAAAGTTGAGCGATCAACCATTGAGCCACGAGCTCGTTGTTTTGTCGGTTGCGATCGGGAATATGATGATAGTGAGTTTCTCACCGATCTGCTTAAGGAACATGCATGTTGCGTTGTGCCATGGAGCTCAGACTAGAGCCCTCGCAGTTGGTCGCATAGTGAATTGTGGCTACTGTTGATAAAGTGTAACTGACAAAGACAAAGGGGACTGGAATGGCCATTTCTGGCTTTGAGGCCGTCATCAGCCAGTCATACCTAATTCCAAATTTGGCACAACTGGGATTCGAACACGTGACCTTTGGGTAATTAAGTTGAACGATCTAGCATTGAGCCAGGGGCTCGTTGTTTTGTCGGTTGCGATCGGCAATATGATGGTAGTGTGTTGCTCAGCGATCTGCTTAAGGAACATGTATGCTGCGTTGTATCCTGGAGCACAGACTAGAGACCTCGCAGTTGGTCGCATAGCGATATGTCGCTCATGTGGATAAAGTGGAACCGACAAAGACAAGAGGGACCAGAATGGCCATTTCTGGCTTACTAGCCGTCATCAGCCCATCATTCCCAATCCCAAGTGTGTCGCACCTGGGATTCGAAACCGCGACCTTTGGTAATTAAGTTGAACGACCTTGCATTGAGCCACGGACTCGTTGTTTACTCGGTTGCGATCGGGAATATTATGATAGTGTGTTGCTCACCGATCTGCTTAAGGAACATGTTTGTTGCGTTATGCCCTGAAGCTCAGACTAAAGACTTCGCAGTTGGTCGCATAGCGAACATGTGGCACATGGTGATAAAGTGGACCCGACAGAGACAAGTGAGACTAAAATGGCCATTTCTGGCTTGTCAGCCGTCATCAGCCAGTCATACCAAATCCAAACTGTGGCACTCCTGGGATTTGAACCCGCAACCTTAAGCAATTAAGTTGAACGATCAACCATTGAGCCACGAGCTCGTTGATTTGTTTGTCGCGATCGCGAATATGATGATAGTGAGCTGCTCAACGATCTGCTAAAGGAACATGCATGTTGCGTTGTGCCATGGAGCTCAGACTAGAACCTAGCAGGCGGTCGTATAACGAAATGTGGCTTATGTTGATAAAGTGAAACCGAAAATGACACGGGAGACCGAAATGGCCATTTCTGGCTTTGAAGCAGTCAGCAGCCAGTCATACCCAATCCCAAGTGTGTCAAAACTGGGATTCGAACACGTGACCTTTGGGTATTAAGTTGAACGATCTAGCATTGAGCCAGGGGCTCGTTGTTTTGTCGGTTGCTATCGGCAATATGATGGTAGTGTGTTGCTCAGCGATCTGCTTAAGGAACATGCATGCTGCGTTGTGCCCTGGAGCACAGACTAGAGACCTCGCAGTTGGTCGCATAGCGACATGTCGCTCATGTGGATAAAGTGGAACCGACAAAGACAAGAGCGACCAGAATGGCCATTTCTGGCTTACTAGCCGTCATCAGCCCATCATTCCCAATCCCAAGTGTGTCGCACCTGGGATTCGAAACCGCGACCTTTGGTAATTAAGTTGAACGATCTTGCATTGAGCCACGGACTCGTTGTTTACTCGGTTGCGATCGGGAATATTATGATAGTGTGTTGCTCACCGATCTGCTTAAGGAACATGTTTGTTGCGTTATGCCCTGAAGCTCAGACTAGAGACTTCACAGTTGGTCGCACAGCGACATGTGGCACATGTTGATAAAGTGGACCCGCCAGAGACAAGTGAGACTGAAATGGCCATTTCTGGCTTATCAGCCGTCATCAGCCAGTCATACCAAATCCAAACTGTGGCACTCCTGGGATTTGAACCCGCAACCATTAGCAATTAAGTTGAACGATCAACCATTGAGCCACGAGCTCATTGATTTGTCGGTTGCGATCGGGAATATGATGATAGTGAGTTGCTCACCGATCTGCTAAAGGAACATGCATGTTGCGTTGTGCCATGGAGCTCAGACTAGAACCTAGTAGGCGGTCGTATAACGAAATGTGGCTTATGTTGATAAAGTGGAACCGACAATGACATGGGAGACCGAAATGGCCATTTCTGGCTTTGAAGCCGTCATCAGCCAGTCATACCCAATCCCAAGTGTGTCAAAACTGGGATTCGAAACCGCGACCTTTGGTAATTAAGTCGAACGATCTAGCATTGAGCCACGGTCTCGTTGTTTTGTTTGTCGCGATCGCGAATATGATGTGAGTGAGATGCTCACCGATCTGCTTAAGGAACATGTATGTTCCGATGTGCCCTGGAGCTCAGACTAGAAACCTAGCAGGCGGTCGTATAACGAAATGTGGCTTATGTTGATAAAGTGGAACCGACAATGACACGGAAGACCGAAATGGCCATTTCTGGCTTTGAAGCCGTCATCAGCCAGTCATACCTAATTCCAAATTTGGCACAACTGGGATTCGAACACGCGACCTTTGGGTATTAAGTTGAACGATCTAGCATTGAGCCAGGGGCTCGTTGTTTTGTCGGTTGCGATCGGGAATATGATGCTAGTGTGTTGCTCACCGATCTGCTTAAGGAACATGTATGCTGCGTTGTGCCCTGGAGCACAGACTAGAGACCTCGCAGTTGGTCGCATAGCGACATGTCGCTCATGTGGATAAAGTGGAACCGACAAAGACAAGAGGGACCAGAATGGCCATTTCTGGCTTACAAGCCGTCATCAGCCCATCATTCCCAATCCCAAGTGTGTCGCACCTGGGATTCGAAACCCGCGACCTTTGGTAATTAAGTTGAACGATCTTGCATTGAGCCAGGGACTCGTTGTTTACTCGGTTGCGATCGGGAATATTATGATAGTGTGTTGCTCACCGATCTTCTTAAGGAACATGTTTGTTGCGTTATGCCCTGAAGCTCAGACTAGAGACTTTACAGTTGGTCTAATTGCGACATGTGGCACATGTTGATAAAAAGGACCCGACAGTGAGAAGTTAGACTGAAATGGCCATTTCTGGCTTATCAGCCGTCATCAGCCAGTCATACCAAATCCATACTGTGGCACTCCTGGGATTCGAACCCGCAACCATAAGCAATTAAGTCGAAAGATCAACCATTGAGCCACGAGCTCGTTGTTTTTCTCGGTTGCGATCGGGAATATGATGAAAGTGAGTTGCTCACCGATCTGTTAAATGAACATGTATGTTCCGATGTGCCCTGGAGCGCAGACTAGAACCTAGCATGCGGTCGTATACGAAATGTGGCTTACGTTGATAAAGTGGAACCGATAATGACACGGGAGACCGAAATGGCAGTTTCTGGCTTTGAAGCCGTCATCAGCCAGTCATACCCAATCCCAAATTTGGCACAACTGGTATTTGAACACGCGACCTTTAGTGATTGAGTCGAACGATCTACCATTGAGCAACGGGCTTATTGTTTTGTCGTGTTGCCATAGGGAATATGATGCTAGTGTGTTGCTCACATCTGCTTAAGGAACATGTATTTTGCGTTGTGCCCTGGAGATCAGACTAGAGACCTCGCAGTTGGTCGCATAGCGAAATGTCGCTCATGTTGATAAAGTGGAACCGACAAAGACAAGAGCGCACGGAATGGCCATTTCTTGCTTACTAGTCGTCATCAGCCAGTCATACCCAATCCCAAGTGTGTCACACCTGGGATTCAAAACCGCGACCTTTGGTTATTAAGTTAAACAATCTAGCATTAAGCCACGGACTCGTTGTTTTGTCGGTGGCGATCGGGAATATTATGATAGCGTGTTGCTCACCGATCTGCTTATGGAACATGTTTGTTGTGTTATGCCCGGAAGCTCAGACTAGAGACTTCGCAGTTGCTCTAATTGCGGCATGTGGCACATGTTGATAAAGTGTACCAGACAGAGAAAAGTGAGACTGAAATGGCTATTTCTGGCTTATCTGCCGTCATCAGCCACTCATACCAAATCCCAAGTGTGTCACACCTGGGATTCAAAACCGCGACCTTTGGTTATTAAGTTAAACAATCTAGCATTAAGCCAGGGGCTCGTTGTTTTGTCGGTTGCGATCGGGAATATGATGATAGTGTGTTGCTCACCAATCTGCTTAAGGAACATGTATGTTCCGTTGTGCCCTGCAGATCAGACTAGAGACCTCGCATTTGGTCGCATAGCGACATGTGGCACATGATGATAAAGTGGACCCGACAGAGAAAAGTGAGACTTACATGGCTATTTCTGGCATATCGGCCTTTATCAGCAACTCATACCAAATCCTAAGTGTGTAACTCCTGGCATTGGAACTCGCAACCTTTTGTTATTAAGTCGAACGATCAACCATTGAGCCACGAGCTCGTTGTTTTGTCGGTTGCGATCGGGAATATGATGATAGTGTTTTGCTCACCAATGTAAATAAAGAACATGTATGTTACGTTGTGCCCTAAAGCTCAAACTAGAACCTCACAGGCGGTCGCATAGCGAATTGTGGCTTATGTTGATAAAGTAGAACGGACAAATACAAAGGAGACTGGAATGGTCATTACTGGCTTATTAGCCGTTTTCAGCCAATCAATCCCAATCCCAAATTTGGAACTACTGGGAATCAAACCCGCGACCTTTGGTAATTGAGTCGAACGATCTACCAATGAGCCACGGCCTCGTTGTTTTGTCAGTTGCGATCAGGAATATGTTGATAGTGTGTTGCTCACCGATCTGCTTAAGTACAATATATGTTGCGTTGTGCTATGGAGCTCAGACTAGAGACCTCGCAGTTGGTCGCATAGCGACGTGTCACACATGTGGATAAAGTGGAACCGACAAAGACAAGAGAGACCGGAATGGCCATTTCTGTTTTACTCGCCGTCATCAGCCATTCATACCCAATCTACTGTGTGTCACACCTGGGATTCGAAACTCCGACCTTTAGTTATTAAGTCGAACGATCTACCATTAAGCCAGGAGCTCGTTATTTTGTCGGTTGCGATCGGGAATATGATGATAGTGTGTTGCTCACCGATGTACATAAAGAACATGTCTGTTGCGTTATGCCCTGAGGCTCAGACGTGAGACCTCACAGTTAATCGCATAGCGACATGTGGCACATGTTGATAAAGTGCACCGACAGAGACAAGTGAGACTGAAATGGCTATTTCTGGCTTATCAGCCGCCATCAGCAGCTCATACCAAATCCTAAGTGTGAAACTCCTGGTATTCGAACTCGCAACCTTTAGTTATTAAGTCGAACGATCTACCATTGAGCCAGGGGCACGTTGTTTTGTCGGTTGCGATCGGGAATACGATGATAGTGAGTCGCTCACCGATCTGCTCAAGGAACATGTATGTTCCGTTTTGCCCTGGATCTCAGACTAGATCCTCGCAGGCGGTCGTATAACGAAATGTGGCTAATGTTGATAAAGTGGAACTGACAAAGACAAAGAGACTTGAATGGCCATTTCCGGCTTATTAGCCGTTATCAGCCAGTCATACTCAATCCCAAATTTGGCACTACTGGGATTCAAACCCGCGACCTTTGTTAATTGAGTCGAACGATCTACCATTGAGCAACGGACTCGCTGTTTTGTCGGTTGCGATCGGGAATATGATGATAGTGAGTTGCTCACCGATCTGCTTAAGGAACATGTATGTTACGTTATGCCCTGTGATCAGACTACATACCTCGCTGTTGGTCGCGTAGCGACATGTGGCACATGTTGATAAAAAGGACCCGACAGTGAGAAGTGAGACTGAAATGGCCATTTCTGGCTTATCAGCCGTCATCAGCCAGTCATACCAAATCCATACTGTGGCACTCCTGGGATATGAACCCGCAACCATAAGCAATTAAGTCGAAAGATCAACCATTGAGCCACGAGCTCGTTGTTTTTCTCGGTTGCGATCGGGAATATGATGAAAGTGAGTTGCTCACCGATCTGTTAAATGAACATGTATGTTCCGATGTGCCCTGGAGCGCAGACTAGAACCTAGCATGCGGTCGTATACAGAAATGTGGCTTACGTTGATAAAGTGGAACCGATAATGACACGGGAGACCGAAATGGCAGTTTCTGGCTTTGAAGCCGTCATCAGCCAGTCATACCCAATCCCAAATTTGGCACAACTGGTATTTGAACACGCGACCTTTAGTGATTGATTCGAACGATCTACCATTCAGCCACGGGCTTATTGTAATGTGTGTTGCCATAGGGAATATGATGCTAGTGTGTTGCTCACATATCTGCTTAAGGAACATATATTTTGCGTTGTGCCCTGGAGATCAGACTAGAGACCTCGCAGTTGGTCGCATAGCGAAATGTCGCTCATGTTGATAAAGTGGAACCGACAAAGACAAGAGCGCACGGAATGGCCATTTCTTGCTTACTAGTCGTCATCAGCCAGTCATACCCAATCCCAAGTGTGTCACACCTGGGATTCAAAACCGCGACCTTTGGTTATTAAGTTAAACAATCTAGCATTAAGCCACGGACTCGTTGTTTTGTCGGTGGCGATCGGGAATATTATGATAGCGTGTTGCTCACCGATCTGCTTATGGAACATGTTTGTTGTGTTATGCCCGGAAGCTCAGACTAGAGACTTCGCAGTTGCTCTAATTGCGGCATGTGGCACATGTTGATAAAGTGTACCAGACAGAGAAAAGTGAGACTGAAATGGCTATTTCTGGCTTATCTGCCGTCATCAGCCACTCATACCAAATCCCAAGTGTGTCACACCTGGGATTCAAAACCGCGACCTTTGGTTATTAAGTTAAACAATCTAGCATTAAGCCAGGGGCTCGTTGTTTTGTCGGTTGCGATCGGGAATATGATGATAGTGTGTTGCTCACCAATCTGCTTAAGGAACATGTATGTTCCGTTGTGCCCTGCAGATCAGACTAGAGACCTCGCATTTGGTCGCATAGCGACATGTGGCACATGATGATAAAGTGGACCCGACAGAGAAAAGTGAGACTTACATGGCTATTTCTGGCATATCGGCCTTTATCAGCAACTCATACCAAATCCTAAGTGTGTAACTCCTGGCATTGGAACTCGCAACCTTTTGTTATTAAGTCGAACGATCAACCATTGAGCCACGAGCTCGTTGTTTTGTCGGTTGCGATCGGGAATATGATGATAGTGTTTTGCTCACCAATGTAAATAAAGAACATGTATGTTACGTTGTGCCCTAAAGCTCAAACTAGAACCTCACAGGCGGTCGCATAGCGAATTGTGGCTTATGTTGATAAAGTAGAACGGACAAATACAAAGGAGACTGGAATGGTCATTACTGGCTTATTAGCCGTTTTCAGCCAGTCAATCCCAATCCCAAATTTGGAACTACTGGGAATCAAACCCGCGACCTTTGGTAATTGAGTCGAACGATCTACCAATGAGCCACGGCCTCGTTGTTTTGTCGGTTGCGATCAGGAATATGTTGATAGTGTGTTGCTCACCGATCTGCTTAAGTACAATATATGTTGCGTTGTGCTATGGAGCTCAGACTAGAGACCTCGCAGTTGGTCGCATAGCGACGTGTCACACATGTGGATAAAGTGGAACCGACAAAGACAAGAGAGACCGGAATGGCCATTTCTGTTTTACTCGCCGTCATCAGCCATTCATACCCAATCTACTGTGTGTCACACCTGGGATTCGAAACTCCGACCTTTAGTTATTAAGTCGAACGATCTACCATTAAGCCAGGAGCTCGTTGTTTTGTCGGTTGCGATCGGGAATATGATGATAGTGTGTTGCTCACCGATGTACATAAAGAACATGTCTGTTGCGTTATGCCCTGAGGCTCAGACGTGAGACCTCACAGTTAATCGCATAGCGACATGTGGCACATGTTGATAAAGTGCACCGACAGAGACAAGTGAGACTGAAATGGCTATTTCTGGCTTATCAGCCGTCATCAGCCACTCATACCAAATCCTTAGTGTGAAATTCCTGGGATTCGAACTCGCAACCTTTAGTTATTAAGTCGAACGATCTACCTATGAGCCAGGGGCACGTTGTTTTGTCAGTTGCGATCGGGAATATGATAATAGTGAGTTGCTCACCGATCTGCTTAAGGAACATGTATGTTGCGTTATGCCCTGAGGCTCAGACTAGAGACCTCGCAGTTGGTCGCATAGCGACATGTGGCACATGTTGATAAAGTGGAACCGACAGAGACAAGTGAGACTGAAATGGCTATTTCTGGCTTATCAGCCGTCATCAGCCACTCATACCAAATCCTAAGTGTGCAACTCCTGGGATTCGAACCCGCAACCATTAGCAATTAAGTTGAACGATCAACCATTGAGCCACGAGCATGTTATTTTCTCGGTTGCGATCGGGAATATGATGATATTGATTTGCTCACCGATCTGCCTAAGGAACATGCATGTTGCGTTGTGCCATGGAGCTCAGACTAGAGCCCTCGCAGTTGGTCGCTTAGCGAAATATGGCTTCTGTTGATTAAGTGGAACCGACAATGACACGGGAGTCCGAAATGGCCATTTCCGGCTTATTAGCCGTTATCAGCCAGTCATACCCAATCCTAAATTTGGCACTACTGGGATTCAAACCCGCGACCTTTTTTAATTGAGTCGAACGATCTACCATTGAGCCACGGACTCGTTGTTTTGTCGGTTGCGATCGGAAATATGATGATAGTGAGTTGCTCACCGATCTGCTTAAGGAACATGTATGTTCCGATGTGCCCTGGAGCTCAGACTAGAACCTAGCAGGTGGTCGTATAACGAAATGTGGCTAATGTTGATAAAGTGGAACCGACAATGACACGGGAGACCGAAATGGCCATTTCCGGCTTATTAGCCGTTATCAGCCAGTCATACCCAATCCTAAATTTGGCACTACTGGGATTCAAACCCACGACCTTTGATAATTGAGTCGAACGATCAACCATTGAGCCACGGACTCGTTGTTTTGTCAGCTGCCATCGGGAATATGGTGATAGTGTGTTGCTTACCGATCTGCTGTAGGAAGATGTATGTTGCGTTGTGCCCTGGATTTCAGACTAGAGACCTCGAAGTTGGTCGCATGGCGACATGTCGCGCGTGTGGATAAAGTTGAACTGACAAAATCAAAGGAGAGTGGAACGGCCATTTCTGGCTTATCAGCCGTCATCAGCCAATCATACCGAAACCCAAGTGTGTAACACCTGGGATTCGAAACCGCGACCTTTGGTTATTAAGTCGAACGATCAACCATTGAGCCACGGGCTCGATGTTCTGTCGGTTGCGATCGGGAATATGATGATAGTCTGTTGCTCACTGATCTGCTTAAAGAACATGTATGTTACGTTATGCCCTAAAGCTCAGACTAGATACCTCGCAAATGGTCGCATAGCGACATGTGGCACCTGTTGATAAAATGGAACCGACAGACACAAGTGAGACTGAAATGGCCATTTCTGACTTATCAGCCGTCATTAGCCACTTAAACCAAATCATAAGTGTGAAACTCCTGGGATTCGAACCCGCAACCTTTAGTTATTAAGTCGAACGATCTACCTTTGAGCCAGGGGCACGTTGTTTTGTCGGTTGCGATCGGGAATTTGATGATAGTGAGTTGCTCACCGATCTGCTTAATGCACATGTATGTTCCGTTGTGCCCTGGAGCTCAGACTAGAACCTCGCTGGCGGTCGTATAACGAAAGGTGGCTTATGTTGATAAAGTGGAACTGGCAAAGACAAACGAGACTGGAATGGCCATTTCCGGCTTATTAACCGTTATGAGCCATTCCTACCCAATCCCAAATTTGGCACTACTGGGATTCAAACCCGCGACCTTTGTTAATTGAGTCGAACGATCTACCATTGAGCCAGGGGCACGTTGTTTTGTCGGTTGCGATCGGGAATACGATGATAGTGAGTCGCTCACCGATCTGCTCAAGGAACATGTATGTTCCGTTTTGCCCTGGATCTCAGACTAGATCCTCGCAGGCGGTCGTATAACGAAATGTGGCTAATGTTGATAAAGTGGAACTGACAAAGACAAAGGAGACTTGAATGGCCATTTCCGGCTTATTAGCCGTTATCAGCCAGTCATACTCAATCCCAAATTTGGCACTACTGGGATTCAAACCCGCGACCTTTGTTAATTGAGTCGAACGATCTACCATTGAGCAACGGACTCGCTGTTTTGTCGGTTGCGATCGGGAATATGATGATAGTGTGTTGCTCACCGATCTGCTTAGGGAACATGTATGTTGAGTTGTGCCCTGGATTTCAGACTACAGACCTAGCAGTTGGTCGCATAGCGACCTGTCGCACGTGTGGACAAAGTTGAACTGACAAAGACAAAGGGGACTGGAATGGCCATTTCTGGCTTATCAGCCGTCATCAGCCAATCATACCCAATTCCAAGTGTGTAACACCTGGGATTCGAAACCGCGAGCTTTGGTTTATTAAGTCGAACGATCATCCATTGAGCCACGGGCTCGATGTTCTGTCGGTCGCGATCGGGAATATGTGAATAGTGTGTTGCTCACTGATCTGCTTAAAGAACATGTATGTTACGTTATGCTCTGATGCTCAGACTAGAAACCTCGCCAATGGTCGCATAGCGACATGTGGCACATGTTGATAAAATGGAACCGACAGAGACAAGTGAGACTGAAATGGCTATTTCTGGCTTATCAGCCGCCATCAGCAGCTCATACCAAATCCTAAGTGTGAAACTCCTGGTATTCGAACTCGCAACCTTTAGTTATTAAGTCGAACGATCTACCTTTGAGCCTGGGGCACATTGTTTTGACGGTTGCTATCGGGAAGACAAGAGGGACCCAAATGGAAATTTCTGGCTTATCAGCCGTCATCAGCCAGTCATACCCAATCCCAAGTGTGATACACCTGGAATTTAAAACCGCGAGCTTTGGTTATTAAGTCAAACGATTAACCATTGATCTACGGGCTCGATATTCTGTCGGTCGCGATCGGGAATATGATGATAGTTTGTTGCTCACTGATCTGCTTAAAGAACATGTATGTTACGTTATGCCCTGAAGCTCAGACTAGAGCCCTTGCAGTTGTTCGCATAGCGACATGTGGCACATGTTGATAAAGTGTAACTGACAGAGACAAGTGAGACTGAAATGGCTATTTCTGGCTTATCAGCCGTCATCAGCAACTCATACCAAATCCTTATTGTGGCGCTCCTTGGATTCAAACCCGCAACATTTAGTTATTAAGTCGAACGATCTTCCTTTGCGCCAGGGGCTCGTTGTTATGTCAGTTGCGATCGGGAATATGATGATAGTGTGTTGCTCACCGATCTGCATAAAGAACGTGTATGTTCCGTTGTGCCCAGGAGCAGAGACTAGAACCTCGCAGGTGGTCGTATAACGAAATGTGGCTTCTGTTATAAAGTGGAACCAACAAAGGCCAGCGAGACATAAATGGCCATTTCTGGCTTATCAGCCGTCATCAGCCAGTCATACCAAATCCCAAGTGTGCAAAACCTGGGATTCGAAACCGCGAGCTTTGTCATTAAGTCGAACGATCAACCATTGAGCCACGGGCTCGATGTTCGGTCGTTCGCGATCGGGAATATGATGATAGTGGGTTGCTCACTGATCTGCTTATGGAACATGTATGTTACGTTATGCCCTGAAGCTCAGACTAGAGCCCTTGCAGTTGTTCGCATAGCGACATGTGGCACATGTTGATAAAGTGTAACTGACAGAGACAAGTGAGACTGAAATGGCTATTTCTGGCTTATCAGCCGTCATCAGCAACTCATACCAAATCCTAATTGTGGCGCTCCTTGGATTCGAACCCGCAACATTTAGTTATTAAGTCGAACGATCTTCCTTTGAGCCAGGGGCTCGTTGTTATGTCAGTTGCGATCGGGAATATGATGAAAGTGTGTTGCTCACCGATCTGCATAAAGAACGTGTATGTTCCGTTGTGCCCAGGAGCTCAGATTAGAACCTCGCAGGTGGTCGTATAACGAAATGTGGCTTCTGTTATAAAGTGGAACCAACAAAGGCCAGCGAGACATAAATGGCCATTTCTGGCTTATCAGCCGTCATCAGCCAGTCATACCAAATCCCAAGTGTGTAAAACCTGGGATTCGAAACCGCGAGCTTTTTCATTAAGTCGAACGATCAACCATTGAGCCATGGGCTCGATGTTCTGTCGTTCGCGATCGGGAATATGATGATAGTGGGTTGCTCACTGATCTGCTTATGGAACATGTATGTTACGTTATGTCCTGAAGCTCAGACTAGAGACCTCGCAAATGTTCGCATAGCGACATGTGGCACATGTTGATAAAGTGGAACCGACAGAGACAAGTGAGACTGAAATGGTTATTTCTGGCTTATGAGCCGTCGTCAGCCAGTCATACCCAAACCCAAGTGTGTAACACCTAAGATTCAAAACCGTGAGCTTTGGTAATTAAGTCGAACGATCAACCATTGAGCCACGGGCTCGATGTTTTGTCGGTTGCGATCGGGAATAGGATAATAGTGAGTTGCTCACCGATCTGCTTAAGGAACATGTATGTTCCGTAGTACCCTGCAGATCAGACCAGAGACCTTGCAGTTGGTCGCATAGCGACATGTGGCACATGTTGATAAAGTGGAACTGACAAAGACAAAGGAGACTGGAATGGCCATTTCCGGCTTATTATCCGTTATAAGCCAGTCATACCCAATCCCAAACTTGGCACTGCTGGGATTCAAACCCGCGACCTTTGTTAATTTAGTCTAACGATCTACCATTAAGCCACGGACCCGCTGTTTTGTCGGTTGCGATCGGGAATATGATGATAGTGTGTTGCTCACCGATATGCTGTAGGAAGATGTATGTTGCGTTGTGCCCTGAAGCTCAGACTAGAACCTCGCAAATGGTCGCATAGCGACATGTGACACATGTTGATAAAGTGGAACCGACAGAGACAAGTGAGACTGAAATGGTTATTTCTGGCTTATCAGCCGTCATCAGCCAGTCATACCCAATCCCAAATTTGGCTTTTCTGGGATTCAAACCCGCGACCTTTGTTAATTGAGTCGAACAATCTACCTTTGAGCAACGGACTCGCTGTTTTGTCGGTTGCGATCGGGAATATGATGATAGTGTGTTGCTCACCGATTTGCTGTAGGAAGTTGTATGTTGCGTTGTGCCCTGGTGTTCAGACTAGAGACCTCGCGGTTGGTCTCATAGCGACATGTTGCACGTGTGCATAAAGTTGAACCGACAAAAACAAGAGGACCCAAATGGCCATTTCTGGCTTATCAGCCGTCATCAGCTAGTCATACCTAATCCTAAGTGTGTAACACCTGGGATTCGAAACCCCGAGCTTTGGTAATTATGTCGAACAATAACCCATTGACCCATGGGCTCGATGTTTTGTCGGTTGCGATGGGGAATATGATGATTGTGTGTTGCTCACTGATCTGCTTAAGGAACATGTATGTTCCGTTGTGCCCTGCAGATCACACCAGAGACATTGCAGTTGGTCGCGTAGCGACATGTGGCACATGTTGATAAATTGGAACTGACAAAGAGAAAGGAGACTGGAATGGCCATTTCCGGCTTATGAGCCGTTATCAGCCAGTCATACCCAATCCCAAATTTGGCACTCCTGAGATTCACACCCGCGACCTTTGTTAATTGAGTCGAACGATATACCACTGAGCCACGGGCTTGCTGTTCTGTCGGTGGCGATCGGCAATATGATGATTTTGTGTTGCTCACTGATCTGCTTAAAGAACATGTATGTTACGTTATGCCCTGAAACTCAGACTAGAGACCTCGTAGTTTTTCGCATAACGACATATGGTGCATGTTGATAAACTGGAAACGACAGACACAAGTGAGGCTGAAATGGCTATCACTTGCTTATCAGCCGTCATCAGCCACTCATACCAAATCCTGCCATTTCGAACCCACAACCATTAGTAATTAAGTCGAATGATATAACTTAGAGTCAGGGGCTCGTTGTTCTGTCGGTTGCGATCGGGAATATGATGATAGTGTGTTGCTTACCAATCTGCTGTAGGAAGATGTATGTTGCGTTGTGCCCTGAAGCTCAGAATAGAGACCTCGCAGTTGGTCACATAGCGAAATGTGTCCCATGTTGGTAAAGTGGAACTGACAAAGAAGAAGGAGACTGGAATGGCCATTTCCGGCTTATTAGCCGTTATCATCCAGTCATACCCAACCCCAAATGTGGCCCTCCTGGGATTCAAACCCGCGACCTTTAGTAATAGATTCGAACGATCTACCATTGACCACGGGCTTGCTGTTCTGTCGGTGGCGATCGGCAATATGATGATTGTGTGTTGCTCACTGATCTGCTTAAAGAACATGTATGTTAAGTTATGCCCTGAAGCTCAGACTAGAGACCTCGTAGTTTTTCGCATAACGACATGTGGTGCATGTTGATAAACTGGAACCGACAGAGACAAGTGAGGCTGAAATGGCTATTTCTGGCTTATCAGCCGTCATCAACCACTCATAGCAAATCCTCTGTGTTGCACTCCTGGCATTTGAACCTGCAACCATTAGTAATTAAGTCGAATGATCTAACTTAGAGTCAGGGGCTCGTTGTTCTATTGGTTGCGATCGGGAATATGATGATAGTAGGTTGCTCACCAATCGGCTTAAGTAAAATGTTGTTTCCGTTGTCCCCTGGAGCTCAGAATAGAGACCTCGCATTTGGTCACATAGCGACATGTGGCACATGTTGATAAAGTGGAACTGACAAAGAAGAAGGAGACTGGAATGTCCATTTCCGGCTTATTAGCCGTTATCATCCAGTCATACCCTATCCCAAATGTGGCACTCCTGGGATTCAAACCCGCGACATTTGGTATTTGATTCGAACGATCTACCATTGAGCCACGGGCTTGCTGTTCTGTCGGTGGCAAATGGCCATATGATGCTTGTGTGTTCCTCACTGGTCTGCTTAAAGAACATTTATATTACGTTATGCCCTGAAGCTCAGACTAGAGACCTCGTAGTTGGTCGCATAACGACATGTGGCACATGTTGATAAAGTGGAACCGACAGAGACAAGTGTGACTGAAATGGTTATTTCTGGCTTATCGGTCGTCATGAGCCAGTCATACCCAATCCCAAATTTAGCACTACTGGGATTCAAACCCGCGACCTTTGTTAATTGAGTCGTACGATCTACCATTGAGCCATGGGCTTGCTGTTCTGTCGGTGGCGATCGGCAAAATAATGGTTGTTTGTAGCTCACTGATCTGCTTAAAGAACATGTATGTTACGTTATCCTTTGAAGCTCAGACTAGAGACCTCGTAATTGGTCGCATCGCGACATGTCGCACGTGTGGATAACGTTGAACCACCAAAGACAAGAGGGACAAGAATGGCCATTTCTGGCTTATCAGCCGTCATCAGACAGTCATACCCAAACCCAAGTGTGTATCACCTAAGATTCGAAACCGCGAGCTTTGGTAATTAAGTCGAACGATAAACCATTGAGCCACGGGCTCGATGTTTTGTCGGTTGCGATCGGGAATAGGATGGTAGTGAGTTGCTCACCGATCTGCTTAAGGAACATGTATGTTCCGTTGTGCCCTGCAGATCAGACCAGAGACCTTGCAGTTGGTCGCATAGCGACATGTAGCACATATTGATAAAGTGGAACTGACAAAGACAAAGAAGACTGGAATGGCCATTTCCGGCTTATTAGCCGTTATCAGCCAGTCATACCCAATCCTTAGTGTTGCACACTTGGGCTTCGAACCCACGACCATTGGTAATTGAGTCGAACGATCTTCCATTGAGCCACGGGCCCGTTGTTTTGTCGGTTGCGTTCGGCAATATAATGAAAGTGTGTTGCTCACCGATCTGCTTAAGGAACATCTATGTTCCGTTGCGCCCTGGAGCTCAAACTAGAACTCTCGCTGGCGGTCACTTAGCGACATGTGGCTTATATTGACAAAAGTGAACCGACATAGTTAAGGGAGACTGAAATGGCCATTTCTGGCTTATGAGCCATTACCAGCCAGTCATACCCAATCCAAAATTTGGCACACATGGAATTGGACCCCGCGACCTTTGGTAATTGAGTCGACAAATCAACCTTTTAGCCACGGGCTTGTTGTTTTGTCGGTCACGATCGGGAATATGATTTACGGCTGTTGATAACCGATCTGCTTAAGGAACATGCATGTTGCGTTCTGCCCTGGAGCTTAGACTGAGACTCGCAGTTTGGTCGCATAGCGACATATCGCACATTTGGTTAACGTTGAACCGACGAAGACAAGACGGACTTGAATGGCCATTTCAGGCTTACTAGCCATCATCAGCCAGTTATACCCAATCCTACGTATGGCACTCCAGGGATTAAAACCCGCTATCTTTGGTAATTGAGTCAAACGATCTTCCATTGAGCCACGGACTCGTTGTTTTGTCGGTTGCGATCGGAAATTTGATGATAGTGTGTTGCTCACCGATCTGCTGTAGGAGGATTTATGTTGCGTTGTGCCATGGATTTCAGACTAGAGACCTCGCATTTGGTCGCATCGCGACATGTCGCACTTGTGGATAATGTTGAACCGACAAAGACAAGAGGGACAGAAATTGCCGTTTCTGGCTTATCAGCCGTCATCAGACAGTCATACCCAAACCCAAGTGTGTATCACCTAAGATTCGAAACCGCGAGCTTTGGTAATTAAGTCGAACGATCAACCATTGAACCACGGGCTCGATGTTTTGTCGGTTGCGATCGGGAATAGGATGATAGTGAGTTGCTCACCGATCTGCTTAAGGAACATGTATGTTCCGTTGTGCCCTGCAGATCAGACCAGAGACCTTGCAGTTGGTCGCATAGCGACATGTGGCACATATTGATAAAGTGGAACTGACAAAGACAAAGAAGACTGGAATGGCCATTTCCGGCTTATTAGCCGTTATCAGCCAGTCATACCCAATCCCAAATTTGGCACTCCTGGGATTCAAACCCGCGACCTTTGTTAATTGAGTCGAACGACCTACCATTGAGCCACGGGCTTGCTGTTCTTTTGGTGGCGATCGGCAATATGATCATTGTGTGTTGCTCACTGATCTGCTTAAAGAGCATGCATGTTACGTTATGCTCTGAAGCTCAGACTAGAGACCACGTATTTGGTCGTATAACGACATGTAGCACATGTTGATAAAGTGGAACCGACAGAGACAAGTGTGACTGAAATGGTTATTTCTTGCTGATCAGCCGTCATCAGCCAGTCATACCCAATCCCAAATTTGGCTTTTCTGGGATTCAAACCCGCAACCATTAGCAATTAATTTGAACGATCAACAATTGAGCCATGAGCTCGATGTTTTTCTCGGTTGCGATCGGGAATATGATGATAGTGAGTTGCTCACCGATCTGCGGTAGGAAGATGTATGTTGCGTTGTGCCCTGGTGTTCAGACTAGAGACCTTGCAGTTGGTCGCATAGCGACATGTTGCACGTGTGGATAAAGTTGAACCAACAAAGACAAGAGGGACCGGAATGGCCATTTCTGAATTATCAGCCGTCATCAGCCAGTCATACCCAATCAAAAGTGTGTATCACCTGCGATTTTTAAATCGCGAGCTTTTGTAATTAAGTCGAACAATCAACCATTGAACCACGGGCTCGATGTTCTTTCTTTTGCGATCGGGAATATGATGATAGTGTTTTGCTCACTGATCTGGCACATGTTGAAAAAGTGAAACTGACAAAGGCAAGGCAGACTGAAATGGCCATTTCTGGCTTATATGACGTCATCAGCCATTCATAACCAATCATAAGTTTGGCACACCTAGGATTCGAACACGCGACCTTTGGCAAAATGTCGAACGAACTACCATTGAGCCACGGACTCGTTGTTTTGTCGGTTGCGATCGGGAATATGATGATAGTGTGTTGCTCACCGACTTGCTGTAGGAAGATGTATGTTGCGTTGTGCCCTGGAGTTCATACTAGAGCCCTGGCAGGATGTCACTTAGGGACATGTGCCATAGGTTGATAAAAGTGAACCGACAGAGACGAGGGAGACTGGAACGGCCATTTCTGGCATATTTGCCGTTATCAGCCAGTCATACTCAATCCCAAATTTGGCACACCTGGGATTCGAACCTGCGACCTTTGTTTATTGAGTCGACTGATCTACGCTGCAGCCACGGGCTTGTTGTTTTGTCGGATGCGATCGGGAATATGATGCTAGTCTGTTGCTCACCGATCAGCTTAAGGAACATATATGTTGCGTTTTGCCCTGGAGCTCAGACTAGAGACCTCGCAGTTGGTCGCATAGCGACATGTCACTCATGGGGATAAAGTGGACCCGACAAAGACAAGAGGGACCAGAATGGCCATTTCTGGCTTACTAGCCGTCATCAGCCAGTTATACCCAATCCTAAGTGTGGCAATCCTGGGATTCAAACCCGCTACCTTTGGTAATTGAGTCGAACGATCTTCCATTGAGCCACGGACTCGTTGTTTTGTCGGTTGCGATCGGGAATATGATGAATGTGTGTTGCTCACCGATCTGCTTCAGGAACATGTATGTTTCGTTGCGCCCTGGAGCTCAGACTAGAGCCGTCGCAGGCGGTCGCATGGCGACATGTGGTATATGTTGATAAAATTGAACTGACAAAGCCAAGAGAGACCGGAATGGCCATTTCTGGCTTATAAGCTGTCATCAGCCAGTCATACCCTATCCTAAGTGTTGCACACTTGGGCTTCGAACCCACGACCATTGGTAATTGAGACGAACGATCTTCCATTGAGCCACGGGCCCGTTGTTTTGTCGGTTGCGTTCGGGAATATGATGAAAGTGTGTTGCTCACCGATCTGCTTAAGGAACATATATGTTCCGTTGCGCCCTGGAGCTCAGACTAGAGCTCTCGCTGGCGGTCAATTAGCGACATGCGGCTTATATTGACAAAAGTGAACCGACATAGTTAAGGGAGACTGGAATTGCCATTTCTGGCTTATGAGCCATTACCAGCCAGTCATACCCAATCCCAAATTTGGCGCATCTGGAATTCGACCCCGCGACCTTTGGTAATTGAGTCGACCAATCAACCTTTTAGCCACGGGCTTGTTGTTTTGTCGGTCACGATCGGGAATATGATTTACGGCTGTTGATAACCGATCTGCTTAAGGAACATGCATGTTGCGTTCTGCCCTGGAGCTTAGACTGGAGACCTCGCAGTTTGTCGCATAGCGACATATCGCACATTTGGTTAACGTTGAACCGACGAAGACAAGACGGACTTGAATGGCCATTTCTGGCTTACTAGCCGTCATCAGCCAGTTATACCCAATCCTACGTGTGGCACTCCAGGGATTAAAACCCTCTACCTTTGGTAATTGAGTCAAACGATCTTCCATTGAGCCACGGACTCGTTGTTTTGTCGGTTGCGATCGGGAATATGATGAATGTGTGTTGCTCACCGATCTGCTTCAGGAACATGTATGTTTCGTTGCGCCCTGGAGCTCAAACTAGAGCCGTCGCAGGCGGTCGCATGGCGACATGTGGTATATGTTAATAAAATTGAACAGACAAAGACAAGAGAGACCGGAATGGCCATTTCTGGCTTATAAGCTGTCATCAGCCAGTCATACCCTATCCTAAGTGTTGCACACTTGGGCTTCGAACCCACGACCATTGGTAATTGAGACGAACGATCTTCCATTGAGCCACGGGCCCGTTGTTTTGTCGGTTGCGTTCGGGAATATGATGAAAGTGTGTTGCTCACCGATCTGCTTAAGGAACATATATGTTCCGTTGCGCACTGGAGCTCAGACTAGAGCTCTCGCTGGCGGTCAGTTAGCGACATGCGGCTTATATTGACAAAAGTGAACCGACATAGTTAAGGGAGACTGGAATTGCCATTTCTGGCTTATGAGCCATTACCAGCCAGTCATACCCAATCCCAAATTTGGCGCATCTGGAATTCGACCCCGCGACCTTTGGTAATTGAGTCGACCAATCAACCTTTTAGCCACGGGCTTGTTGTTTTGTCGGTCACGATCGGGAATATGATTTACGGCTGTTGATAACCGATCTGCTTAGGAACATGCATGTTGCTTTCTGCCTTGGAGCTCAGACTGGAGACCTCGCAGTTGGTCGCATAGTGACATATCGAAAATTTGGATAAAGTTGAACTGACAAAGACAAGATGGTCTTGAATTGCCATTTCTGGCTTACTAACCGTCATCAGCCAGTCATACCCAATCCCAAGTGTGGTACTCCAGGGATTAAAACCCGCTATCTTTGGTAATTGAGTCGAACGATCTTCCATTGTGCCACGGACTCATTTTTTTGTCGGTTGCGATCGGGAATATGAGGATAGTGTGTTGCTCACCGATCTGCTTAAGGAACATGTATGTTCCGTTGTGCCCTGGAGCTCAGACTAGAGCAATCGCAGGCGTTCGCATAGCGACATGTGGTATTGTTTATAAAATGAAACCGACAAAGACAAGGGAGACCGGAATGGCCATTTATGGCTTATAAGCCGTCGTCAGCCAGTCATACCCTATCCTAAGTGTTGCATAACCTGGGATTCAAACCCGCGAAATTGGGTAGATGAGTCGAACGATCTACCACTGAGCCACAGGCTCGCTTTTCTGTCGGTCGCGATCGGGGGAATATGATGATAGTGTATTGCTCATCAGATCTGCTTAAGGAACATATATGCTCCATTGTGCCGTGGAACTCAGAGAAGAACCCTCGCAGGCGGTCGCATAGCGACATCTGGCACATGTTGGTAAAATTGAAACTGACAAAGGCAAGGCAGGCTGAAATGGCCATTTCTGGCTTATTTGACGTCATCAGCCAGTCATAACCAATCATTAGTTTGGCACACCTAGAATTCGAACACGCGACCTTTGGCAAAAAGTCGAACGAACTACCATTGAGCCACGGACTCGTTGTTTTGTCGGTTGCGATCGGGAATATGATGATAGTGTGTTGCTCACCGACTAGCTGTAGGAAGATGTATGTTGCGTTGTGCCCTGAGTTCATACTAGAGCCCCTGGCAGGATGTCACTTAGGACATGTGCCATAGGTTGATAAAAGTGAACCGACAGAGACGAGGGAGACTGGAACGGCCATTTCTGTGGCTTATTTGCCGTTATCAGCCAGTCATACTCAATCCCAAATTTTGCACACCTGGGATTCGAACCTGCGACCTTTGTTTATTGAGTCGACTGATCTACGCTGCAGCCACGGGCTTGTGGTTTTGTCGGATGCGATCGGGAATATGATGCTAGTCTGTTGCTCACCAATCAGCTTAAGGAACATATATATTGCGTTTTGCCCTGGAGCTCAGATTAGAGACCTCGCAGTTGGTCGCATAGCGACATGTCACTCATGGGGATAAAGTGGACCTGACAAAGACAAGAGGGACCAGAATGGCCATTTCTGGCTTACTAGCCATCATCAGCCAGTTATTACCCCAATCATAAGTGTGGCAATCCTGGGATTCAAACCCGCTACCTTTGGTAATTGAGTCGAACGATCTTCCATTGAGCCACGGACTCGTTGTTTTGTCGGTTGCGATCGGGAATAGGATGAATGTGTGTTGCTCACCGATCTGCTTCAGGAACATGTATGTTTCGTTGCGCCCTGGAGCTCAAACTAGAGCCGTCGCAGGCGGTCGCATGGCGACATGTGGTATATGTTAATAAAATTGAACTGACAAAGACAAGAGAGACCGGAATGGCCATTTCTGGCTTATAAGCTGTCATCAGCCAGTCATACCCTATCCTAAGTGTTGCACACTTGGGCTTCGAACCCACGACCATTGGTAATTGAGACGAACGATCTTCCATTGAGCCACGGGCCCGTTGTTTTGTCGGTTGCGTTCGGGAATATGATGAAAGTGTGTTGCTCACCGATCTGCTTAAGGAACATATATGTTCCGTTGCGCCCTGGAGCTCAGACTAGAGCTCTCGCTGGCGGTCAATTAGCGACATGCGGCTTATATTGACAAAAGTGAACCGACATAGTTAAGGGAGACTGGGAATTGCCATTTCTGGCTTATGAGCCATTACCAGCCAGTCATACCCAATTCCAAATTTGGCACATCTGGAATTCGACCCCGCGACCTCTGGTAATTGAGTCGACCAATCAAACTTTTAGCCATGGGCTTGTTGTTTTGTCGGTCACGATCGGGAATATGATTTACGGCTGTTGATAACCGATCTGCTTAAGGAACATGCATGTTGCGTTCTGCCCTGGAGCTTAGACTGGAGACCTCGCAGTTTGTCGCATAGCGACATATCGCACATTTGGTTAACGTTGAACCGACGAAGACAAGACGGACTTGAATGGCCATTTCTGGCTTACTAGCCGTCATCAGCCAGTTATACCCAATCCTACGTGTGGCACTCCAGGGATTAAAACCCGCTCCATTTGGTAATTGTGTCGAACGATCTTCCATTGTGCCACGGACTCGTGGTTTTGTCGGTTGCGATCGGGAATATGATGAATGTGTGTTGCTCACCGATCTTCTTTAAGAACATGTATGTTTCGTTGCGCCCTGGAGCTCAGACTAGAGCCGTCGCAGGCAGTCGCATAGCGACATGCGGTATATGTTGATAAAATTGAACTGACAAAGACAATAGAGGCCGGAATGGCCATTTCTGGCTTATAAGCTGTCATCAGCCAGTCATACCCTATCCTTAGTGTTGCACACTTGGGCTTCGAACCCACGACCATTGGTAATTGAGACGAACGATCTTCCATTGAGCCACGGGCCCGTTGTTTTTGTCGGTTGCGTTCGGGAATACGATGAAAGTGTGTTGCTCACCGATTTGCTTAAGGAACATGTATGTTCCGTTGCGCTTCGGAGCACAGACTAGAGCTCTCGCTGGCAATCACTTAGCTACATGTCGCTTATATTGACAAAAGTGAACTGACATAGTTAAGTGAGACTGGAATGGCCATTTCTGGCTTATTAGCCATTACCAGCCAGTCATACCCAATCCCAAATTTGGCACACCTGGAATTCGACCACGCGACGTTTGGTAATTGAGTCGACCAATTAACCTTTTAGACACGGGCTTGTTGTTTTGTCGGTCATGATCGGGAATATGATTTACGGCTGTTGATAACCGATCTGCATAAGGAACATGCATGTTGCTTTCTGCCTTGGAGCTCAGACTGGAGACCTCGCAGCTGGTCGCATAGTGACATATCGAAAATTTGGATAAAGTTGAACCGACAAAGACAAGATGGTCTTGAATTGCCATTTCTGGCTTACTAACCGTCATCAGCCAGTCATACCCAATCCCAAGTGTGGCACTCCAGGGATTAAAACCCGCTCCATTTGGTTATTGTGTCGAACGATCTTCCATTGTGCCACGGACTCATTTTTTTGTCGGTTGCGATCGGGAATATGAGGATAGTGTGTTGCTCACCGATCTGCTTAAGGAACATGTATGTTCCGTTGTGCCCTGGATCTCAGACTAGAGCAATCGCAGGCGTTCGCATAGCGACATGTGGTATTGTTTATAAAATGAAACCGACAAAGACAAGGGAGACCGGAATGGCCATTTATGGCTTATAAGCCGTCGTCAGCCAGTCATACCCTATCCTAAGTGTTGCACACTTGGGATTCAAACCCGCGAAATTGGGTAGTTGAGTCGAACGATCTACCACTGAGCCACAGGCTCGCTTTTCTGTTGGTCGCGATTGGGAATATGATGATAGTGTATTGCTCATCGATCTGCTTAAGGAACATATATGCTCCATTGTGCCGTGGAACTCAGAGAAGAACCCTCGCAGGCGGTCGCATAGCGACATCTGGCACATGTTGATAAAGTGAAACTGACAAAGGCAAGGCAGGCTGAAATGGCCATTTCTGGCTTATTTGACGTCATCAGCCAGTCATAACCAATCATTAGTTTGGCACACCTAGAATTCGAACACGCGACCTTTGGCAAAAAGTCGAACGAACTACCATTGAGCCACGGACTCGTTGTTTTGTCGGTTGCGATCGGGAATATGATGATAGTGTGTTGCTCACCGACTTGCTGTAGGAAGATGTATGTTGCGTTGTGCCCTGGAGTTCATACTAGAGCCCTGGCAGGATGTCACTTAGGGACATGTGCCATAGGTTGATAAAAGTGAACCGACAGAGACGAGGGAGACTGGAATGACCATTTCTGGCTTATTTGCCGTTATCAGCCAGTCATACTCAATCCCAAATTTGGCACACCTGGGATTCGAACCTGCGACCTTTGTTTATTGAGTCGACTGATCTACGCTGCAGCCACGGGCTTGTTTTTTGTCGGATGCGATCGGGAATATGATGCTAGTCTGTTGCTCACCGATCAGCTTAAGGAACATATATGTTGCGTTTTGCCCTGGAGCTCAGACTAGAGACCACGCAGTTGGTCGCATCGCGACATGTCACTCATGTGGATAAAGTGGACCCGACAAAGACAAGAGGGACCAGAATGGCCATTTCTGGCTTACTAGCCGTCATCAGCCAGTTATACCCAATCCTAAGTGTGGCACTCCTGGGATTCAAACCCGCTACCTTTGGTACTTGAGTCGAACGATCTTCCATTGAGCTGACTGGTGGTTTACGCGTTGGGCTGCGATTGCTCCTTCTTAACATTACATCTAGGCCTCTCACACATGTGCAATGTGAGACTTTCAACCCCCTGTTGTGTTAAATTCTGGTGCCTATATCTGGGGGGGCAGGTGCTGTACGTCTTACGCTTATACGAGGTCATTAGATAAACCAAAAGTTGCGCTTATTCCACCCACTGGTTTGGATGGGGGCTAATGCCCGGGAATGGGAATAGAGGTTGGTGGTTTAGAACATTTTCCTCGCGAAAAAATCTGATAATCTTGAAACTATTACGGTGCGCTAAAAGCCATGGCCTGGAAGGTTGCCGACTGATGGGATACTTCGGACCGCGTGGTTAGCCCCGTGTATGTTTGTACGGGTTGGCTAGCTGACGGACTGAGATAAATGCTGCGATGACTCCTTCATAATGTGGCCTTTATGGCATTTTCAAATGTAGCGGCGCCCTTAGAGACGGTTCCGGCCGCATGAATGACCTGCACCCTCTACCGCCTCCGGTCTTTTTTACTTGGTCATGGTACGGGGCTCAGATGGCGAGGGGGAGGGAGTCCAGTAAATGCAGCGAATTTCTACTCTTACTTTGATCTAATTCACGCGCGTGTCACCGTCTCTGCGACACCTTGCAGTGGGGCACGGGGTGAACCTCGTCGGAATTGACGATCGAACTGTCATATATAGCAACACTCCGTGGAATCCGAGCTCAGGGGCGGTCACGGCAGCGCCAGCAACTTGCGCCCGACTCCGCTTCGGGTCTTTTTTTAATCTATCTGGATACCGAACACAGGTGGGTGAGGGAAGAGAGAGTGCCTTAGCTGCAACGCATGTTTAATATCACTTAAAACTAATTTACGCCCAAATGACCATTGCTGCGCCACCACGCTGTGGCGCACATGGTAGACCTCGTTGGAATCGCCAGTCGAACTGTTAAGATAGTAGCCTTTAGCTACGCTTGATGCTTATATCTAAATCCTTATGGTATTACCCTCAAATGGTCAAATACATACTGTCGGTGGAAATCTCTCGTTGTCTCCTAGAAACCCTTGCGTATTGTTGCGAGGCCTGTTGATCTCAAATTAAGTTCTGAAATTCAAAACTTTCCAATGTTGAAGTATAAGAATTTATGAACCTATGAAAACATCATATCCTTTAAGAGTTTCGAAATTTCTGTTAAACAGTCTGCAGCTCAGCTTAAGTTCAACATCCTCAAATATCATTGGAGAGAGGTGCCATATACCCCGGTATCTGGGCCTTGAAACCCAATGAATGTTCTAAATGCATGCTACATTTCCTATTTTAGGGGTGGCCAGGAATACCGCTTTCCCACTATATGCTGTATGCCAAGGTACTTGCATATTTCGAATAGTATTTCTTTGGGAACACTTGATAACACAAGATGTCGGTGAATTCATGTCCGCAATGTATAGTACTAAATATAATTGTCCTTAAATATGATCTTAATTCGAGGGAAATGAACCTGATATTCTGAATCATGAGTTATTATGTCCAATGTCAAGAAAGAAATTTAAACGAAAAGTTCTAAGCCTGTGAGCAAACAATTATGCACACGTCACATGAGTTCTACATACTACGTAAGTTAGACCGTTGCAAGCAATGATGGTTGGCGACCGCCCCACAGTGTGTGGGCGCAGAGACGGCAACTTGCACGTAAATTGACTTAGAGTAATATTGGATTAGCACAACGTTTGCTGCAGTCTGTACTCCCTCACCAACCTGGGCCCGGTGGCAAGACAGAGTGAAGAAGGCGGAAGTCGAGATCGGGCAAAGTGGCTGAAAAAATAAATAGTTCAGATTCGCAAAGGTGAGAATTCCTGGTTTAAAATTGGAGAATTTTATGTTGCCCACTACAACAGAGTTGAATTCTTGTTGACGTTTTGAAGAGCCCAGCCGGCTTTCGATTATCGGAGCGTTTAATGTTAATATTGGGCATTTTTGAATGACTGGGTGAACTTTTCGACTGATCCCTATTTTTCTCATTTGCTTTGACAAATGGATTACTGCAAACGACAGTATTCAGAAAAGCCACCAGTGCAAAACAAATACCTCACTTCAACAGCAATCACCCACTTTCTCCCAAATGCAGCTGCGTCCATACTCTATTCCAAAGAGTTGAACGATAACACCTCATGAATTTCTCCATACTAATGGATACTTAAGTTCTTTTATCGAACAAAGTAAGCACCGAGTGAACAGATGACGATCAAAAGAACAGCAACTCGAAGTCTGAAGGGCTGTTTCCTGCATAAAAAGTCTCCGAAGCAGTCTCTCGACTGTAACAACCCGCCGGAGTAGGCATGGCCCATCGAACCCAGGCAAAAATTCGCCACTCTGTGAAGCGATCTATGGACAGACTTTCCGCACCGCAACCTCCACAATTGTCTACAAAATATGTTACAATGATGAAGGCTGCAACTACGTCGCATAAAGTGGGCAAAATTGTAGACCCAATAGCACAAGAGCACAAAGTGGCAGCTCGGAGGCTATAGCGAAACTCTCTGCCTGTTACTGGTGAAATTAACCATACTTGTTACGTTCAAGGAATGAACATTGTAGGCCGAAGCACCACAAAGGCGAAACGACTGAGTATTGAGGGACATTCTGCAGAAGTTAACCCTTTTAACGGGATTCTAGACCTTCCTGTTGCCTATAAAGTCCAGCATCATTACATGCAGGGCAAAATGGTCACACCTAACAAAAGAAATGTAAGCGAAAACGGCTCCGCGACGAACGCCCCGGAAGAAGAGGCAGGCTTACAAGCAGCCTCCACCGAGATTACGATGCGCAACACCAGTAACCCTCAAACTACAAACATCCGCACGAAGGTCGAGGTCACGAATGAGAAAAAAAATTGAGCAGTCCAAGGCCGAAAACTTTGGTCAGTCATTTAAAACTCTGATCAGTCTTGGCAGTAAACGTTTTGAACTTGGAGAGCCGACCAATCTCTTCGAAACCTTAGCCATAATTCAAACCTCTCCGGTGAGAAACCCAGTGTTCTCAAGGTAAGCAGTCCCTTATGCGTGTCACACGACCTTGTTTCGCACACACTCGGCGGTGTTTTCATTGAACCAAGAAAGAGGCGGCACAGATCCCAAATGAGTGGGAGTACCGAACAGATCATATCAGAAAAAATAAATTGCAAGTTGGCTCTGCATCCTAGGAGGACAGAATTAACTCTTAATTTGGCAGCATGCCAAGTCACGACATTTAGTGCGTCGTGATGAATTAAACCGCATCAGATTATTTATAGTGCGGAATGCATCTACGTACCTTGGGGATAAAGTCTGCAGAGGCGCGCTTGCTCTTTCCACTCCAAGCCATCACGTGAGCTAATCGGCCAACTGATGCTGAGATTGAGCGCAAGTAGGTAATAAGGTTAAAATTGCCCTCTGTTTATGACAACCACGACCTGGCCCGCGTACAACATAAAATGGTTTCAGACCAAAGGTTGGGTGGATCAATTCTATCATTATTTAGCATATCCTAGAGTCCATGTCGAGGTACCAACTAACAGGTTTCCCACTTATGTCAGAGGCATATATTCCGTGTCTTTCTTGAAAGCTGGGGAATGGGTTCGTGTGAGATGAATGGGCTGATAGGGGATATGTGATGATTGGATTTGACGGGCGGTGATTATTCTTAAGTTTTCGTTGAGGAACATATGGCTAGATGGACTCCTGCATTGACCAAATGTTTGCGAGCAGTGCGGGTGGTTGATGTGACGACAACAGATATGTTGGTATATCGGGCACTGACTCAACAGTCTTCGTACGATAGAATCGTCAGTGACCGATCAGGTCGATGCCCAATACACCTGTGTGATGACAAGGTAAGTAGACTGATAGCTGCTGAGACTAGTACTTTGCTCTTTTGGCTCTATCAGTGAAGTTTCGGCCTTTTAATTTCTTTAGAAACTAATTTAACTTGGAGCAAATCAGTTTATTTAAGGTCTGTGGGCAAAAATTCACGTCTCTGGTCATGTCTGAGCACATGTGCCTACTTCCTTAATGTCAGTAGGTTAATCAGAAAGCAATAATGGTTTGTAGCAATGACTTTAAACAACCATTGAAAGCACACGTTACTTCTTAAGTAGTATGAATTTATCATATAGTTTTTGCAATGTGTATCTACATAAGTATGAGATGTACCACTAACTTCAGGCAATGGTTATTAGAACATGTGACTACCTTCCTTTATTTGGCAGCATCTTATATCTACTTAATTTTTCTGCTTAACATAGGACGTTTTTAGTGATAGGAGCCAGCCAAAGGTGAGCTATGTTCATGGTGGATGCACTAAATTCAGAGATATTCACTACCGTTGTCCATATCTTTCCGAAACCCTACAAATTACTTGTAATAAAATATACTTTCTCCATAAGTTGCGTCCATTGTATTATATGCACCAGTGGGTTCCGCGTAGAATGGGCGAATATGGGGGGTCACCTGGTGTACAACCTCGTTAAGGTGTTTCGATTAGCCATAATTAACGGTGCTACGGTATTATGCCTAGCAGTGATACCTTATGAACGAGCTAATCGATAAATTAAGGGGTGCCAAAACGCCAAAAAAGTGCGTTCTTCTGCAAAAAGTTTTTCCAATGGCAGGGTTATCCAGGGCTGACGTGTTACATTTTCACCATAGCCATGCACAGCGTGCACACAGCCCAGCTTAGCCTCTCTAGGCTTGCCATTTCTGTTTGGGCTAGACGGGAAAAGGCAAGCTATTACTAGAAGGGTGTAGCACGCCTGGTTCAGTGCATGAAGCTCGTCGCCTTTTGGACAGCTCTTTTAGAGAGTTCGGATGGCATTAGGTTGGAAGCTATCCAGATACCTTGATATTTTTGCGTATTTCCTTCTTTTAGTGGAATTCCGTTCAAGTAGTACTGTTGTTTGGGAAAACGTCTTCTCCCAGATTCCAAGAGTAAGTGTACACATTTGGGTGTATTCAGAATGAAGAAATTATGCATACCCAAACCTCATTCCTCTGGCGAAAGCCCATAGCACTGAATACTGAGGCCAGCCAGATCACGATAAAGTAGCGTTCAGTGCAGCAAATGTCCATAAACTCACCAAAGTTCCGTTCGATCAAGAAGCAGTGAACTCTTACTCAGACAGCGGACCACATAAGACACACGACAATTCTAACAATCTCGATTAAAATATCGCTGGAAACTCTTGCAGCCAAAGCTCCGCTTTCTTTACACAAATGTGCATAGTTTGTTCCAGAAACAATATGAATTGAAATTATAGATATTTGATACGAATCTGGATTTGAGTTCCATTATGGAAACTTGTTTTAAGGCTCAAATATTGGAAAGCGAAATTGCTATCGATGGATACCAACTCTTCTGTCAATACCAACTGCATAAAAAGGTGGCAGAAGAGCAATCAAAGTCGGAACATCAATCATCGTACATGAACGCAGCATTGTTTGCTCATGTGAATGTGAAGCAGTTTTCTTAAAACTAAAGAGTTGTGGAGCAAAAAATCGGGATTTCATGACCATATACAGACAGTCAAATAAATCTCCAGACGTTGCTGAGCCAATTTTCAGCACAAATAAATATGAAGCTCAAACTCAAGACATGATTATCGCCGGAAAGGTTAAGCCATTATTGATCGACAGGAACACGTTATCAGTTAAATGTTCGCGTTGTTCCATTAGCTCTAGACTATTAAAGCTCAAGACGGATCTGTTTCTCATACACAAATGTTCGAGTTCCAACAAGATTCAAAGAGGCTTAAGGAGCGAATTTTCTGGACCTTATTCTATCGAATGACCCAGTCATGTGGATGCACACAGGTCATTTGCGCCGCTGTTTAAGAATGACCACATCATGGTCTTGCGGGACTAGTTTTTATAACCAAGTCCATGTCCATGGGCAATGCGAAATCAATTTCAGTGCCCGTTGTCAGTGGTGTACCGCAGAGCTCCGTTCTTGGGCCATTACATTTCTTAATCTACGTCAATAACTGTGGGAATGGACTGAACGGCAAGGAATCCATGTTTGCAGACGCCATAAATATAGGGCAATCAATCAACTGAATAACTGATGAGCAAACCTTACAAGGAGTACTAAACGCCTAGGTGAATTGTTCAATAAATGGTTTATGAAGTACAACTTGGAGAATTGTGCCGCACTGTGGCTCAAAACAAAGTAGGCAAGCGTGATGGGTGACTGTCACCAACACTTCCGTGAAAGAAGGTGCCTTTCGAATGCATCCGAACAAAAAGCCTAGGAATAACCATTTTTTCATCTCTAACGCCCTCCTCTTAATTTGCCGGGGCGGCCAAAAGGGCGATCTGTTTTCTCTTCATAAAGAGAACTTTCGTAGATACAGATAAGCAAAAATTTGGAAAATTATACGTGACATTTATTCGTTCACAACTAGAATATGGCTGGCGACAGTGGCTATAAGAAGATATCAAGCTGCTGGAAAAAATATAAAAGAGAGCGAAAAACGTCCTGGAGGATCTAAAGTCCTTATCATACAACTGCATGCTTGATGCACTTAAACTTTTCCCTCTTGATTATAGGCAGATCCGATGCGATCTCATTCAGACACACCGGCCGTGTGGAATCGGGACTCTGCCCTATACTTCGTTGACTACTTCGCACTGTTCACAATAATTAACCTGCGTGGGAATTCACTCAAACTTTTAGGCAAATTATCGCACCTGGACGTTCGTCATCAATCATTTCAGCAACGACTTACGGTGTCTGAAACGGACTTCCCGAAGAGGTTAAAATGTTTGACACGTCAGATGCATTCAAACATAAACTGCATGTATATTCACTTGAAAGATACCGTTCATCCGGAAAGGAAATCACTGCCACATAATGCTTTATCATTGTTTATATCTACAGACGACGCTGATATTTATTATTGGACATATATACTACCTGATCCTTCAGCATATCTGTGCTTAGGTCGCACTATTACAAAATAAGGTTTGTATATTAGCATGTTACTTTCTACTTTATAGTAACGTATATATCGTTACTTGAATATTTTATATACCGATTTTAACAGGGTCTTCATAGGCAATGCCTATTACACGTAAATATACTGCACTTCAACTGGCAGATAGCATTAAATCCAACTCCTTAATTCAATTCAATTTATTGAAAGAAATTGGCATGAGCCTTTTAGTGCCCTATTTTTAACGTGTGCCCCCTAAACGGTCCATGTGGTAGATGCGTTGGATCAACACGGGGGCCACATCAGGGCACGGCTGGCGTTATTCGGGTTGCGATCCCATACCAAATGTTAAACATGGAGGATTTGGTGGCCCACCTAGGGATGGCTAGGGCCTACTGGCCCCGGCCACGCCCTCTACCATCTCCGGTCTTATTGACTCTCTCTTTACACCGGGCATTGGTGAGAGAGGAGGCAAGAATGTGGTAGATGAAGCGCAAGGCTACTATGACTTTAAACTAAATCACGCGCAAGTCAAAGCACCGCCCTGCTGTGGAGCATACAGTTGACCTCGTCGAAATCGACGGTCTTATTGTCATTTGTAACGTAAACCTAAGTGCGATGTACAATGTGGGTTGCAATAGTGTAAACACGATCATAAAATAGGATAATTGGGGTGTAAGCCTCGAGGCTTAATTTAAATCCCTTATCACTTCGGCTCATTTTTGAGCCTAAATCTGTCAAGGTTCCTTTTAAAGCTTTCCAACGATGGTGATGCCACAACATCTGCAAGGAGGGCATTCCATGATTTGACCATGCTGATAGAGAAGAACTTGCGCACATTCAGCCTGGCTGGGTAAATGCGCAATTTTAATGGGTGGCCTCTGAGATGGGTGTGGTAGCAAATTCAAAGAAGTCTTCAAATGCGGAGCGTCTGTAGGAGATCCCTCGCATCGCCTATATCTCAAAGAGAAAATATTCATATTTGTTATGAGGGTTGCGTATTGCAAGCAGCTTGGACTCTTAGCTATTTTCATGGCTCTCCATTGTACTTTTTCGAGACAGTTCTGACCTTGAACTATCCAGGGTCTCCAGGCTTGTATAGCATACTCAAATGCTGGTTCACGAATGTTTTGAAAATTTCAGCAACGAGATCTTCATCGAAATCCAAAAGGGCTCACTTGATGGGGTGCAACGCAGACATCATGCTGTTAGCCAGTCCCGAGCAGTGAAAGGAAAATTTTAATGTGGTGGTCGTCAGCAAACCAATGTCTTTTTATGGTTTCCGCGTCTTGTAAGGCTGTACCTTTGAAAAAGTAGCTTCTACTGACGGCTGATCCTGATAAGTTGGCTAAGCAATTTACTATGCACTTATCGACATTGAACCACAAAAGCCAAATGACTCGACCACTCCGCAAACTAGTTTAGGTTGATCTGCAGGCTATCTTCTTCAGCAGAGCCCTAGATTGCACTTAAGTTTTTAATGTAGTACGTAAACATTGCTGCTTTACAGTCCAGATCTCTGACACAATCATCAACGTTTATAAGGAAAAGAATTCGCTCTAGTACTGAACCCCGGAGAACCCTACTCTTGACCACAGCAGCAATTGACCTCTCTTGGCCAATGCCAACAACCTGACGCAGACCTACAAGGAAGTTGTCAATTCATTTGAGAAGGTTAGCCTGATTTCTATTCTTTCTAGCTTGTACAACAGTCTTTGGTGTGGCACAGTATCAAATGCCATTTGAAAGTCAATGAAGGTTCAGTTCAGTTCAGTTCAGTTCAGTGTATTTGTGAAAAATAGGCTTACGCCTTTGAAATCCCTATTTGATACAGAAAGTCGGAAGAATAATAAGCAATGTAAAAAAAGTTACAGTCAAGTGAATTCAGGCAGATTTACGTGGTACGTGGATATTGTTAAGGTAAAGTTGCCACATAATCCTCCTGGTGCAGCAACATATGTATGTCAAGCCGATGTTTAAATATATCCACAGACTGGGACATTACAATCGCCTCAGGTAGGTTATTCCACGGTTTCAAGACACGGTTGGTGAAAAAATACTTCCTCACATCCAATCTTACTTGGGGCACACTTAGTTTGAATGGATGACCTCGGAGATTATTCGTAGTAGCAAGTTGGAAAAAATCATCACATAGGAGGGCGCAATCCATGCCACGCACGATACGGAAGGTTTTGATCAAGTCTCCGCGCAACTGCCTATAACTCAGAGGATAGAGCTGTAGGTTATTTAGGCGAATCTCATATGGCAGTTCACCTTGACCTCTTACTAATTTTGTGGCTCGTCGCTGTACCCTTTCGAGCATTTTGTAGTCCTGTTGGGTCCAGGGTCGCCAGGCTTGGATCGCATTTTCCAGATGAGGCCTAACAAACGTACCAAAAGACTTTAGAAAAGCAGTCTTCATCGAAAACTTTAAATGCCCGCTTGATAGAGTACAGCATTGAATTGGTGGATTTAGCCGCCTTGCAGCATTGCGTAGAAGGCTTAATGTTGTCTGTCATCCAAACGCCGAGATCCTTCTGTGTGTGTGTTTCTCGGAGTGGCATACCGTTCAAAAAGTAGGGTCGCATATCAGTGACCTGATTCCGACTTCCCAGACGTAGCCGGGCGCGTTTGTTTGAGTTGAAGGACAAGAGCCATTTGCGGGACCACTCGTCCAATCGATGGAGATTTTCTTGGAAATCGTCTCCATCGGCAGCATTGTTGATAACTTTCCAAATTTTTATATCGTCTGCAAACATAGCAAAGTCACAGTCCAATTCCTGTACACAATCATTAATAAACAAGAGAAATAGGATTGGTCCGAGAACTGAACCTTGCGGAACTCCACTCTCCATGACTGTGCGCTTTGATCGTGATCCGCCTACGCAGACCACTTGGGAACGACCGACGAGAAAATTCTTGATCCACGTAAGAAGTTTGCCTCCAATACCAAACATTCTTAACTTATAAAGGAGACGCTGGTGCGGAACACTATCGAATGCCTTCTGGAAATCAATGTAGGCCACATGCACAGTGTATTTTGCATCGAGTGCTTTTGTTCAGCTTTGCATAGTATAAAGTAAGTTCATAACACACGATCTTCCCCTACGAAAGCCGTATTGTGTAGTTAATAAGAGGTTATGGGTTTCTAAATAAATCATCAATTCATTTTTGACAAGCTTCTCCATAACCTTGCAACAGATTGAGCTCAGGCTGACAGGCCTGTAGTTTGTAGCAAATGCACGACTACCGCTTTTGTGAAGCGGTGTAATGTGGGCTGTTTTCCAGTCGGTAGGAAGCATTCCCGTGTCGAACGATTTCTGGCACCGAAAGGATAGCGGTTTGGCCAGCTCTCGAGCAAGTTCGAAGAGTAACTTTGCTGGAATCTCGTCGGGACCAGGAGATTTGCATGCGTTCAGACTTTTTAATTCTTCAAAGACCGTCTCTCTTCTCGAAAAGAGCATATCCTGAATAAGTGGTGCTCCCATAGTCTTGCAACTAGATGGAATAAAAAAACTGCTTCTCGGGTGAAAAACTGACTGAAAGAACTGTGAAAAGTGTTCAGCTTTGTTTTGAATTTCTTTAATCTCGAAACCATCATCGTTTCTCATTACAGGAATTGGGTTCCTGTTTCGTGTGCTTTTTCTTACATAGCTGTAGAGCAATTTGGGATTGTGAACTGCTCGCTGGAGCAAATCCCTCTCGTAATCCCGTCGGCTGTTGGAGATTAAGCTTTTTAACCTTGTTCCTTTGCGTTTTTGTATGTTTGCAAGGCTAAATTTTCATTGGATCGGCAAAATTTCTTCCAAAGCCTTCCTTTCCTGTTAATCTCTCGTTTCAGTTCCCTTGTTAGCCACAGTGGTCTGTTAGATATCCTAAGTTTTGAAGGCGGACAGTGGCATTTTATTAGGTTCAACAACCACTCCTTAAATAAATTCCCGTCCTCAGAGACATTCCCGGAGAAGAAAAGATCCCAGTCCATTCGTGATGCCTCAGCTCTCATCTTGCAAAAGTCTCCCCGCCATAGATTGGCCTGGTTTCATTCATTGCAGGTGGCACCGAATATAAACCATACTCCCATGAAAGTACTGCGTGATCACTTCGACCAAGTGGAGGTAGGTAGTGAACCTCGTTTATACTGTCAGGATCTTAAGTGAAGACGAGATCTAAACAACAAGCCTGTTGTCCTCCACGCGCTCTTGTTGGAAAAAATACATGATATGTGAGAAGAGCTTCAAGTATTGACTTAAGCAGACGGTGATCGAAGGACAACTTTGAGCACTGCACCAGCAGATCGTTCCATCGAATGCTGGGTGCATTAAAGTCCCCCATTAGAACAACATCAGGTCGACTACCAATCTCCTTTATGTTCTCCAACAAACAAGTATCAGCGTCAGTGTCTGTCCCCGGTGGTCTGTAAAGAGTCATGACTTCAAGGGACTGCGATCCCCGCGTCTTTATTTTCAGCCAAATAGCCTCCATACCATTGTTAATGTTCTCTGTCATTTCACACACTGTGAAATTGCTTTTAACATACATCGCAACTCCTCCACCCTGGCGGTGAGTGCGGTCTCTCCTGAACAACTGGTACCCGGATAAGGCTACTTCGCAATCGCTGATGTTCTGTGAAAACCATGTTTCTGTGATTGCTATAATATCGGGAGACAGAATGGCTACCTGAATTCTCAGCTCGTCGAGCTTCGAAAGCAGACTTTGGGCGTTGGTATACAGAAATTTAAGTTGGCGGCACTCGGCCCTGCCAAATTTCGTTTTTCACGTGCCTATCTTCAAGAGTTCGGGTCTAGCTCTGGAGAACTTACGGCAAATTAGTTATGCAGGATCTTCCTTTTCTGAACCCATGTTGACAGTTTGATAATAAATTATGAGTTTAAGAATGGAACCAAATTCGCTCGAAATGATCCTCTCTATAAACTGGCCTAGGATGCATGCCAAGCTTATGGGTCTGTAATTTTTCACTGACGCCTGGATACCGCTTTTGTGTGTGGAAGTTACATGCGCTAACTTTCCATCCATAGGAAGTGTTCCGGAGTCAAATGAACCTTGAAAGAGCACCGAAAGATGCGCAGAAAGTTCACTGTTGAGTTCTCTGAGAAGCTTAGGTTTGAATCTCATCCAGTCCTGAAGATTTCGCCTAATTTATTCCCTTTAATTCCCTTCGGATCAGAACTTTTGAAAACAGAATGAGGCTTATACGTGGAGTTGGTAGCCCCTCCACGAATGGAGGAAGAAATTTTGCGTCATTGGTGTAGGCGGAGTGGAAGAACTGCAAAAGGAACTCGGCTTTGTCCCTTTTTTCAGCAATTATGATGACCGCTGTAGTCTTAATCCTCGGAATTTGATGCCTTTTACTTGTATATCTGTGGAGATACCTGTAGACTAACTTTGGATTTTGCGTTGCCTTTTGCAGCAAAGCCTGCTCAAATTCCTGGCAAGTTTTAAGAACAAGGCTTCGTTGTTTTCTTCGCTGTGTTTTATACATGTTTAAATATGCAACTTGATTAGACTCGCAGTATTTTCTCCAAAATGTATGCTTTCTATTTATTTTCCTTTTAAGTTTGCTATTTTACCGCCCAGGACGCTTGTTTTGATGGACAATTGTCAGTGGACAGGGATTGTTGATGAGCTGCAAAAGATCATTCTGGAACAACTTCCAATCTCCGTTCACAGTGCAAGAAAACGTAAAGGTCCAGTCGAGGTTGATTAACTCTGATCGCATCTCGTGAAAATTACCTCGCCAAACCTTCTGCCTTCTTTCGTCTTTGGTAGACAAAACGAAGAACAAGAAGCAGTCCCACATAAGCACTAAATGGTGACTTCTACAGAGCGGGTGCATGAAAATGGTCTCGTCGATACTGCCTGACGTTTTCATAAAAACAAGGTCGAGACAGTTTGCTCTTTGTCCTTCTTATGTTCTGGTTGGAAACAAGACATGTTTTTTGAGGAGTGCCTTTGAAGCGTTGTGCAGAAAACCATAATAAAAAGTTTATTTCCGGCATAACGATTGAACAGTGCTCCAGTTAATTCCTAGTGCGTTTAAGTCACCCATAATCATGAGAGTAAGTCGACTGAAGAACTTATGCAATTAGAACTGAGAAGCGAGATATTACAGCTTTGAATGAAACAAAAGTGTATGTTGTTTATTGAGTTCAGATGATCTTCTTTTGAGTTCGGGCAAAAGTTGATTTCGAGCATGACGATTGAACAGTGCTCCAGTTAATTCCTGTTGCATTTAAGTCACCTATAATCAAAAGTTGATTTTGGGCATGACGATTGAACAGTGCTCCAGCTAATTCCTGGTGGGTTTAAATCACCCATAATCATGAGATAAGGTTGAATGAAGTACTTATTCAATTTTTCCAAGAGATGGTCGTCTGCGAGATGGTCTGTCCTAGGTGGCTAAAGATATTGAGGACATCAAGACATGGAGAAACAAGAGCCTTTTTGGTCAAACATATGGCTTCCGTGCTTCACGCAAATTTGCTCGTCTTGTTGGATACCATTAGGACTTCTTTCACATGCATAATTATTCTATCACCCTGTTGGGTTTCTCTGTCCCTCAGATATATTAAGTATCCAAACAATGTTGTATTTTGTATATTTTGAGGGTTACAGGCGTAGCCCTTGTTAACCCTATTTATATACAATCGAAAGTATAAATGCAAGTCTATACAGACAATATAAAATACAATTTTAAATTTTACATCAAATGTCTAGCGGTACGATACACATAAGTTGAAAGCATGAAGTAAAGCTAATGGTTTTCAGAAGATAGTCCTATAGTGAGAGTCGTCGTTTATTAAAAAGTAAGCAGTCGAACTGCCGTTTGAACATGCTCGAACCCCTCGCGGACTGGAAGAAAACTTTCGTTAATCTAGGCGCATATATTCGCGTTTTACCTCAGATGGATGACCACGCAGGTGACTAATGTTTGTAAACTCAAAGAAATCTTCAGAGTTCAGCGAACAAGCATGTCCGTGGATAATTTGGAATGACCATAGCAAGTCACATCTCATTTGTCTATATGATAAATGAAACAACGTAAGCTTCATATGCCTTCATTGATTTTACAGAGTCCTAAGATCGTCCACCAATTTTGTTGCCATTCTTTGCACCTGCTCAATGGGATAACTGTCTTTATTTATCCAGGGCATCCATGCTGGCATTCCGTATTCCAAATGCAGTCTAACAAAAGTACTGAATATCCATAAAAATAGTTCGGTAGGAAAGACTTTGAAAGCACGCCTGATCCAGTGCTTGATGCTCGTCGCCTTTTGGACAGTTCTTTTAGAGAGTTCGGGGGGCATTAGGTTGGAAGCTATCCAGATACCTTGATCTTTTTGCGTATTTACTTCTTTTAGTGGAATTCCGTTCGAGTAGTACTGTTGTTTGGGAAAACGTCTTCTCCCAGATTCCAAGAGTAAGAGTACACATTTGGGTATATTAAACTTTAGAAGCCGCTTGCTGAACCAGACAACCAATTTGTCTAGGTTTTCTTGTTGTTTCTGCGCGTCACCAACAGAGCTGATTGCTTTTCAGATTTTGATACCATCTTAAAACATGATGGCATCACAGTAAAGATTATCTGTGCAGTTTTAACTATAAATGAGAGACAGAAAAGGACCTAAGACTGAACCCTGCGAAACATCACATTCTACTGGTTCCCATTCGGATTCAGCGTGGCCAAAAAAGTTTTTTGCAGTCTGCATGACAGGAAATATTTGATCCATTTTATAACGTTACCCGGGCCACCACATTACAAAATTTTGTGTAACAGTCGCTGATTAGGTATGCTATCAAACGCCTTTGAAGTCGAAGAAAATTACATCAACTGGGATGGCCTTGGTCTTTGGCTTTTTTTCATTTTCCTTCAAGTAAAGACCACTCATAAGACACGAGTGACAAGATATTTCGCTATCTCGAATGCTGCTGGACAGCCAGAGTTTCGGTAACTGCTATCACTACCGGAGATAATTTCCGCAAGGAAAATTTTGAACTCATCAAAATTAGGTAAAAGGTTTTGAGTATTTCTATACAAGAACTTCAATTTTGCGCTTGCCAAAATTCCGGTTGAGGTTATCAATGTTATTGGCTTTACTGCGTCCCTGTGGATGTAAATGCCGCAGGCCTGTTTCGCTGTTTGATAATTTTCAATAACTTTGGTTACTTCAATCAGAACTCTGGGCGTTACTGACTTAGTTCTTTTGTCTCTGGGTGAATACTTCCCTACTGGCTTCGGCGATAGCGGAGTGGCAGCCGTCGTCCTTACTTCAATTCGTTGATTCAACAGCAACGTTTTATTCTTTTGAACTACCTTCCCCTTGAAGATAGCAAGGTTGTGTTCGCCACCCTTCAGTCCTGATTTCAATTCCAAGACAAGTTCCCGGTGGTTCAGCCTTCCGCTGGGGTCGATCCAGGGGTTGTTTTTTTGGATAATATAATCTTGATTTAGACTTTGCTGTCTAGCATAATTTTGTGAGGTCACGGTCGTGATGTTCCTAAGATATCTATGCCTCTTCTGCCGATACAGAATGCTTTCAGAACGTTTACTTCCACGAATGGTTGGAGCAGTTGAATAAGGAAGCCATAAAAAGAGGCGAGGTCCCCAACGGCACGGTCTTCAAGTTGGACTGCAGTTGATTTGTACAAACCCTGAATAACTACACACTGTTGTCAGTAATCCTGATTTTGGTTTGCAGCAAATGTCTCCTTAAGAGCACAAGGGTGATTTACGAAGCTCTCACAGGGATATAATCTACTTCTCTTATAGTGTTTCCCTATTCCATTGTTTTTTTCTTCACTTTCAACTACAAGGTCTGTAGAACAGCTGGAATGGCTGGCAGAAGTTGGGACTGAAGTCAAGTCTGTATTTGAAAGAGGAAAATTCCCATGTGAATAGGAGAAAAATGGCGTCTCAATTTGAAAAGCCCGTGTAAAAGGTATGTTTAAGAAGTCATCGCAGCCACTGCAGCAAATAGGGCTTAATAAAACCAAGAAAGGGCATATCCGTAAAATTTATATCAGACGAGGGTTTTGGCATTTCTAAATGATTCGTTTGACCCACTTGTGAAAAACACGGCACATTCACGGGGATTCAAACATTAGCCAGCAAGAGGAACGTTTTTGTACAGCCAAAGCTCTAGCTAACTGAGCTTTGGGGAAGCAACGGGAGCCCTGAGTATTATCAAACTCGGTTTATATTATCCGCCCAGCCTACAGGAATGTATGAAATCTACCAATTCTGATTCAAAAAGCTGCCTGCCCAAGCAAAATTTCCTAAGCAATCAATCTAGGATCCACCAGATTAAAACCAGACACAATTAAATAGTAGAGGATTTTGGTGGAGTTGAAAAATTAGTTTGATTCACATTATTTTGACAACACGAAAAAGAAGAAAGGAATAATAGGCAACATGGGAAGCGAAACCCAAAAATTGGGACTGAGGAATATCAACAAAACAGCAGAAAGGGTAAAAGTAGCAATTGTATATAACTGCTTGAAAATTCAATTTCCTTTTTCACAGCCATACACACACAAAAAATTAAAAATCTGAAAAACTAAATTATATAATATTCCATCCCGGTGATCGGTTATTTCTCTGTGCCCTAGAAACGGATCGATAAGCGGATCTTTTAAGTGTACAAGAGAATGACTGGGAGATTTAAATGTTCGCAACGTTATGGGCGAGTACTTTGGTTTGTTTTATTCAATCCCCAAGTACATTTTAACTTGGTTTTTAAGGTTTTATACGCTCTGACATAAGGCACTGATCACGCATTGTGTAATAGTGTGACAAGCCCGTGTAAGTTACATGTCGGACCTCAAGTTTACGACCCAAAATAAAGACAAGACATTTGTTAAGGAGAAAAGTCAGAATTCTTCGGTACTATTAATTGGAGTTGAAGTGGGATTGGGGTCCTGGGAGATCGTTTGGCGGGGATTGCCTGTCCTGGGGTGATCCTTGGCAGGTCCGTAGGAGAGAGCGGCGATGGCGTGAGGAAGCGTCAGGGAGCAATCTCTGATCCAGGGTGATGAACCTTAATTCTCTTCGGTATTTATGGTGTGTTCTTCAAACGATTTGATAGTTTTACATAGAATATACCAATGGGTATGATTAAATCATACATAGAAGTGCTAATAAAGCTGCGGTGGCCAAAAGACGCTGAGAAAGGCCCAGACTGATGAGTGCGACGCGCCTTGAAGTGATTCCAGTGGGAATTGGCTGAACAGGATCATTAGATAGGCTGAATTGCATGCACAGACAATCAGAAGGTTAAACGAGGCAATTGCATGATAAATTTATGCTAAGGATTAATAATCTTGAAAGCGGGTACAAATTTAAAGTGTATAATAAAATGTGCAAGGCTTCAAGATACTACGATCTGTCTGGATAGATGTGGGGACACTAACATGTAGGCTTAACAACCGGCGGGGGATGCAGCCTGGTCGGTAACTGCAGGAAAGGGCCATAAGATTGCTGACGAGAAAGGAGGAGAGTAGGAGCGTTACTGCGAGCGTTGCGGGAAGGGGTGTCAGCGGAATCGAGGGAGAGGGATGTCACCTACGCGATGACACCTTCTCCATCCTAGAACCCACCAAAAGTGCTGTCGCTCAATTTAAAAAATCCTGTCAGTTTTGTTGCTTGTTACAAAGCATGGCCTGGCTAATAGGAGTATCAGGACAGTTTTTATGGTATTCCGGGCTCAATTGCCCTCTATGACAATTCTTATAAGTACAGTCAAATTATTGACTTCCCGATGTGAGGGCCAATAGTATTAACGGTTTAAAGTGGTACAGGCCAATAATATTTGAGAACATAAATGACAACTTGCGCGTGCCAGCCAATGGGAGCGTCAGCCACTGTCGCGAGCATTTCGCCAGCAATGTTACTGACCACTGTAATGAACAATAGAACTGGCAGGATTATTCAAATGGAATGAAAGCCATTTTGGCAGGACCTATGATGGAATAGGTGAAATCGCCTGTTGGTGAAGATACCGGGATACCTCTATCTCTTTTCCGCTGACAGCCCTTTCCGCTAAAGCTCACAGTAAAGCAGTCACTCTCATCCTCTCTCGTCATCACTCCCATGGCCCTTCCCTGCAGTCGCCGAAAACGCTGCACTCTCCGCCGGTTGCTTAGCCGACATTTCAGTGTCCCCCTTCTATTCAGACAGTTTGAAGAACATTGTTGCATTGCGAATCTTATTATATATTATGCTTTTGTAACCGCTATCAAAATTATTTATCGTTGGTATATCTTTATCGTAGAATTACCTCGTTTCATATGCTAATTGTGTTCTCATGCAAGCCAGCCCATCCAATGATCCTGTTCAGCCACTTCCCACTGAAATCTCTCCCGGTGTGTCATACTCATAGGTCCGTGCCTTCCTCAACGTCTTCGGCTGATACATTGGTGGCTGTGGTGGGATGGAGAGGAGCACACACTTCAAAACCTGCCGAAGACAAACCAACACATCACTATGGACAGTTCTGCAACTCAGGAGGGAGTTATGTAACGCAACACGAGCCTGAGTAGTTTTTTAAGGGGAAAGAAGACTCAGTTTTGGCGTGGGGTCCAGATTGGGTTGGAGTGATAATTTGCCGATGAAGTGAAAGGTCGGCCCTTCCAGTCTCAAACGCTAACCCCCGTCCCTGCAGTTATCGTTACCACATATCGTTTCATTGTCTCCCACTCAATATAAGCAGTTTCTCGTCTATACCCTGCAGTTTCCCACAGCACTGCACTCTCCACCGGTTATCCAACGGACAGTGGAGAACTCCCCTACTCCATATGGCTCATATCTACATGTAATACTCACTTCCTTATTTTTTACGCATTTATAAGTTTCTTCCCTACCAGCACCAGCCCCGCAAAATGGCGGGGCCACAGGGTCCATGTTGATGGTTTGGCCCCCTCTGGCCCCCTCACGGGAAAAATTTGCACAGCGGGACCCCACGATTTTCTCGCATTAGCAGCCCCCTTTCCTTTATATCATACGCCCAGCACACATAGCTTTCCCCACGAGAATGGGCCACTACTGATAGCTTCCGTTTGGATCCATTCAAGCAATTCCTGCGATGTACGCATACGCTCATGATATAAGATATGTGCAGATGAAATTCGCAAAGTATTTTATTATAAAATGTTTTTTTGTCATAGTGTGTCCACATTGCTGTCGTTATCTGGAGGTGGTTTCTAAAATAAAAAGAAATATGTTGGTTACCCAGGCATGCCAGGCTATACATGAACATGTTGAAAAGACTTATAAACCACAAAGTCAGGATTAAAATAAATATCACTAGTTAATAACGTTTAAACCTGAAATAGTTAAGTGTAAAGACATTGAGATAATTACGGTATCCCTGGACGCAGACAGTGTGTTGTAAATTGCGGTACTGGTAGCACATCCCGGCAGCTGAATATGTATTCTGGATTAATTCAATGGAATATTGTAACCTTCTCAGTTGCCTCCCGGCGTTCTGTTCTTCCACCGTACCTGTGTCTTGCACCATGGAACCAGTCAATAGCAGTTCTGCGATTAAAATCCGCAGAACACTAATTAAAGCTGGTATATTAACGAATGGAGTCTGCAGACATCGAGAAAACGTTATGACCTACAAGTGCATACTGTACAGAGCGGGCAGCTAAAAAATGACCGCTTTTCAATGAATCTGCCACACGATGACAACAGTTCGACCGTCGATTTCGACGATGTCCACCGTATGCTCCACACCAGGTGGTGCAGGGACGGTGACTTGCAAGTGAATTAGTTTGAAGTGATATTAGCCTTGCGATGCGGCTACCGCACTCGCTCCTCCTCCTCCTTCACTTGAGCCCAGTGTCAAGACAGAGGCAAGAAGACCGGAGGTGGGAGAGGACGCATGTGGCTGGCGCGGCTGGAGCCGCCCCTGGGTGTACCACCACACCTAACTCGGATCCCACGGAGTGGGAGTGCCATAAAAGCCACATTAAGAAGGAGCCATTGCAGCCTGACTCTCAGTCTTCCAGTCAGCCACTCCACACAAAACACACATTGGCTGACCACGCGGTCCAAGTTATCTCGTTAGTTGGCAACCTTCCAAGCCACGGCTTTTAGCGCACCGTGATAGTTTCAAGCGCGTCAGATTGTTTATAGTGAGGAAAATGCACTGAGCTGTCGACCTCGCTCTCTCCCCCACCCCACAATCAGACCACCATCCGAACCAGTCATTTGTCTGATGTAGGAGTGGACGGATTGGCTGACGGGTGGGCGTACCTGTCTTCGCGCGCCACAGCACGACCTGGCCCCTATAACGCACACACAAGGATTCACTTAGTCAGAGGATATGGAGCAGCCATCGCCGTCTGACTCCCAGTCCACTTGTCAGCCACTCGACACACACAACAGATACACTAGGCCGACGGCGTGGTCTGGTGTTAGCGTCAGATTGGCAGCCTTTTAAGCCACGGTTTCTAGGAAACCGTGATTTTATCAGGTACATTATGATGATTGTGCGGATTTTGTCTATGTATTAGTGTAGATGGTGTGCGCTGATTTGGCGTAGCTTCCGGTGGTTTACCGCAGGTTTTCGTGGAGGCGCATGTGTCCTAATAGGCCCATGCGGTGTGTAAATGTGCGGGAGCAGTGAGGGCAGTGGAGGTGGGCGCGGTGGCAGGCGCGGTGGCGGGCGCGGCGGCGGGCGCGGCGGATGTACGTCGGAGACCTAGACACTGTTTCCACAGCCACCGTGCGATGGATTCGCAGGTGACACACCAGGCCGATGTGTGAGTTGAAGTTGCGGGCGCATTGTGGGCAAGAGAAATCGATAGAGGCTGGGGGATGTCATTCATGGTAGTGGGGGTGGCAGTGGTGGTAATAATGGCAGGAGCGGAGGGTGTCCATGATGTATGGGTGTTGTCAGCATTGAAGTGAATTCTGCTGTCATGGACGCACATGTGACCGAATAGGGCCATGCGATGAGTGAATGCGCAAGGACAGTGAGGACAGTGGAGTCGACGATCTCTGCTGTGTGTTGGTGCTCCAGGCACTGGTTCACCAGTCTCTGTACGATGGACTCGCAAGTGACCGACCAGGCCTATGCGTGAGGTGAATGTGTGGTCGCAATGAGGACAGTTAATGAAAGAGTCCCCATCGCTGATTTTGGTTGTGGTGGTGGTAGTGAAGTTCAAGGCGGTGGTGGTGTCGGTGGTGGGGGTAACAGGCGATGCATAATGGGATGTGGTCTCTATGATGGTGGGAGTAATAGAATTGATGCCAGGACTGAGGGTGGGGGAGTCAGAAGAGGGTTGGCAGAATTTGACGTAGAAATTGGAATTGTTGGATTGTTGATGCATTGCGTCCGAAGATGTCCAACCAGGCCAATTCTCGCACGGAAAATGCGCTGAGACCGCGGGCATGTTGGCAGGGCCTGGGCATTGGCGGTGTTGGTCTGGGTCTCTGGTGACTTTCGTGCCGCTCTTTTGGCCTTTGCGGTGGCGATCCGGTTGGCCTCATAGATTGCTGAACCAGTCTTCACGGATCTTCTCCGTGCCGGTCTATCCTGGGCGAGGTCCTCCCAGGTTGCCGGGTTAATTTGCAGTTGCTTCAGCGATTTCTGCAAAGTGTCCTTGTTGCGTCGTTTTTGACCTTCCTCTCGGCGAGCACCCGTAGTGACATCTCCGTAGAAAAAGCGTTTGGGTAGTCGCTCGTCGTCCATTCTTACCAGGTGGCCGCTCCATCGCAGTTGCACTTGCCTCAGCAAGGCGTGAGGATTCCGGTCCGCTCCAGGACTTCCGTGTCATGGATCATGTCTTGCCATCTCAGCTTCAGTATTCTGCAGAGGCAGCTGAGATTTCTCTGTCAGCAGTGTTGTGCCGTCAGAGCTGAGCAGGGGAACGGTCCCCTTGATACACGGGCCGTAGATGGCCTTGATGGCTTTGACAAAGTTTTTCATTTCATTGCGGTCCGCATATTCCTGGATTTCCTCAGCCTTTCGAATCATCCAGGCATCCTGCATCTCCAGCAGCCGTTGCTGTACAATGCGCCGGAATTTTTAGAAGGCTGCTTTGGTGGCGTCAGTCCGAAGGTCCATGTAGGCTTTGTGTAATCCATTCTTCTCCGCAAGTAAGTTGCTGATGTCGGCGTCATTGTCGTCAAACCAGTCCTGGTGTTGACGGCGTGCGCGTCCGAGGACTTCAAGGGCGGTTGACTGGATGACATTTCGCAGTTGACACCATCGTGTCTGCAAGGTAGCATTACAAGCTGGAGCATGCATGTCCTCCAGTTTCTCGGTTATTTGATTGCTGAAATCAAAACAGTGAGCAGACAAATTTAATAAAATATTATTGTACTTCCCTGGCAGCCACTTACCTTGGGGCGGTCGTCGGGGTTGCAGTCGGAGCCTCATCTGAGAGATGACGAGGCGGTAATCTGTCCAACCATCGGCATCGCGGATCGCCTTGGTTACCAGCACGTCCTGTCGATCTCACCTCCAAATGAGAACATAGTCCAGCAGATGCCAGCGCCGCGACCAAGGGTGCATCCACGTGACCTTCTCCCACGTCGGAAGGTGGAAGAAGGTGTTGGTCAGCAAGAGACTGTGTTCCGCAAACGTGCGCAGAAGAAGGAGGCCGTTATCGTTACTGCTACTGTGACCGTGTGGACCCAGCGCTCCCTGCCTGGCAGCGTGGTCCGTCCAGACGCGGGCATTGAAATCACCAAGGACGATTAACTTGTCCACCTTCAAAACAGTCGCCAGCAGGGCGTGCAGGTCCTCGTAGAATTTGTCCTTCGCCACGTCAGAGCTCGTCCTTTGGGGAGCGTAGGCACTGATGATGGTGGCAAACTGGTCTCCCTGAAGAGGCAGGCGGAGGCTCATCAGGTGAACATTGATACCCTGCGGCAGACAGGGCAGACGTCCCACGATGTCGTTCCGGATGGCAAAGGCAACACCAGTGTCACGTCGCTCTGCCTTTGGCCGGCCGCTCCAGAGGAGTGTGTAGCCGGCCCCCACCTCCTCCAGCTGACACTGCTCAGAGAATCTGGTCTCACTGAGAGCAGCAATGTCCACCTCAGAGCGTGCCAGTTACCGAGCGACAAGCGCCGTCCTCCGTTCCGGCCGGTTACTCCTAGGATTGTCTAAATAGAACAATTATTATAGGCTGCTTGTGTGAGTGGACTCACCCGAACAGCCTGGAGGGTATAGCGAGAGGGATTGGGATGGGAGGTATTGTTGTTTGCTTGAGTTTTACGACCGCGTATTTTGCGATCTGCGAGCCGCGGCCGGCTGCAGAAGACGTGATACCCAGCATGTTTTAGGGCACCTTTTCTAGCCCTTTCCTCCGCGAGGAGGCAAGCAGTGCTGTCTCTAAATAGGGCTGCTCAGACATCCCAGATGGCTGCCGAACTACACTATGGGTTACGGTTTTTTTTTAGAAGAGAACGACCCGAGTAAGCCTGGGCCGCCTATGTGGTTGCTGTCACCCCCACCGTAGGACTGTTTGAGAGGGGGGGACGTGGGAAGTTCGGGATTCAGACATACTGGGTCTGGAGGCACACACAACACCGGAGACCCTCATCTGGTTAAGCCCACCGGTCATGACGGTTGCCCTGGCTGTGGCCGCTGGGAAGAACCCAACTTCGAGGAGCCACATGTGAGAGTTAGGTACCATTTAGAGGCGGCCACAGGAGCATTCACCACCTGTACGAGACAAATGGAGCGACCATATGCTATCTTTGTGGTGCTACCCCTAACTAGTACCCCTACAGCCCATCCGCCACAGCAGAAGTTGAGGAACAGCAATGGTCCAATAAAACACATCATTAGGTTCCACACGAACTCTCTTTCAATTCTTTCTCAACTACAGATAGCCTTTTTATCTACAAATCACGAATGACGATAAAATATTTAATATATCCAAACTACCTCATTCGCATAATCCGGTGTCCTAGTCATTCCTTTGACGAAGTCATCGTAGGCTTCCTCTGTGCACAAGAGCCGACGATAGATCGACTGGCTATCCTTGGGGGTAGGGTAGCCATGTCCCGCATATCCTCGATTATGTGGTTTAAGGCTCCACATATTTGTTGCACGCTGCAAGCCTGCTGCTCTGCAACGTAATCATCTTTTTTACTAGGTGAATCTTAACAACAATGAGATAAGTCATACCGTAGCGAATCCCCGTCCTTACGTTTTTCGTCGGTTGAAGTTGAATGGAAACCTTGAGATCGTTCACGTAGTAGACGGAGGTGCACATTAGTAAAAAAATGCTTACTGATAAGAATACGGTGGGGTAGTTCGTACTGGTGAAGTCCAAGGCATGGATGAGCCTGGTATATTCTCACCATTCCTTAGCCAAAAAATAATATTTTAAAATGCTCTTACTGGCCAGCCAGCCAGTCTCCATTCCTGCTCTTTTGGCCCGCGAATAAATGCATCCTCATCTTCCGAGAGCGAAGTCAGTTGGCGTGGATATCTAGATGAATATATGAATAGCAGTGGACACTTAATTCCTTCTCTAGCCCCTTCTTATACATTTGGCTCGGAGCTGGAGATGTCGTTTGTCTCCTCAGCCTTTTTCGCCCGTTTTTGGGCCTGTTTGAGGGTCAGGTTTTCTTCCAGGACCCTCACTGCATAAACTTTGGTGTTGGCAGGTGGCTGCAGGTTATTGTGCAATAAGTAGTCCCGCTGCTTTGCGTTTTTTGGCCGCATGATGCAGTTCACATCCAAGAACTATGCTTTTGTCATTGATAAACTCAATAACGCAGTAAATCGACATATACCACATGAACAAGGGATACAAGGTTTATAAGTAAATCATAATGGATTAAAATTTATTACAAACGTGTCTACGGAAAACTTTGAAAATTACAAGTCAACAAAAACTTCGAAAGATGTCATTGTTTTTGAACGTGTGCAATAAGGGAATGAGAATAAAGTTATCATCAAGGTTAAAAGTGACGTATATTCAGATAATATCGGAATGGGTTGCAGTCGAAGGACTTCTTGCCAAATTTGAGGCTTTAAACATGAAAATGCTTGAAGAAGAAATGGATGTCGTAAAAAAAGTCACAGTAGTCAACAAACGGACGGTACTGTATTCCAATAGCAGAAACAGATGTCAGAACGCAAGGTCTGTCACCGACCAGTACCACGTTGTTGGGCGCTTCAATCGACAGCACATAACCATTGTGGAAGATGGCAGGGGAGCTTCGGGGTAGCTGTAAATATCGTGGTACACCCTCATCATCGTCCAACAACATGAGGCATATTGGCAACTCAGGCATACGTCTTTCCGAAAATCGCCTGTAAATCTGTGCGGCTACGTTTGTTGACCCCTTTATCGAATTACGAATGATTTGTATAAAAGACTCAAACGGAAAGGTGGAAAAATTATCCAATACTCCAAACCGACCCATATCTTCATTAAAGTGAACTAAACAATGAATATTATATACAAACTCCGCAGGACTATAAAATAGGGCGAAATCGGAAACAAAGTTATTTAACGAAAGGCGGGCAAAATGAAAACAGGTATGAGGTAAAAGAGGATGACAACAAATATATACTGCTACGGAAAACTGCAAAAATGCATAAAACGGTCATTGTCCGGATAAAAACTCAAAACAACAGGGCCTATGTACAGCGAAAATTGACAAAATTCGGCCACCTTCCAAAACTCGAGGAAATCTTGTGTTCTACGCCTGCGCAAAAATTCCATCGGCAAACACTGACTGCATTTTTGAATGAGGTACGTAAGTGCTGAAGAAAACCTCTTCATACTATCTCCACTGATGAAGTCACTTCCACACTACACCCAAGCCAACCAGGTGCATGTATTCCTTTGGGAAGCTACTAACCATGTCGATAGATAACTCCTTTGAAAGGTGATATGCCTCTGTGGTGGAATCCTTGCTTTCGTGATCGAAACGAACCGTAGTCGCGAAGATGCCCGCTATACACAAGGAACGTCATGCGGTTAGTAATGGAAATTCCAACATGACAGCACCTAGATTGTTTTCCATTACCTTTACCAAACGACGTACCCGTCGCATCCATAGTGCCAATTGTGGGCTTCCACTTGTCGGACATATGAGCGAGCTGGTGAGTCACATATCACATTGGATAATTTAACTTTATTTTTTTCAGTTTGTGGAACCCGTAGGCCAACTCCCAAAATTTCTTTCAATTCATCAATGCAATCCCTCAGAAAATCATCCAGCGGCTCCGGCTTGCCGAACCTGCAGTAAAAACCTACTACAGACGGCCGTCCAGCTACCGGGTATTTTATCCGAGCAAGAATAGGCCAGAGGCATTGTCCTGATCCTTTGAAAAACTTCATCCCATCGATGTACAACTGGATGCCCATATCAGGAATTTCAGTTGCTCGCATGTGGTGCAGATCATCCAGTCAACAACGTCCAAGGCCCAGGTGGACAAAGCTCCCATTCTTCAGGACCTTGTTAATGCAAGTACGGAGAATCTCCAACAAAGCTTTAACGGTCGCTAGTGGCATGTCCGTCTTCCGGGAGATGTCCTGCAAATCAGCTAGAAAACATCTGCTTTGTAACTCGCTTGTTTGTTCCGTGACCCCTATTGATTCTGCATTCCAACTAACAAAAACATTGCCTGAAAACCTACAATTTGAAACCTCAGGAAATATTTCAGGCATTTGAGTCTTCAGTGAGGTGTATAACGCCGATGACGACGCTGGCGAAGTACCATCTGCTACTTCGGTTGCGGCATAATACGCCTGCTTTGCACGCAATTCCGTAATATTTACGCCTCATGGTTACTTTGCATGAAAAACAGAACACGATATATAAATTATATGAGGGCATATTTAACATCCAGTGAGGTACCAAAATTACCTTAAATGTTTTACATTTAACTCAAGCATACGCAACTTAACATGCAATTTAAAACGGAAAAAAAGGTAGAAAATTATCTTATAAAACGTCTCCAGCCCTCAGGATTAGCTAACTCAGTATCAGCAGCTTTGAGAACAATAAGTCAGTCGCACAAGTCACACGGCAGGCTGGCACTCACTTAGTAGACAAATGACGTCCAAATGACTGATTTAAACAAAGCATCCAAAATCAGTTCATCACAGTGCCCAATAATTAAACTTAAACAGTTTTTTATCTTGTTAATATTGCAAATTTGAGTTAAAATGCAAATACTGACATCTTATCTGGCCCCCTCTGAACCCCCTTCTGACGGGCCATGTGCTAGTAGGGTTACTAGAAGATCACGTTTCCAATATTGCTGCTGTTTCTTCTAATAATCACCGCATTTGTGTGATCGGCATGGTGATTATCGATTCTGTTTAGTACTCGCACCAACTAAAACGACTACAAGTGCTTTACTCGACCAGTTTTGTATGTCAACCTCGATGTCTTTCGCCGCTACACCTCAAAACCACCAGAATTGTGTGAATGGACAGAGAATACTTTTCACGTGGATCCCCGATGGAATAGTGTAATCTTTGGTCTGTGAAGATTGCAGATGTTCCTTCTCTTTTTAGCACTCACAGTTTCTCCCTTATCGCTCTCGATCCGTCACGTCAGCGTCTCCAAAACCCTCCCCAGCAGTTACCGAGAGTGCTGCACTCCCCACCGGTATCTGGCTGATCATTCGTGACCACCTCCCACTCCAAACAGATTGATTTAACAGTTCCTCAATATTCGATTGCATCCTTCTGCTCCACTCTTTTGTTCGACCAATTGCTACCGTTAACATGGATCCTGTACGCTATAAACCTTTTTTCCCCTTTGATCTATATATGTGTGCTTGATGAATTGTTTAAAGATTCTGCCAGTTTTAGAGGACTGGAAGCTATTCCAGGTGATCTAGTCCGTGGTGTGTGCTACCCTTGACATCCTCGGACGATAGAGAAATCCGCTAGTAATCTTACCTAACTAGCAAATATTTCGAGAACTTTGGCTCCTCCTTTACAAAAGTTGGTCTTTTGGCTACGTATGGAGGATGATCCGGAGTTTTTTTGCACAGTGTTCTTACTGCGCACGTGTACTTCCGAAAAAGAACTGTTTGACTTGGTAGTTTCTTTTAATTTATTTCTTGCAAGTGAAAGCTGTCACGCTTTAGTTTATTGTTCGCAATACTGCAGAACCCAAGATTTCTCGAATACCTTGATTTCCGATCATGCCCATAGCAAATGGTGCAGTTTATTGTCGGTTTTCATGAACCGGTCCAATTGTGTGACAGAGTTTCCCTTCACATTTTCTGATCGTACCTGCGGTTGCCTTATCTCAACACATTAATTGCTGTTGTTCTCAGAAACCACCTGCGAGACCTTCTCAAGTGGAAAATTATTTCAATTTCTTCGATTATACGGAATTTACAACCTGGGTCTCTGGAAATATCTTTTTCACACCTCTGGTTCTGGTCCTGGTGAGTAAAATTGGGCGCGCACGCATTAACAACGTTGTCTTACATTCGACACGTAGTCTGGAGAATTCAACGGCCTTATCGACAGTATCATTATGTATAAGCTCTGTAAAAACTGCCTTTTGGTATTTAATAAAGTTAACCTTGTTAACTTAACCTCTATGCAGGTAAAAGTTGAAACGCTAACAGAGTAATGCATGCCATCTCGGCAATGCGCTAGCCCACAACTAGCTCACGGACGCAGAGGCAGGACGTTAACTCGCACAGTGCTTGTGCAATGTTTTATTTTTTTAAATTTTATGCACAGAATTTAAGGACTGCCTGTCATTCATGGACATGTCTGCTAATATTTCCAACTTCGGCTCTAGCTAATGTCGCCAACAGGAAACTTTAAAGGGCGTGAGTCCATTTCGGCTGCAGATGTGTTCATCGCGAACAAACATTAACACAGATAATAGTCGATAACGAAGTATGCGTCTATCCACAAGTGTTCCATATCACTGCTTGTGCACGCTATATCCAGTAATGCGACCGTACGACAGGCGTGTGTGTATTGTTTTCTGACCGTGCGCCCTTCAACATCACGTAGTAACCCATACCACTCAGTTGGCAAGTAGCATATTGTTGTTAGGAGGATGAGGTGTTTTTTTAACACTGTGGAAGGGCTTGGCTTGTGGGGGTATCATAGAAAACCCCCAACCGAACCCCTCGACATAATACCGGACCCAGCCCCTAATACCTAAGCGAACCCAAATGTCTAATCACAATCCTAGTACCTGAACATAACCCACTGCCTAACCAGAAAATCGCCATAGCCATCCTCCTTATCCCAAATCGAACCTCACCTTAAATCTTTTCGCTAAAACCGGCCCTACCTCTTACACTAGCACTAAACTCAAACATGTTCCCCATCTTTGGGGTAAAACGTCGACAGCATCGCTTTTAACACCTAGACTCTGGCTCATTTGTTATCGGTTCCGCTTGTCAGTTTGGTCTCTTGCATGATTATTGACAGCCAATTCCACAAAACGAAGAACCAGGCATTGACAAAACAGTCTTGGCAGTGACTGATCACAGATTAGGGCGGATGAAGCACGTTAGTTGTGACCCCACACACTATTAGAAGTCCAGCGTGTAGTATAGCAGCATGCTGCTAAAGGCAAGGTGGGCATGTTTGTAAGCAATATTGTAATACTTATTTTTTTATTTAGGATTACCATTATTGATAACAATGATTATTACTTTAGGCTGGTACATGAAGTTGTTACTATATCTTGATTTTCTGGTTTTAGTGCTTAATGTTAGTTTGAAAAGAACTGTCAGGTGCACATACATTCAAAACTTAAACTTGGTGTTGTGCACCAGGTACAGGCATTAAAACGTCTGCAATCAGAAAGTTGTTGCGTGCTATCAATACTTTTGCCGCATTTCCCGAAGACGTGGGAAGTGGGCGAAGGTCTATTTTCTTCCCAAATCTGCGTAATCTACTGGTATGAGAACAGACTAAACATACAAGAGAAGACGACTATTACATTACTGTCACTGATACCACGCACCATGAGGACCCTCCAACATGAGATGCAACTTCGGCTGACCCGCAACTAAAGAAGAGGAGCTCAAAGTCTACCGTATAACATTAGCTGCCATATTTTCTCGCGGTCTTTTCTTTTTGCCCGTTCAGGTGAAGAATTGGCTCTTTGGGATGGTCTCATTAGTACTGATCCATATAGACTTGATTATTCGTCCACATATCCGAATCCTTTGGCTGTCAGAGAGGAGGTAGCCTATCTGAATGCATATGCGAGCCCCTCAGAGGCCATCCTTCTGTCTGCTGTACCACCGATTCAGCCGTCGGTACCCGGACGTCCACGCCTTCTATCGGTAGATCTAACTGATTGGGCCTCCTTCTATGCTTGGCGCGGTCTTCCATTGACCAGTCCTGTTGCGTTTCTTTTACATTGGCCTCTGACTATCTATTTCATCCTCAACAATCTTCTTCGACACATAGGTAAACAATATCTCTATCCTCATGAAAGTAAATTTCTTGACTGCCCTTTTTCTGTTTCTGCGTTGATGACTTTGCCAGGCATACAAAAACTGATGTGATCTTCATACGTTTTCACTTGTAACAGGACAGTTGGTTTTTGGCGACTTTAAATAACAAAGGAGCAATCCCAGCGTTTCTTGACTCCCACTATGAAAAAGTATAATGCGCTCACAAGCCAGGGACTGTAGTGTCTCTTTTTGGGCATCTGGTGATTTGTCGTTATTTTTGCCATTGCGTTCGCATTCACTTCAAACTTTGCCTTTTATATGTTCATATTTTATGGCGTTCTCCATCAGTAGCCTACCCGCTTAAATGTCCGAAACCTCATGTACTAGCACATCACATCCTTATACTTAATACGGCTGCAATCATGCTTCTATAGCCTGCTTCTCCATCTTCGACGACCTGCGGCAGCAAATCTGCAGTACTCTTCTGCAACTACGCAGAACGAATATTAAGGGTCCAAGAGGCACCCCATTTCATGGCGGACTGCTAACCAGATTTTGAGTTGGCCACTTCGACACCTGCAGATGGGCAGCAGTGACGAATCTGGGGCAGCGGCACTGAATTCACTGGGTGGGTTACGAACGTGCTCAAACTTCCTCAGTTGTATTTCTTTACGTGAAATATCCTTACGATGTATAAGCGAGCAGAAATCAATGTATTAACTCGAAAGATACCTCTCAGGCAAATATATTCAGACGCCTCATTTCAGTATTTACAAGATAGTTTGGACGGGCGCCCGGTACACGCGATTCTTTGTGTCCATGCCTATCATTTCGAGCCCATATATTTTTTTCGAGTTATGCAAATCTGCGGCTAACATCGATGCGAATGATGGTCATGCATATTCTGCTTACGTAGGTAGAAACGTCACCCGGAGATATTTGGAACTGTCTGCTTCTCCAAGTTGGTAACTGGTAACCCCAAGCGGTAGCTCCTTCTGGTCAAGGATGCAGCTTGAAAACACTTGTTTTTAGCTCATTTGACAAAATTGCATTCTGTAGGTTATCGTAGCTATTAAGGCGGTATCGTCTGTGCAGTCTAGATCAGTAAGCCGGCATAGATGTGGACATTCGACAACATCAAAACCGTGTAATAGGCTTCCGAGACTCCAGTTAATTCGTAACTGAACAAGATGGGTGACAGAATACAACGTCGTCGGACGTAAACCGAGTATCGGACAGCTAGTAGAAATTGTTGTTTTTTTGGAAATCATGCATTATTGGAGTGATGATAGGCCTAAGTAGAGCTCTGATTTTTGCCGGCACACCTAACTCCATTATACGTCACAACGACTCATGAAGGATAAAGTCTAATACAGAGGCAAAATTAACAGTGCAGACGGCCGTCGGTTGCTGAGGGCCATGACAATATTCAAGAATGCTTCGCCGGGTAAATATCTGGTCGGTGCATCCACGGCCGGATGCGGACTTGGCCTGATTGGACTTTGACCTGCTGCCATTTACACATTGAAAGCTTGTAAGAATGGGAATAGCGAGTATCTACATGCACTATATTGATATTACAGGTACTAGCTAAAAACTGAGATACGCTTTTTGCCGATTCTATGCTGCTGAACGATCTCGGTGAGCGGTGGGCCGTGCGCGTTGAAGATAAACGAAAACTGGAGTTTTATAACCACTGCTTGGGAACCATCCTCTGAGTGCAGTACATCGGTGCTGTCTCAGATGCCACAGTCTGGTCTCGCTGCGAAAACATCCTAAGGATATCCCTAGCCATTCGAGAAACGACGCTAAGATGGTTTGGGCACGTTCTTCGTCGTCCACCTCATGAGCTCAGTGTCATTGTCCTTGATCCGGCACCGTTACCAAAACTTGGCTCGATGCAGTCCGTCAAGATATCGAAGTTGTTCTTAGACCCTTGGTATTCCGTCTCCGTAATTGGCGAAGTGAATGGGTTGAACGGTCCAGATCTGCTGCTGCGAATCCTCACATGTGGAAAGGTATAGTTCGTGGCATAATAGAGACCGACTAGATCAGGCATGATCGCTGCCGTACCAAGTACAAGTGAGTAAGTCCGGCCCATCGGTGGGTCTTCCAACTTTCCTGATGTTCTTTCTGATATATTCTTCAGTTTCTAATATTAAACTTTTTAATTCCCTCGGATGTGTGAAGTTGAAGAAATTTTTCTCGGCACATCATTTACAGTGCCAGTGTAGGTGGGCAAATTTGACGAGTCAGCTTTACGTTATGTTATGCAGTTGCAGGAATTAACTACTGAAATGCAGGCAATCAAGCCATTACCACACCAAGTGCAGCCATCTGTGTTGAATGCGGAAAACGCCGGTTTTCATAGATAAGCGGTAACATAGCAACTGCATCCTAGCTACACCTTTGCGCACCCATTACCCTTATCTTACGTTGTCTCTGATGGTTAGTTCGAGTGTGAACTAAAAATGTCGAATACATTTTCATCCCAGCAAACACCTCTCCTCAGAATGTGTCCTTATTGTGCTTATCGGCAGCTGATATTGATGTGTACACGAAGGTGGCAAAGGTGTTCGTAAAAGGCTCTCTAATCTTATGTTAGCCGTCTGGTTATTAATTAGTTCCCACCAATGCAGTGCATGGTCTGCTTGTTACGAAAGTGGATTCGACAAACCATCTTTACCAGAAGAGTCGCGTGGGCTGTTATGATAAAGGGTGAAGTGAAATTTGACCCCCGAAGTCTTAGTTCCTCGAGCACCTGAGTCGGAATCCGGACTTGACAGTGAAAGCAAAAACTACGTCATACAACTAAAGACGGCGTGCTTTCTGTTTTTGTTTACCAGTGTCTACGAACATTCGCACCCGTTTTTGACAGAGTCGTCCAGCTGCCACAGCATTTGCTCGCACTCTTGGTTCAGGGCCTGTCATCTTGTTTCCGTGGACGTAGTAGCATGAACTGCAATGCTTACGTCAGGCATTTTCACGAAGTTCCTCCAGAGTTTTAAACACAGGCAATTCCAAAACTGCCGCTCGGGCTTTTCGGGTTTTTATATCCTAGCGCTATGCTTCAAGAACCTGATAACAAGATATTGGTGGCAACAAAATTATTACATGGTGTTTAACAGTCACCGTGCCCCAATGCCATTATCGGGCTTTGCAGTTTTTTATGTGACCCCCGGTGTACTAGATCTTAGCCCTCCACACTCCGCTGTCACTGCCAGCCGACGACTGCGTATTCTTTAGAGCATAATTTCTTTGCTGAAGCTCGTTTTACTATCCACCACCCGTAAACGCACTATCAGACATGCGAATCCGTCCTCCCTGTTTGCCAGATAATCTTTCAGCGCGCATTCTAGTTCCAATATGGAACGCCGATGGCTGATGTTCAGCATTCTGCACAATATTTCAACATTTCAAGTAGCGATTAAACCCTTGGTGCAGCCAATTTGGTCAGGTGTCTTGGAATATGCTGCCCATTTGGCCTTGAACTCCTGCTTTCCAGGCGAGGCATTAATTGGAGCTTAGTTAAAGCCGACGGCACCAGTTATATACTACGTGGTAGAGACCAAAGTTTGTAACGGTAAAGCCAATTACCTTTGACTGCAACTTTTTACACTCAACTCACGCAATCTTTTGACGGACCTGGCTACAGGACTAAGCAATCTGGAATGTATCAAGGCGTACTGTATGCAAGTTGAATACTATTTTTTGCATATTGCTTTTTTTCCATATATAACACAGGAATTAAGATAAACAGACCAATCCACTCGAGCCTTCCGTAAGCGGGTTTGTCCTTCGTGTCTTAAAACCGTCCAGTGCGCGTCTTCTCGCGACCTTAAAAGCTAACTGACTTTTACCTGCTGACTTAACCCTCGTTATTTTTTAACAGGGGAGGATGCTTATCTGTCAGTTATCTATCAAGAATCACTCACGATCCATCTTATTGGCGTGGAAAGAGAGGTCGATCTACTTCCGGTGTTTAAGGTCAGTATGAATGATTTAGCCGTCTTATATCAGTCCTTTGCTGATCACTTGCCATCATCGCATCCCTGCAATTGTTTCTTATTTTTGTG
>WEDG01001332.1:0-10000 GCA_017591395.1 Schistocephalus solidus | reverse complement strand
GAAAGCCCCTCTTCTTCACTGACTCCTGCCAATACAGCTGCCTATGTAGTCTCAGGGTTCTGGAAAAGCTGAAGCTCAGATCTACAACAGGTGAAGTCGGTCCAAAGTTGACAGACTTCGATTTCCTCTCCAGTCTTGTGCTCAATCCTTTTCGCTGCCCGCTACGTATCCCCTCAATGAGTACAAAGTGGCCCTGGCTCAGCAACGCTTTCATCTTCTCACCCTGTGTCGATTTCTCTGACCAAGCAGATGCTCGATATCAAATTATAACCGTTTTATCAACGCCGGCCTTCTCCTAAAGTCTTACTCTCTTCGTGCTGTTTAAGGTCACACATTAATTCCATTCCGAATGAAAACGTCAGAGAGAGAGGATCGCTATTCAGTTAAATGGTGCCTCTGTCTGTATAACCAAGGGATATTGCCCTAAACTAGTGATGACTCACGTTCCAAGTTATGTTCTCTTTGGCGCAGATACTGTGCTTTCTTCAACGGGGACTTTGCTATGTCCACACAAGAATGAACGACAGCGAAGTACGATTCCTGCTCGCAATTCCACTGGTGCTTTCTAACACCGAGCAATATTTTTCTCGGCGATTGTTCTCCCGTGTAGACCATGCTAGAAACTCAAATGAGTATCTTATATGTAAGTCCAATTATTTTATTACTGTAAGACAGCTACTCATTTTTTAGGTAGACATTATGCTTAGGGTTTGAGGATGGGGCTTAGAGTTGAGACTTAGCTTTAGTTTTGCGGTTGGTGGCTAGAGTTAGGATTAACGGCTTCGACTTCCACCGCTTTCGAAGATGAAACTGCCTGCTCTCTGCGTTCCTGTGCCAAAGCGTGCTAAATCAACTTTTTAAATGTTTTAATAGACACTATGTTGCGGTGTTTCATATGCGTGCACTCTTCGCAGAGTACGCACTTGCGATTGTGCGCTTGCCTTTACGCGCTCTTTTACATTAGGTTCCTTTGCCGCATTTGTTCAACGTTTTGGGTCATAGTGTTGTTTAGAATTTTCCTTTTCGAGCCCTTGGTCTACCGTCACCTTCGACCCCACCGGTATAACTCCTTACCACCAGTCACGTATTACAAGCGCCACTGGTTTGGGCTTGCTCATTTGACTTGCATATTAGATTCCCACCCCGAATCCTGGTACCTACGCACACAGTTATCTCATAGTTTTCCCGATAATAAGGAATCCCAACAAGAGGTCATTCCTATTAGCGGTAGCTCCTGAATGCATAGACATAAGGTCTGGGACGTTCGTTAGTGTCGCTTCAACTTTCGAATTTCCTCAGTAAACGTAGAAGTCTGTTGATAGAAGCGACGAGACGCATTTTAGGAAGCAGTTCTGTGGAAGATGCGATCGCACCTTCTCCTCCTGAACATTAATAACTATTGGGACACTACACCACGTATTTCCGCGCCCGACTTTGTCTGGAGAAACCACTGGCAGGTGACGGTCAGTTTAAGTAAATAAGCAGATGTTTATTTGGAGTACGCCTACTTGCACTTACCTTTATCTGAGAAGGCCCCACTCGCCTGAGACAAAAAGATCGGTGCCCACTGTCTCGTACGAAACCGTTCTTTCCTGTAATTGATTTCTGTCTGTATATAAGAGGGGGTCATTGGTGTGCGCCAGCCCTGGTACTGTATGCAAGAAGGCGCTGTGATTGCGCCTAACGATAGCTCAGCTTCAGACGTTAAGCGTTGAGTACCGTCCGGGGATGCCTTTAACCCAAGGCAATGCACGTTGCGCCTGAAACCATGTGTCGACGCCTGCCTCCGGCAAGCCCCGTAGACATCTGCTGATGAAAACGCTGGGGAAGCCGTTTCTCTTCAATCGATCGTGTGAGTAGCGGTTAGCGTTAATCTTTGTTGTGGGAGCACTGCAGTGTGTGCATATTTTCCCACGCGGAGCTTTGACGCGTGTTTTACGCCAACCAGCGATTACTATACCCACGCTGAGGACTTGTGGGGTTTTAGACATGCACACCGGTAGGCACTGCTCGCAGCAAGACCCGATTAAACTCAATAGGGCAGTTAAATGCTATCCATTGCATTCCCTACGCCGACTTCCTACAACTTCACAGATAGGGCTGGACGGGCACTAAGGACTAAGTCACGTTAAAATAAGAGGAGTTCAAAATAAAAACCCACTATTACCCATAACTTCCTATCGCCTGTAGGTAAATCACCACAAATATTTTCGAAAGGTGGGACAGTTAGGATTTTCAGTACAACCGCGCGCGAGATGACCGAATTCAGTATCGCCAAATAGTTGCGTCAAGCTTACGCCCGCGCAGCATTACCTACATGACTTAGCTAACAATTGCAACTCAGCCACGGGGTTGGCGATTGCCGCAGATCGATGACAGTCCTCCCATGCCGCGTGCCACGCAGCATGGTGGGTGCAAAAACGGTGACTTGTAAGTGAATAAGTTTACGGCGATAGTGGTCTTGCGCTGCATCTACCGTACTAGCTTTTCCCTCACCCACTTGAGCTCTGTGCGAAGAAAAATTCAAAGAAAATCGGAACCGGGATCAGGCCTAGTGACTGACAGAGCTAAACTACCCTCCTACCCGTGCTAACGCGCCTGGCCCACGTACTACGGATTAGATTGTCATAGAAACAGGAAGGGGGATCAGATTCCGTCATAATTGGAATACCACAGAGGCTCCATGCAGAAAGAGCCGTTGCAGCCTGACTACATTCTGAGAGAGTCAAGTAACCTTGTCGGTCGGCAACCTTTCAAGATACGGTTTCTAGCGTACCGAAATAATTTAAAAGCACATCAGGTTGCTTATAGGGAGGAATATATGCTTAGTACCGTATGGACGCAGTCCGCAGATTCGACCTCACCTTTCACTCTACCCCCGGTCCCAGTCTTTTTTCAGTGCTGGTCAGCTATCTGATGCGTGGATGGCGCGCAAGTGACTGGAGCGCCGTGAGCCTGCGTCTAGGTGTGCCGCTACACCTCCACTTGTGGCATTTCTTATTCCTGTGCAGCCCGAGTAAGACGTGCTGTACCCTGAACTGGTCCCGTGTTGGCGAAATGCATGGCCCGTTACAGGGGGCACAACGGAACGATAACGAGATTATTGACTAGTTTTCAATTTTAACTGTAGATTTTCGCTCATTTTACACCTCCAGAAAAGTAGTTACTGGATTAGTTTCCAGACGTCGATGCTTCAACTTGAGCGGATATCAGCGTTTCATGTGGTCGATAGCATTCTACGACTATAGCCAATCAGGGCGCGCAAACTGGCAGTGGTGCTATGTACATCGCTTTGGAAAAAAATTCTTGACCAACCGCTGTAGATATTGGTTGTCTAGTATTCCCGATCGAAGCCGGCAGAAAAAGTCCGTTGCCCGGCTACAGCGTTTGGCTTCTAATCAACAGGTCGCAGATTCGGGCCTTGGTGCACCACCTTGGGTTGGGTATGGTTGGCTGATGACGGCTAATATGCCAGAGATGACCATTCCAGTCTCCCTTGGCTTTGTCGGCAATGTTTTTTTCACTGTAAATATTTATTGGCTCACAAATAATACTATTTTTCGCCGATGCTTATTTGTCGTCCATAAAACTGGCGACATTCCAGACGACGAGAGCCCATCGGAGTTAATCATTTGATAAACCTTAACAACGATGTGTGAGACGTGGATTTTCTGCCGACTTCCAACCTGCCTTTGGGATTGCTACTATACTTACCGAGGACCAGGCCAAATAGGTCTGACCCAAAAGGGCCGGTTTCCTTGCTGTTGGCCATAAAATGTAAGCTGATTAGTTATTTCATCAGCGAACAGGCCAGTAAAGGAACAATCCACAAAGCTGCTGACGGTGTCTCCACCCAGGCCGGTGAGATGTGCTATCTGGCGGATTATTTGTAATGAAATTGGGCACTTACCACCTGCTGCCTGTATGTATTGTCAGACAGGGAGCTGGTGAATTCGTCCAGCTCCGCACCAGTTTCAATCTTTTTAAACATAGGCCCTGACGAAGATGTCAAAGGCCGAAGCGCGTAGCAACAACGGTGCGCCTGATTTTCCATAAGTGACTATCGGATATCCCAGGATTGCTGGGCAGCAATCTGGATCAACCAGGGGATAGCATTTTTTAAGGCTGGCAGTTCATCTGTGAGCAGATCTATGGTGGCGTCTCCGCGTGTGTCGTGGAGGGGAATTGCCCCTAGGCAAGGTGCCTTTGGAGTCACGAGGGAAGGATTTGGACTCCCTTTATGACAATATGATTAGATAAAAGTGAAACCTACGGATGACGTCGTGAGCCTGGGGATGTCCAGCGCATATAGGCGTTCGTCCAGGGGATTCCTAATAGTCCTCCGAAGACGCTGGGTGTCATTGGGATGTTGTCTTCAGACATAATTGTCTTCAACCCAACAGGAAAAGAAAGTGCACGCCTTAAGAGCTTTTAATCTATCATTAACCATGCTTACAGCTTCATTGGAGAGCCTGTAGCATTTCCTCTTGGGCTGCTAAGCCACTAGTAAAGAAGCCTACGCATAACACCAAGATAAACTAAATGTAAAGGAGCTAAAGGAGAAGAACTAGTCATGCCAATCTTCCAAGCCAGCAATTGCGAGGTGCCAATGTGGTGGCAGTCATCAGCGGTGGAAAAGAAATCCTTATCCGCCCTGAGACGCTCAAATGCGCTATCATAAACTACTTTATCTACATATTTACCCCTAACATAGCACCGCTCACAGCCGTAATAGGCATTAACATTCTTAATCTGCTTAATAAAGGCCCTGGTTGGAGCATCACAAATAATAGCGGCTAGACGAAACTACAGCGTCTTATTCATCGAATCTACACGCAGACAGTCCCTGGCCAAAATGACTACGTCTGATGGCTTACCTGACCCACAATAAATGCCTACAACAAAAACTTCACTTATAAAGGGCTCCATAATTCTACGTAGGATAGGCCGAAATTCTCGCCTAGTTTTCTTATATACAGGGAGCCCATCAATTGCTAAATAAGTTACCACCTGATTGCCTTTGAGATGCATGAAAGAGATACGACACTGCTCCGTCAGCTGCTTTACAAGTCACATATGGACGTACTCACCACTCCTTATTGCCCTAATCGTTGGCAAATGGATCACCCCGCCAAACAGCGTTTGACCGTCTGAGGGCAGTTCAGAGGCCAACCGTCATCTTTTCGTGAGAAGACTGGTAAAATAGACTAGGGGTGCGTGGGAGCGTATTGCCCACGAATGCACAGCTTCGCGTACGCTCGGATCCTCTTCATTTGGGACGGTTTCGCAGATCCCTCGGGCCCACTGATAAAGGCAACTTCCAAAAAAACTGGTCTCCTCTTCAGACAAGGAAGTTTCGGTGCCGCTCGAGAAACTGGAAGAAGAGGAAAAACCCCACGATGATGATGAAGTGTCGAACGAATACATTTTCGTTACATTCTCTGCGAGATCTAAACGCTTTTAAAAGTTTCTTCGATATTTGCCTCCATAGGCCATGAAATTTAACAGAAAACGGTAATAATAAATAGCGAACAGGAACAGTAATGTCAACAGGTATCTCGCGTGCGCACACCAGACAGACAAAACAGGAAATGGCATGGGAGAGCGCGCGCGACAGCAATCTCTGCCTCCTCACCTTCAGCCAATAAGAATGCAGGCATTCCTTTGAGCCAATAGTGACGCAGTCATCTAGGGCGTCATTAACCAATCAAAATCTAGTGACGATTGAAGGACGAGGCTCTAATCTAGAATCGGCTTTGCTTGCTATTAGGCAAAGGCTACACACTCAAAATTTGTTATCACCCACATAAAGGACAAGTACCAGCAAGTCCACCATTAGGCTAAGTATTTTAGTATATTTTTACGAATCCCAAATTTTTTTCTGAAGATTGACCAACCGGAAAACAGTACTGTGTATCTTTCAAGGTTACCCTGGGCAAAAACCATAGTGAGTCAACAAACCGATCAATTTTTCACATGAAAAAGGTGCTCTAACTGTCGATACATTTCGAGAGTGGGCCAGCGGACTCGAAAATTTCTTTGTTTAAAGGATAAACTACGCCCTGACCAGCTTATTAAAGTTTAAACTGGCAACTGAAGAATTCAACCCAGTAGATGGATCGCCTATTCAAATAACCAGCGATGTTGACAGAGATTTGGCGTGTACGCGAAACGGAAAAAAACGAGGAAAACGGAAAATAGATTCAACAAGTCTTCTGGATTCATGGCATTGCCCACCTATTCAACTAGCGACTTCAGCTGCCCACCTGAAGCCAAAGGCGACCTTACAGTATTCTGACACGTGCTGGGGAGTGGGTCGAACTGGTAATGCAGTCGACTGTCACTCATGAAGGGCTTGTATGAGGCGCTATGAACAAGGTCAAACAATCAATACGGATGGAAACGATAGAATGGGGGCAGCAGAGTAATAGCAGATTGGTGCAATACCAGACCCAGTTTGCAGGGCTAGCTCTCAGATGCATAAACCGTCAGAAAGGGGACCTGAACCATCCGGCCCACCAGGTCTCGCGTTATCAGATTTTGAACAGGTGGGACTGGGCACGGACGGATTCGCATATTCCTGCCACCACGATAACTGAAAATACTTCGACATTGAGGGACGAAGAAAAGGGGGGTAGACTAGTGTTCATACAAATGAATCGATCCTAGTATGACCCCAGTAGGTGCATGACAAAAAGGGACGAGCACTGCAGTCTTATAATGGAGATGCGATTTCGTGTTACTTAGTATGCGAAAATGGGCAGTAGACACCAGACAAAACATGAACATTTTCTAGTAAATTTGTCTGACTTCCCACAATTCAACATCGGTTCTTATTTTTTTTCCTTCAGTCTATTTGATTTTTTGGGAGGTATAAGGACACCGGTTTTGAATGTAGCCACCACACAAAATCAGGAGGATCAAGGACACTTGTAATAAAGGCATGGTGATGCTAGGGGGTTTTATGGGTAGGGAAAAAGGAAGCGGTGCACAACATACGCCGCAAATAAATGCAAAAATGCCTTTACCCCATTATCATGTTGAAGTACGCTAACGGTCGGTTAAGTCGAGCGCGTAATTAAAAAAAAATATGAAAAAATGGAATTCACTGAGTAGCCTAAGCGCACGTAGGTGGCAAACTGGAATAAATCTAAGGACAAATAAAACACCATGGCATGAGAAATATACATCCATTAAGAACAAAACAGAAGTAGCGCATCTAAGAAGCTGCATGCAAAAAATGAAAAATAAGTAAAACTACAAGGGACATCATCGACAAAAGCAGTAAATGTAAGTTAGCAGGCAGCCGTTTTGCATGTTTTCGAGATCTAATCGTAAAACCCAAAACAAAACCCTAATCCTAAATTTAAAATCATAACCTCAACATTAATCCCATTGCCATAACCCACAACACCACAAGCCTTACCATGTCAGTAAAACTCTGACAATATCTCAACTCAACCTTAAAACCCTGTACCTGAAAGTAAGTAATACTTTCCCTCACCTTAAGCACTAACGTCACCGTTACAATTCTGCTAAGGTAAACGAAACATACATTGGTACCTAAATAAAATAAGTCGAAAAATGTTGCGACAAGAGCAGGTGGGAATACATATGATACCATCGCCGTTGTAATATCTGAAGTAAAGGCGGGCATAAGATCGTAGTTTAGTCATTAGTATAGATATCCTCTCCTCTGATTGGAATGTGGGAAACATAAACCCAAGTCACAAGGGTGGATCCAGAACAAGCACGAAAATCTATCGACCGGTGAGCATAATAAGCATTTTTTTGCAAAATTATGGAAAGGATAATCAAAAAGGCTAGCATGAAGTTTCTTAAAGATAAAAACTTCCTTGACAGTGTTCAACATGGATGTGGACGAGAGTAATCCTGTTTGATGAATGGGCTCTATTCAATGGAGCAGTGGTCCAGGCCATTAGATAAAGACAGCAGCGTCGAGGTCGCCTAAATCGACTTCAAAAAGCCTTCGCTAATTTTCCATTTCGCCGGTTACTCTACAAGGTCTCAGAATCCGGGATAATCGGGAATTTTACTATATTGCATAGGAGACTTCTAGATTGGCCGATCGCATTCCATTTGCATGAGCAATGCGAACTCGATTTCAGTGCCCGTTGTCAGTGGTGTACCGCAGAGCTCCGTTCTTGGGCCATTACATTTCTTAATTTACGTCAATGACTGTAGGAATGGACTGGACGGCAAGGAATACATGTTTGCAGACGCCATTAATATATCGCAATCCATCAACTGCAGCACTGAAGAAGAAACTTTACAAGGAGGACTAACCGCCTTTGTGAATTGTCAGATAAATGGTTTATGAAGTACAACTCGAAGAATTAAGCCACACTGTGGCTCAAAACAAAGAAGGCGAGGGTGCTGGGTGACTGTCACCAACACTTCCATGAAAAGAAGGTGTCTCTCGAATGCATCCGAACAAAAAGCTTAGGATTAAACATTTTGTCACCTCATAAGCCCTTCTCTAAATGTGCCGGGGTGAGCAAAAGGGCAATCTGTTTTCTCTTCGTCATTAAGAGAACTTTCGTAGATATAGATTAGGAAAAATTCGGAAAAATATATGTGATCTTTAATTTTTCTTACTGCAGTATCGCTGGTGGCGTCGGCCAGCCAGCCATTCTCGGTTCTGGTAAGGTGGTATTTTACCCGTTCCATTATAAGCGGAAATAGAAAGTTATCTGATAGCTTTTTTGACTGTTTCTTCGCTAAAACAGATCTCACTGAGGTCAATTGCTGTCATGTCTGTTGGTTAGGGTATTGCCTCTTCCTCAAATGAATAATTGGCTGAGAAATGCTTGTTGAATAAATTGGTTATTTGGTTGTCATCCGTCAGTACTTGTCCTCAATCATCAATCATGATTTCGGGACCTGGTTTTCGATTAGTATTCATTTGTTTCCGAAAGATCTGGGCCATTTTTTCGGAGGACCCTATTGCCCGGCTTTCCGCTGCTATGCTCTTCTTTGTTTCCATTTTTTCAACTGGGTCATGAATTTCCCTAATTCGTCTGAGTGTGGATAAATAACTAACTGAGGGATAATGACGTTGTTTTTTTTGTTTTTTAGCCTCCTGTAAAGGAAGTTAGAATTTTTGACTTCTTATTCGCGGGAATCTCATCTATTAAGGTATCTCGAATTATAAAATGGATGATTATAACATTTTAACAGCTTCCGTCGGGAATGTTGTTAGAAGGGATAAACTCCAGTCCAATGACCTTACACAATTGTCCATATAGTCTCTGTAGAGTTTTTGGATTTATGTAAAGTAGATTGCCTTACTCATGAAATCTCATGGTTTTCACAAGAAAGGGCCTCTTATGCGATATCAGTCCATGTTGCGTCTCCCAAAGTTTTAAACCAGTAAAAAAGGACCATTCTTAAAAGAAGGCATTTATAGTTTTGAAACTTACTATTTACTAGCATTAAAATAATTAATTTTTACTAAAAACCCGAATTTACTATAATGGCTATATTGCAAATCAACCAAATAAGGCTAAATATAAGTTTACATAAGAAGGGAGGGGCGCAAAAATACGGGAAAATAATATAGAATAGTAACAAATGTAGAAGATAAGTACTTCGTTAACTGTCCGTTTGCATTTATAACATTACACAGTCTGTCTGTCATGGAGGTAGCCAGGTCTTCTATGGTAGTTTGTTCAATGTAAGTATGCAGCACAAAATCAAGTTTATCTTCCATGGAAATACATTTCTTTGCCTTATGCCAGTTTCTTTTGATAATTGCAAAAAAGGTTTTTGATTGGATTCAAGTTTGGAATGTTCGCAGAAATACAAATAGATTGCAGGCCGCACACGTAGAGGATGGCTGTTGTCTAAAAAGTTAGATTATCATTGGAACAAGATGAAACTGACGCATGTTATCTTGTGTCCCGTGATTTGCGTATCGTCTTTGTTTCAGGCTAGTTGACGAAGGACTACTAGCACATTAACGTTTTGTGACTTTGAG
>WEDG01001331.1:0-28651 GCA_017591395.1 Schistocephalus solidus | reverse complement strand
TGCTTCGTTCAGTTACGTATTGCTCTTTTCAACAAAAGTAACTCCATATCATGAGTTTTGTTGAAGATCGAACGAAAATTCGTTGAAAGGAAGTCTGAACTGGACAGTTTGTCTCTTCGGTTGACGCTTCAAGGCAGTTTACCAACCGCAGCGTGTATTTTTCCGCTGCGCAGGTTTTGCTTGATAAAAGCGTGAAGACGTGAGCACAGAGGAAATCACAAATCCGACATATTGGCCGAAAAAGTGCAACAGCTGGCTTGTGGAAATTATTCGGTAAATTTGTCCAGTTTATGTAGCACCCAAAAGCAGTGCTAGTCGTTACTGCAGAGATGACCTTATAAACATAGTTCAGACAAACAAATAAAACGTAAAAAGATCAGGATATCAGAGAAAAGAAATAGGTTGAGGAGCTATACAGATTCAGAAAATTTCCTGTGAATGGAGAGCCAACATGGCGGCACAACTCAAAGCCCGCCAGATCGAGTGGGAGGCGAGATCGGAGGAGAGATAGGCGAGGGAGCTGAGAGCTGACAGAGAAGAAAGGAGAGGAGAGAGCGGGCTGGGCAGTGGAGAGAGCGGAAGGATAGGGGCTGGAGTAGGCAGGAGGTAGCAGAGGCTGAGAGAGAGAGGAAGAGAAGCAGGACGTATTTCTGGGTGCTGAGACACAAACAACAACATCAGGACACCCTCGCCTGGATTTAGCCTCCGCCTGTCGTGACGGTTGCCCAGGGTGTGGACACTGGGAGCACAGCTTCTGAGGAGCCACAGGTGAGAGTTGGGTGCACCATATAGAGAGCGCGGCTGGCAGCGCACATTAACCACCTATGAGACAGGTAGAGCCGACCAGCAGGCTACCTGTGTGGTGCTACTCTAACTAGTGCTACACGCAGTTGCCCATCACACACGCTAATAGAGCGCTGACACGACCGTCGCAGTCCCAACGAGTGTCGCGCATGTTCCATGCAAGGGTGAAGCAGGGACGGTGACTTGCGCGCGAGTGGACTTTTAAGTGATAGTAGCCTTGCGCTGCAGCTACCACACCTTCTCACTCTCACCTGCGCCCGGTGTCAAGATGACAGAGTCGAGAGAGACCGAGGCGGGAGGAGGACGCAGGTAGTGGCGCAGCGCGGCGGGTCAGGTCCTAGCCATCCCTAGGCGTGCCACCCACACCGCAATGTTCGGCATTTTGTTGAGTGGGCGCAACCCGAGATAACGCATGCCATGCCCTGATGCTTGGCTCACGTGTTAGTCGAGACGCATCTACCACGTGGCCCGTTTGAGTCGGCCACACACACCCTGACAGTCTCGACCGTCGATTTCGACGAGATCCACCGCGGCGCTCCACACCAGAGAGGAGCCCCAGGCACTGGTTTGGCCAGCCTCCGTGCGATGGGTTCCAGTGAGTGACTGATCAGTCCGATGCGTGAGCTGAAGCGTAGGGCGCAGTGGGCAGAGGCTGGAAGTGGATGTCATTTACGGTAGTAGGGCGTAGGTAGGTAACATGGTGTATATCCCGTACTTTAATCGGCGTGCAGTGGAGAATCGCTAGCATGGATGCACATGCTGACCAGATCGCCCACATACGATGAGTGAATGCGAGCGACAGTGACGCAGTGGAGGCAGCATTCTCCTGTGTTGTTGCTCCAAGCACTGGATTCACCAGTCTCGGGTGTGTACGATGGATTCGAGACGCGACCTTAGGCTGATACATTGTGAGTGAATGTGCAGTCGCATTGAGGGACAGTTTAGGAGAGAAGTCCCCATCACCGGTGGTGGTAGGTGGGTAGATAGCAGTGAAGCGCCAAGGCGGGGTGATTGCGGTGGTGGGAGTAACAGACTGATGTGTATTGGGATGCGGTCTCTATGCGATGGTAGAGGCAATGGAATTGATGTCAGGAGGTAGAGGGTGGGGAGTCTGGAAGGAGAGTTGGCAGGAATTTTTACGTAGAAGCTGGAGATCTGTCCGAATGCTGGTGCGCATTACGTCCGGAAGATGTTCAACCAGGCGAATTCGCACTTTTGCGGAAAGACGCGCTGACAGCGCGGGACTGTTGGCAGGGCTGGGCCTAGGCATCGAAGGTGCTGGCCCGGGGCGCTGAGCAGGACTCTCGTGCCGTTCTTTTTAGCCTGGCGGCGCGAGCGATCCAGTTTAGCCTCCCATGGGTGCCCGTACCAGTCTTCACGAGATCACTACTCCCGTGCCGGTCTATCCTGGGCGAGGTCCTCCCAGGTCGACCGGGTTGATTTGTCAGTTGCTTCAGAGATTTCTTCCATAGCGTCCTTTGCAGTGTCGTTTTTACCTCCCTGTCGGCGAGCGACCCGTAGCGACATCTCCGTAGAAAAAGTCGTTTGGGCTAGTCGCTCGTCGTCCATTCTTACCAGGTGGCCGCTCCATCGCAGTTGCACTTGCCTCAGCATGGCGTGGATGCTGAGGATTCTGGTCCGCTCCAGGACTCCCGTGTCCGGGATCTCTGTCCTGCCATCTCAGCTTCAGTATTCTGCGGAGGCAGCTGAGATGGAAGTGATTCAGCCTCCTGGCTTGGTTTTGAGTAGACGGGTCCAGGTCTCCGCCCGTAAAGGATGTCGTCAAGACGACGGCCTTGTACATCTTCAGTTTGGTGTTCAGGTGAATACCATGGCGATTCCACACTGAGGCCTGCAGCCGGCCGACGGCCTGACTGGCTTTGAGATCCGTTGGGCAACCTCGTCATCGATTCTTGTGTTGCGTGACAGCGTGCTTCCTAGATAAGCGAAGGTTTCTACTGTTTTGAGTTGAGCACCGTTGACATTGATTTGGGAGCATTGTATTCCGCGCTGGGTGGTGGCTGGCGCATGACAAACCGTTTTGGCTGTACTGGATTGTTAATCCAAAATCGGCGCAGCCTGCGGCGAAAGAGGTCCATGCTCCTTGCATGTCCTCCCTCCGTCACGGTGTTAGGGCGCATGCTCGTCCGCAAAGAGCAAGTCATGGACTGTAGTCGTAGACACGCGCGTTGTAGCAGCATACACCGACTGTTGAGAAGGTGTCCGTCTGTTCTATAGGCGATGCGGATCTCAGGCTGTTCATCACGATAGGCGTCCATCAGCATAGCCGAGAACATGAGACTGAAGAGGGTGGGAGCCAATACGCAGCCCTGCTTCACTCCGTCGGTCACGGGCGAAAGCTTCGGATACCGTCCGGCGTTCAGTGACAGTGCCGTCATCCCTTCATAAAGCTGACGCACCATGTGCGTGAACCGCTCAGGACAGCCGAATATCTGCATGACTTTCCATAATCCGTCACGATTCATCGTGCCAAAGGCATTCGTCAGATCCACGAAGGTAGTGTATAGGTGAGTCTCGCATCTCCTGGCACTTCTCTTGTAGCTGGCGGGCGGCAAAGATCATATCGGTTGCTCTACGGTGTCGGCGGAAGCCACATTGGCTTTTCCGGGAGCAGGCCATGCTCTAGGTGACCATTCAGACGATTGAGAAGGATACGGGCGTAGATATTCCCAGCGATGTTGAGCAACGAGATACCTCTGTGATTATCACAGAGTTGCCGGTTCCCCTTTCGTTTGTAGAGATGGACGATGGTCGCGCTCACATCTGAGAACTTGTCTTGGTGCCACATTGAAAAGTTGTGAGTTCTGCCATCAGCCGGGCCCACCGTGCTTGTAGATTTCCGGGTGGGATTGCTTCGATCTCGGTGCTTTACCGCTGGAAATCTGCTGCACGGTCCGGATAGTTTCTGGTAGGGAGGCGGCAGATCTAGGTCATTGTTCTGTGTCCATGAGGGAGCTGGTCAATGGCAGCATCGGAGATGGCTGATGAGCAATTAAGGACACTTCTGAAGTGCTCGGCCCAGCGCTTCGGAATTTTGCGATTTCTCTCTTAGCAGTAGTTCTCATCAGAGCTGAGCAGCGGTGCGGTCCCCTTTGATACACGGGCCATAGATGGCCTTGATGGCGTTGTAAAAGTTTTTCATTCAATTGCGGTCCGCATATCCCCTTGGATTTCCTAGCCTTTCGGATCATCCAGGCTCTCCTGCATCTCCCGCAGCCGCTGCTGTACAAGGCGGCGGGCATCTGAAAGAAGGCTGCTTTGGTGGTGTCAGTCCGAATGTCCATGTAGGCTTTGTGACGCTCATTCTTCTGCGCGAGTAGTGCTGATGTCGGCGCCATTGTCGTCAAACCAGTACTGGTTTTGACGGCATGCGCGTCCGAGGACTCTCGAGGGCAGTGGACTGGATGATCACTTTCAAGCTGGCAGCTCATCGTGTTCTCACGGTGCCGTTATTATCTGGCGCATGCAGGTTCTCCGCGTATCGGTTTGGCCTCGCTGCTGGAAATCAAAAACAGCGGAACAGGCTTTCAATTTAACCAAAGAGTATTTAACTTACCTGGCGGCCGCCGCTTACCTTGAGCCTCTCATCGGGGTGCAGTCGGAGCGTCTGATAAGTGACGAGGCGGGTATTCTCGCCCTAAACATCCGCATCGCGGATCGGCTTTGCGTCAGCACGTCCGGCTCGACTCACCTCCGGACGAGAACAACATAGTCCAGCAGCCGCCAGCGCCACGACCGAGGGTGCATCCACGTGGCCTTCTCCCGCGTCGGAAGGCGAACGAAAGTGTTGGTCAGCAGATTTGGTGTTCCGCACACGTTTGCAGAAGAGGGGAGGCCGTTATCGTTACACTCTGAGACCATGGGGACCCAGCACTCCTGCCAGGCAGCGTGGTCCCATCCCGACGTGGGCGTTGAAGTCACCAAGGACAAGTGACTTGTCCACCTTCGGCGATCAGTCGCCAGCGTGCAGGTCCTCGTAGAATTTTGTCCTTCGCCGCATCAGAGCTCGTCATTGGGGGAGCGTAGGCGCTTATGATGGTGGCGAACTGCTCTCCTCGAAGCTGGCGGAGCTCATCAGGCGATCATTGATACCCTGCGGCAGGCAGGGCAGACGTCCCACGAGGTCGTTCCAGGTGGCAAAGCAGCAACACCAGCGTCGCGTCGCTCTGCCTTTTAGCCGGCCGCTCCAGAAGAAGTGTAGCCGGCACTCCACCTCCATCCGCTGACCCTGCTCGAGAATCGGCCCCGCTGAGATCAGCAATGTGCACCTTGTAGCGCGCCAGTTCCTGAGCAACTAGCACCGTCGTCCGTTCCAGCCAGTTGCTCCTAGGATTGTCTAAAGGGAACAGAACATTCCAGGCTGTTAGTGTGAGTGGACTCACCCGAGCAGCCTGGAGGGTGCATGGCAAAGGGGAAGGGGACGGGGGTATTTTGTTTGTTTGAGTTTTTACGACCGCATATTTTGCGATCTGCGAACCGCGGCCGGCTACAGGAGACGTGATAAATCAGTATTTGTTTAGGGCACCTTTTCTAGCCCCTTCCCTCCTCGAGCAGGCAAACCCATGCCGTCCCTAAATAGGGGCTGTTCGAGACATCCCAGACATCTGCCAAACTCCACTATTGGTCACGGATTTGTTTAAGTGGGGAGAACGACCTGAGTTAGCGCTGCTCGCCTACGGCGTTGCTGTCACCCCCACCGTGGGACTTTTTGAGAGGGGAGGTGGGAAGTTCGGGAGTCAGACATACTGGGCGTGGAGGCACACACAACACCGGAGACCCTCACCTGGTTTTAGCCCGCCGGTCGTGACGGTTTGCCCGGGGTGTGGCCGCTGAGAAGACTCCCAACTTCGGAGGTCACCGGTGAGAGTTGGGTACCAGATAGAAGGCGGCCACCAGGAGCATTCACCACCTGTACGAGACAAAGGGAGCGACCAAAATCGCTATCTGTGGCCAGACTACCTAACTAGTACCTCCCCTGAACCTCTATTTACCTACCACTAAGCGTAACACACCCTTTAAACTTTCGGAAAAGCGCATGTATAGACAGACAACCATTATGTAAATGAAGAGTGCCAAAGCATCGAAGAAGATTTAATGAAGTTCGCGTTGCAGAACAATTGATTCAACTGTCTACCTGACTACACTTAGTGGTAATTTGGTCCCTCTGGCTTAGTGAATCCTGTTGTGCGTTAAGAGGACGAGGTCGTGATGTGGAGCACGAAGACGGGTACGCTGGTTCTATCCACACTGCACTCCGCTCCCGCATCAGAAAACTGACCGGCTCGACAGGCTCTGTTTTGGGGTGAAGAGGAGAGTAGTCGACGGCACAGCGCATTTTCCTCACTATAAACAATCTGACGCGCGAGATATCACCACTGTGCGCTAAAAGCCGTGGCTTGAATGTTGCCAACCAGCGGGATAAATCATACATGGAAATACGCGTCCGTTTGTCCGAATTGACTGACTGGTGGACTGAGAGTCAGATGCAATTATTCCCTTCTTACATGTGCTCGGCGTAATTCCCAATTTGTTGGGATCCGAGCCGCCCTCCCTTTATGTTGTAGTGTTCTTGTTTGTGTTTGGGAAATTCACAGCGCGTGCGCCTTTCGCCCTTTCCCACTTCCGGTCTTCTTGCACTTGTCTTGACACCGGGCCTTAGGTTGAGAGAGTGGAACAGACAGTAAGGTATGCGAATTTACCTTTACCAAAATTTAGCGCAAGCAACCGTCCCTGCATCACCCTGCTTTGGCGCATACGGTGATATCATCAACGACGGTCGAGCTGTCGGTAAGTTGAACTACGCCTTGCATTAGATCAAGTAAGCCGACAATAACCATGCATAAGATAAAAAGCGGCGGATACAGAAAATCAAAAACTTACACTATCCGTAAAAGTGGACTTGCTTTCTATTAATCGAATATAATAAGTCTGTTGAGAGGACGTCCGTACCGCGACCGTACCGTGTTCAGCTATGTCAGATCGATGCAGCTCTTTGCCACAATGGTAGTGCTGATTGCGATGGTTCTTTAACTTTTCCGACTCTTCCATGCACGTTAGCATGGAAAAGTGAAGTTTTCATAACAGAACAGCCAGCTCTCGAATGAAGTTTACATCAGAAAGTTAGGGCCAGGCTCCACAAAACAAAATAAGTTGTAAAATGAACGGAAATCCACTTTATAGACACAAAAAGAGAGAGAGATGCCCACAGCCTCAAAGTTTGTTTCGACCACCTACGTGGCTGAAATTGCAGAGAGCTTTGCAGCATCGGGCATCAGCCAAACATTAGATTTTCGGAGGATTTTCGCAACTCTTTTAACCTATTAAACTTGAGAGTTGAAACATCTTGTCCTCGTGCAGGGAAGAAATAGAATTTGGGTAAATCGTAAGCAAGGCTGCTCCAGAAGTATCGCAAACATAAATATGTGCGGATAGCAACCGTGAGTGAGTTTCGGTGGGCCAGTAACAAGAGGTGTGCAATATTTATTTGGCAAAAAAGAAGATGCGTGAATACCTATTCAGACAACAAACGCGAACAGCCAGGTATTCACGTAATCAAGGAAAGAGAACCTCACTTTGAAGATTAGATCTTTGTTTCACAGGAAGGCGAATGGATTTATCCTTTTCCAAAGCAACAATGAGCGATCATGCTTTCTACCAACATACGTCTCAAATAAAACCTGCGCGATTTCTTTCACTTCTTCCCGTAAGGCTCCCAAACCACACGTGCTAAAGTTCCCGTAAAATAAATTCCATATATCCATGCACAGTTCTCCTGAAGGGCCCTATGGTCGAATGTCGAAAAACGTTTTTACGTGAGATGAACTGGCACAACATTGAATAAAACCTAAGGATGTAAGCACAAAACCGACTCCATCAAGATGGCGTCACGTTAGCATTATCACCATGCAATTATCGCATATGCCATTTCTTTAGTACATGCAATTTAAAAGGAATAATTTTCTGCGGAGTGAATCGTTAGAACATCGCTCTAGTCCCAATCTCCTTCTGAAAAACCCGGAGTGATTTCACATTGAAGATACGGAAAAATAAACTGGTATGCAAGTTAAGCTTATCGGGCCTCATCGCCGACTGTACTCTTTATTAAGGTACTTTGAAAAGATTTTAACGCGAACACCAACACCCTATGGCTAACTCAATTTAACGATAGTGATGTTCACTGCCTACTTCGTCAGCCGGAGGTACTTATCCTCTTACTCGACACTCCATCGCGGTACAATGCCTATGGGCACCGATGCCAGCTCTCCATCTCTGGGCTGATTTTATAGAACATGGTGGTAGTGCAGAAATGGTCCACCATGAAACCATTTGCGATGCTGAAGCTTTCAAGCCTCACATGCATGACTCACAACCGTGCATCCACTTATCATTGAATGGCAGCTATTTCAACTTCTAGTTCACATTTTGGCGCATAATCTCCATATTATGCATCGCTTCCATTTGAAAGTTTACTCTCATCGATTAGCAGGATAACGAAATGGTCACATCACTCGCTACTTAATATCAGACCGATAAACCCGTAAACATGACATCGCTACGTTTTCAACATGGAGGTCGATTCTGCTTCGACACTCGCGTTTTCAGCAAATAACACGAAAGGGTCGCACGGGAAAGAGCTAACAGAGCTCACTTCCACGCATGTGCATAACGGTTCTTTATTTGTGTCCGTCGCATGTATCCAGCCAACACATCTTCAAAGCAAACTCAAACGTGCATACCACTCTCCAGGCTGAATTAGCATGACAAATGCCACGTCTCGCCGTCCGGTAGATTCGCATGTTTCTGCGACTGAGGCCTTTCTATCTGCGTGAACTCTTGGATCAGGAACATCGAGTTCAAACCTCCTTTCGATAGTCGCTTCTCACCTCATAACATTCCAGTTCTAAATAAAAGCATTCAGTTTTGCAGTGTCACGATTAGGAGTGACCTATATACAAACACCAGATTATTCACTAGTCAACAGAGTATATGTGTGCGCATCCATGACATCGGAATTCACCGCAATGTCGACACCGATATATCATGCACACCCTCCGCTCCTGCCATTTATACCGCCACTGCGACCCCCACTACCATAAAATGACATCCCCCAGCTCCTTTACCAGATTTCTCCTGCCCACACTGCGCCCGCAACTTCAACTCACGCATCGGCTCCTTGGTCGGTCACCTGCGAATTAATCGCACGGGAGGCTGGTGAACCAGTGCCTGAGCCTGCACATACAGTCGCCGTGCCCGCTCTACACTGCCCTCACTGCTCCCCGCACATTTACGCACCGCATGGGCCTATTAGGACACATGCGCCTTCCACGACAACCTGCGGTAAACCACCGGAGGCTAAGCCACATCAGCGCACACCATCTACACTAATACATAGACAACACCCTCACAATCATCAAAATATACCTGATAAAAATCACGGTTTCCTAGAAACCGTGGCTCGAAGGCTGCCAATCTGACGCTTACACCAGACCACGCCGTCAGCCCAGTGTATGTGTTGTGCGTGTCGAGTGGCTGACCAGTGGACTGATTCAGACGGCGATGGCTCTCTCCATATCCCCCTGGAGTAAGTAAATCCTGGTGTGTGCGTTATGGGGGCCAGGTCGTGCTGTGGCGCGCGAAGACGGGTACGCCGAACCGTCAGCCAATGCGCCCACTTCCGCATCAGACAACTGACCGGCTCGGACAGCGGTTTGACTGTGGGGGTGGGGAGAGTGACGTCGACAGCTCAGCGCATGTTCCTCACTATAAGCAATCTGACGCGCTTGAAAACTATCACGGTGCGCTAAAAGCCGTGGGCTTTGAAGGTTGCCAACTGACGGGATAACTCGGACCGCGTGGTCAGCCCTTAATGTGTGTTTTGTGTGGAGTGGCTGACTGGCGGACTGAGAGTCAGGCTGCAATGGCTCCTTCTTAATGTGGCCTTTTATGGCACTCCACCCGTGGGATCCGAGCCAGGTGTGGTGGCACGCCCAGGGACGGCTCCGGCCGCGCCAGCCACCTGCGTCCTTTCTCCTCACCTCCGGTCTTCTTTGACTCTGTCATGACACCGGGTTTAGGTGGGGAGAGGAGAGAGAGCGGTAGCTGCAGCGCAAGGCTACTATCACTTAAAACTAATTCACGCGCAAGTCACCGTCCCTGCACCACCCTTCCGTGCAGCATACGTTGGACATCGTCGAAATCGACGGTTGAACTATCAGCATGTCAGGAAGACTGCAATTATTTTGCGTTCAGAGCTTAAATATTCCGGTATATCAGGTGAAGATACTATTTTCATGGAACTCTCTCGTAAGCTCTCAGATTTGTAAACGAATGGACAGACCAGACAATAACCCCCACTTGGGGCTTAATTCACCATCAAATTTTTCTATTTATAGAACGAATTATTGATGCATGCCATGGATTAGGATGTAAGAAGTCGGCAATTCAGATGAATAATACGGTTCACGGGCAGAGTAAAATAGACCTGCTAGATCATTTCTCCAAAAAGACCTCAACTACGTGCAAAGTCCATGCCATCTAAGAAATACACCTATTGTGAGGCTTTTACCCCAGAAGGCCTTACAACAAAAAGAGCAAACAAGCTAGTTAGCCAGAGTGGGAAATCATGATATCTAAACACAATATGCATTAAAATATATCATACGAAAACGAACAGTCTTTCATCAAAACTCATGAGGGTAACAGGTACAGAGTGCTCCCTTTGATAAAACTGTTGACAGAAACATTGCCCGTAGAAGTCCGGCAAAGCGGCGCCTTCTCAGCGGCTGCCACTTTCATACCACGCACACTAAGGATTAACCACTTTACGGCATGCTTCCTTTAAATTATTAAATCATGTTCAATTTTATTGTGCGAAGTGCGGACTCGTAACGGGTGGAACCCAACCAATATTCGGGTAGTTTCAACGTTCCCGACTCTACCACGCAGTTCCCACAAAATTCTCCCTCAGACTACAGCTGTATAACCAAGGTCTGAGAGTTCAGACCTGGCTGAGGATTGCGCAGACAACTACGATATTGAAGAACGAAATGGTGGTTTGCCTAGAAGGGAACGCAAGGGAGAAGAAAATTCAGAAAAATATGGTCACCGAGCGCCAGTTTCCTTGGTAATCACACTGCAAGACGTAGATAGCCCCCACAAATATCCAAAAGCTAACAATCTCTCCCGGAGTCAACACCCACAGACAGCTGTCGAGGATTCACCTATATGGCACTCGGGACTGACATAGGTCAAGCATGCTCCAGTCCGTCTTAAATGCGGAGCATGCAGTCAGCGCACCCAAAAAGACTTGAATCGCAATCTTTCTATCAGAGTAGAGCACGTCCTCCTAAACTGAAGGGGAAAACTAGTAAGCAGGAGTCAAGATCTTTGTGCGACGACAGGACATAACTCTCATGAGGTTGGGAGGTATCCATGCGTATTTTTCAAAAGCCCACGACTACCAGATTCTTTTTAATTTATTCCGTACTGAAATCACAAATGCCTTTAGTTCGTCAGAATTCAGACTCTGGTAACGCAATGGCGCCATCACTAAGGCTATCAAGTAGAGGTAAAATTCAACCATGAAAAGGAAGGCAACAAACTATTCCGAAAAAAACTCGCTGCCCAACAACAGGAAGTTTAGTCAGATGTGCGTTTGAAGCATATATGGGCTATAAAAATGCGGAAGGCTCAAGAATGTAATAGCATAGATCTGATCAGGAATGGGAAAGAGAACAAGAAGTTTGGGCCACATTACTTCCACATGAATAAGAGCTTGCTCACTGATGGTATCCCGCGCTATGCCTAAGTGATCCTGGTCACCGAGAGCTTAAGATGAACTGTGAACAGTAGGATATTTAGAGCACATGGAAATCGAGCAACAGAGCAACAGTGATACTCGAATCCCAAAGAACAGGAAAAGGGTGTCTAACAAAATGAAAGAAAACATGGGCAAGTCAGGAATTGCATTTGCAGCATATTATATAATACCATAAAGTAGATCAAGACCAGTACAAACGGATCAGTCACTGAAATACGCCGATCCTTCTTTGGTTATTTAGGTGAAGGGCAAGCGTATCAGGAGGTGATAAAGGGCGGGAGGGGACCGCATACAATAAAAGTAAGATGAAACAATAATCTTAGGATACTTTACGGCCAATTCAGCAAAATAGCAAAAGGCTAGAGTAGAGCGGGTGAGGAAAGAAAATTAGGAATGCAGCCCTCGGAAGAGCAGAATTGCTAAAGCAATCGCTACAATAGGAGAAAAGTTAAAATAGGGTGTTTTACTAGCCGTTCTGATGAACTCGAAGAAAGCACAGAAACGGAGAGCATTTGCGAAATGGCTACATGCAGGTGAAAAGAAGAAAAATATAAAAATGGAGCTAGTGTATCCAAATCCCGTACGTACGCCCTGGAAGGCGCAGCGGGTAGTGAACCCAGTGAACGGAAAAAGCGGCTCGGCTTATGTTCACGAAGAATTACTCGAATTCTCGAAGTTTACATCCCGCAGTCGTTTGAACTCCGGAAGTTCTGCGCGCTCGCGGATCTCATCAAAGGTGTACTCTCTCAAGAGATGACCGTTCTCAAACACTGGAATAAGCAGGTCCCAGGAAAAAGAGGTAGGAATGGATGTAGGTAAAGTTAATAGCCCGGTGCGCACGCATAAAAATCCAGGTTAGCCCCTCCGAACAGGGCGAACCAGCGTATTTCACAGCGCTAGGTCGACGCGATCGGCTATCGGCGAAAAAGCACAATCATGTGGACAGAGGCTTGCGATTATTGAGTCGATATCCAATTCTACATTACATAAAAAGATAAAAAGAGCGAGGAGTCAAAGCAGATCTATGAAAGACACTGAATATGTGAAAAAGTGTAAAAAAATACCCTGCGGCATTAGCTGACCGACCAGAGCTCGGCGTATGTAGGACAAGGACGCCAAGCAGACGTAAATAAAACCAAAGACGGCTATTCACGATTCATTTTAAAAGTAAAAGACGATAAATCTACGTTTTCTCCTTCGCCACCGCCAACCGCCCAGAAGGTAAGAACCCGTTAAATTATCAACAAACCATCCAGGCTCGCCTATCTTTGCGAGGTCTACGGGATGAAAGAGAGTAAAAGTCAATTTAACATTTGTAAAACTCAACCCTTTTCCGATCACATTGTTAGGCGTTTTGTAACCTGGCCCTGTATTGTGAATTCAATTTCCACTCGGAGTTTAGTCATAAAAATAGCTCTACGTCCAAGAGAAACGAATACATAGACAAGAAAAGATTGAAGAAAAAGGGCTGCAGCATCATGCTCCTTTCGTTGCACCTTGACTCATCAATATACAGTAGATTGACTAACTCCATTTGTTTATTTTGTTTGTTGTACTGATTTAAGGAACAAAAGTTCATTTCTGTTCTCTTTATTAAAGGGAAAACGGGGCCGAATCCGATGTTGCTTGATTTTCAGGCGTTTACCTGCGCTATTGCACCTTTCACACAAAACCTTTTTGTTTGATTGCGTTCTAATATAAACGAATATTACGATACGTTAAAATTTTTTATTATATTTCCTTCAAGAGATCGGAAAATTTGAGTTTGCGTTCACGAAAATCAGGTAAAGGGAAACATGAGAAATCACATTGTTTTCGAGAAAAAAAAGATTTATTTTTTTAAAAATGCAGTTATGCAAATTTGTGACGTCTTGTGCCAAAACACGCAGTAATAAAGTTGTGAGTGTATTTTGTTTTACTACACCGATAATTGGGGCCGTAAACAAGCATATATACGAAAAAGCCGCGACATGCCGTCATTTTTCCCCGTCATACCGCACGAGAAAAGATGTCCAGACAATATCTATCTGCAGTTGACAATCAAGCCATTTTTAAGTAGGAAACTTGTTAGAGAACATTTTTTTATTTGCTAAGAAATACATTGATTACAATCCCTCATTCTAGAATTTACTTCAGCGATGAGGTCATTTTTTAGATAAGCCGGCGAAGTCGATCCAGATGGTCATGTGTGGGAAAAACTTCCCCGAGAACACACTATATTGACAGTCTTTCAAGAACTGCCAGCAGCTGATGGTTTGGATGGCCATGAAAATTTGGAGAACGACTGATCTGGCGGTCGAAAGGTGTTCCTCGACATTATAAACGATGCTTTCAGCTATAACGGCATACATCGACGCAGAATAGACACGATAATTCTACAGGATAATGCCACAGTTCATCACTCCAAAGAAGTATGAGTTTCATAGCGTTTACAACGATAATCTAACTTTTTAGTTAGCCTCTGCGCGGGTGGCCTGCACTCTACTTTTATTCCCGTGAACAGTCCGGACTTGAATCCAATCGAAAACCTATTGACAATTATCAAAAGAAACTGGCATAAGGCAAATAAAATTCTTTCGATGTAAGTAAAATTTGATTTTTCGCTGCATGCTCACATTAAACGTCAGTTCGACCGTCGTAATCCGACAACGTCCACAGTATGCCCCACAGAAGGGTGGTGCAGGGACGGTGACTTGTGCGCAAATTAGTTTCAAGTGATAGCAGACTTACGCGGCATCTACCACACTCTCTCTTCCCTTACTCGCCTGTGCCCGGTGTCAAGACATAGTCAAGAAGACCGAAGGCGGGGTCGGGCGCGGATGAAGCATCTACCACGGAGTGGGAGAGCGGGGTGCGACATGAGCCTGCACCTATGCGCACCCTCCATGTTCGGCATTTGTTATACCGCATCACAAAATAACAACACCTGCCGCACCCTGATTTGGCCCCCGTGTTAGCCCAGCGACCCGTTTAGGGGGCACAATCACAGTGAACAAAGTACTATAGACAACCTGGCTACCTCCATGTCAGGCAGCCTTTGTGGTGTCCTAAATGCAAACAGGCAGTTTACGAAGTACTGATCTTGTACATTTGTTACTATTCTATATCATTTTCCCGTTTTTTATGCGATCCCCCTTAACCTATGAACATATTTAGCCTAATTTGGTTGATATGTGGTACACCCAATATCTTAAATTCAGGTTTTTAGTGAAAAAGTAATTATTTTTATAGTAAATAATAAGCTACAAAAACAAACCAATGCCTTATTTTAAGAACGGCCGTTGATTTACGGGGTTAAAAACTTTTAAAAACGCAGCATGGACTGATTTCACGTGAGAAGCCCTTCCCTTGTGAAATTCTCGAGATATAATGAGTAAGCCAACTACTATATATATATATATATATATATATATATATATATATATATATATATATATATATATATATATATATATAAATGGAATGGAACAGACAAAGACAAGGGGAGACCGGAATGGCCATTTCTGGCTTATTAGCCGTCATCAGCCAGTCATACCCAATGCCAGGTGTGGATCACCCCAGATTTGAACGCGCAAGATTTGGTCATTAAGTGTAACATTCTACCATTGAGCCACTGGCCCGTTGTTTTGTCGGTTGCGGTCGGGATTATGAATTATGATAGTGTGGGTTTCACCGATCTATGTAAGGAACATGTATGTTTCGTTATGCTTTGGAGCTCACTTTAGAGACCTCGTGGGCAGTCGCATTATGACTTAAGGTATATTTTGATAACGTGGAACCGACAAAGACAAGGGAGACAAGAATGGCCATTTCTGGCTTATTAGCCGTCATCAGCCAGTCATAACCAATCCCAAGTGTGACACACCTGGGATTCGAACCCGCGACCTTTGGTATTTGAGTCGAAAGCTCTACCATTGAGCCACGGGCTCGTTGTTTTTGTCGGTTGTGATCGGGAATATGATGATAGAGTGGGGCTCACCGATCTGCTTAAGGAACAAGTATGTTCCGTTGTGCCCTGGAGCTCAGACTAGAGCCCTCGCAGGCGGTCGCATAGCAACGTGAAGCATATGATGGAATGGAACCGAAAAAGACAAGGGAGATTGGAATGGCCATTTCTGGCTTATTAGCCGTCATCAGCCAGTCATACCCAATCCCAAGTTTGGCACACCTGGCTCAATGGTAGAGCGTTCGACTCAAATACCAAAGGTCGCGGGTTCGAATCCCAGGTGTGCCACACTTGGGATTGGGAATGACTGGCTGATGACGGCTAATAAGCCAGAAATGGCCATTCCGATCTCCATTGTCTTTGTCGGTTCCGTTCCATAATATGCCTCACGTCGCTATGCGACCGCCTGCGAGGGCTCTAGTCTGAGCTACAGGGCACAACGGAACATACTTGTTCCTTAAGCAGATCGGTGAGCCCCCACACTATCATATATATATATATATATATATATATATATATATATATATATATATATATATATATGAAAAGAAAAATGCTCTTCGGGAAATGGAGTTGTACTCGTAAATTTGGTGACACCAACCCTTCGTCAGACGAAACGAACAGAGGAGAAAACGAAGTTGCGCGACAGGACAGATAGTGACAAACAAATAGCTGGTGTGAGTGGGTGGTGGTTGGACAATTAATCAGTGCATGTTTTGGGACTAGGGAGGTAAGGAGAGAACAATTACATTGGCTTGTTCGGGAGGGGGAGGTGGGCGGCGAGTAAGTACGGCCGGCTAGATTATCGATCATGGTTCCGGATTGGATGTAGGGGGCATTGCGTTGATTGGAGGTGTCGGAATGTTCAATTGCGGTTCACTATTTGTGAGGTAGGGTTGGCGAAAAGTGAAATGAAAAGCCGCAAGGTTTAGCATTCGTTGCTAGGGGGTGGGCGCTCGTTATTAAATCTTGCACGTAATCCTTCATAATGAGCATCTAGGTCAACGTGGCGGTTAATGCTAGTTGTGCTAGAGTGCCAAGCTTCGAGGAATTCACAAGCTTGTTTGGTGTTGGCCATGGCGATCACTTCGGTACCGTCCCAATTGAAGCGATGGTCGCATACAAGGAAGTGTGCAAACAGGAGTGATAAGGGGTCACGTCGGCGAATGGCTAGCTTATGTTCGTTGATGAGAGTCCCAAGACGTCGGCCTGTATGGCCAATGTAAACAGAAGGGCAGTTGGCGCACGGTATGCGGTAAATGACATTGCTTAATTGTTCTTTTGGTAGGGGTCCTTTACTCTGCAAAGGGTTGCGCGTATAGAGGACGCAGGCTTTTTGGCGACAGAGATGCCAAAATGACTTAATTGTCGAGAGATTGTTTCGGAAACACCTTGCATGTAAGGTAAGGAATAAAATTTCCGTGTCACTATATCTCCCTTAGAAACAAGGTTCTGCGTTTGTCTCTGGCGTCGAAGACAATTTTTCACGAAGCTCGTTGGGTATCCATTGGACCGGAAGAACTGATACAAATACGATAGTTCTTTCTTAAGAAGGTCATCGCTGCTGCAATAGCGGAAGGCCCGATGGAAAAGGGTGCGAACACAGCTTCTTTTGTGGGCCGCAGGGTGGTTACTTGCATAGTTAAGCACGATTTCTGCAGTAGAGTCCTTTCGGTGGACGCTTGTTGCGAGTCCACCATCACTGAGTCGTTGTATGTTTACGTCTAGGAATGGTAGTGTATCTGGTAGTGCCCTGGAGCTCAGACTAGAGCACTCGCAGGCGTTCGCATAGCGACGTGTAGCATATGATGAAATGCGAGGGCTCTAGTCTGAGCTCCAGGGCACAACGGAACATACATGTTCCTTAAGCAGATCGGTGAGCTTCACACTATCATCATATTCCCGATCACAACCGACAAAAAAACGAGCCCGTGGCTCAATGGTAGAGCGTTCGACTTAAATACCAAAGGTCGCGGGTTCGAATCCCAGGTGTGCTACACTTGGGATTGGGAATGACTGGCTGATGACGGCTAATAAGCCAGAAATGGCCATTCCGATCTCCATCGTCTTTGTCGGTTCCGTTCCATAATATGCCTCACGTCGCTATGCGACCGCCTGCGAGGGCTCTAGTCTGAGCTACAGGGCACAACGGAACATACTTGTTCCTTAAGCAGATCGGTGAGCCCCACACTATCATATATATATATATATATATATATATATATATATATATGCAGAATTATATTATCGGCAAAGACAACGGAGACTGGAATGGCCATTTCTGGCTTATTAGCCGTCATCAGCCAGCCATACCCAATCCCAGGTGCTGCGGCGCCCGAGGCTCGAACTTGCGACCTGATGGGCAGAAGTCCAACCTTCTACCCACTGTGCTACGAGCTCTTTGTCTTGCCGGTTTCAATCGGGAATATTAAAAATGGTAGTAGGGCACTCACCGATCGGTTACAGGACTCACTCGTCCTGTTGTGTCTTGGGGCTCACTCTTTAGCCCCACCAGCTGCCGCAGAGCGGCTAGTGATATAAGCAGGATTATATTATCGGCACAGACCTTTAAAACCAAACTAACCCAAAAATCCTAACCTTGCAAATAAACGTAACGCACAAGCATCCCGAATCCCAACCACGGAAACAGGTGGTAACGCCGTAGTTGCCTACGCACGTAATCGAAGGGAAAAGAAATTGTGGAAAAAAGGGGGGAACAAGAATAAGCGAAAGCATCCCACAGGTCATGTAGTACGAGACCACCCCCAGGAAATAACTTCCTCTAACACAAACCAAAACGCTGTTGCAAACCTCTAATAACCAAAGGAAACCAAGTACACTAGCAAAACTAGAGCAACGCGTGACCGGACTTACCAGAAGGCATTCCGAGGACAGATGTAGATTTAGTGCGAAGGTACAATGGCACTTGGCTAAAAACGAAGGTCTACGTAAAAGCAGCTGTTATCTGGTTACCGAACACAGCGGCCGCAGGAGGGTAGGAAGACGAAACAAGTTGGTGTGGAGACGTAGGCAGGGGAGCCCCAGAAGCCGTTCAGCGCAAAACCCCTGCAACGAAATCACCCAGCCCCCCTAACAGCCCCGCTAAAGCCACGCGCAAAAACGCTATCCCAACTCCAACCCCACCCCACCCCCGCAGAACATGGAAAGCAAGCTTATCGAGCAGACCGTATAACGGCATACCGCAGTGGCAGACGAAACAACAGCCCAGATAGTAGAAAAGCAAACCAAACCCCTACAACAGCAATCACCCTCTGTCATATAAACGCAGTTGGGTCCGATCGCTATTTCGCCGCATCCAGACACTGCAGCACAGAGGCTGAGAAGCTGCGAGAAATTAAAATCCTATGGCGCCTCTTTCTCGCCAGTGGATAGCCACGCAGCTTCGTAATCAAATGCTTATACCAAATGTGAACGACAGAGTTTGGAGTAACTTTAAACAGTTCTGTTTCGGGCTTATTGGCCTTAATTCAGCCAAGCATAACCCTGACCACCAGCTGGGACCGGAAACACAAAAATGCGCACACACAGGTGGCGCAGATAGTCCACCAGCTGGGTCACAAGCACTTAATCGAACCGAAGTTCATCAGTGCCTCGCCACCTGCCATTGGACACGAAGCACGAATGTTTTTATAACTTTGAGTCTGGTAGAAGTACGATGGAGGTACTGGTTGCATGCCCTATAAAAACGCATTCGACTCAAAATGGCTTAATTTTCAATAAAATCTCTCAGCATAAAAAAAGCAAATTATAGTACAGCCAATACTCAATGTTCCACCCGGCGGGGAGGGGGGTGGCCGGGTGAGAGTTCAGTTATTACTACACAGAGATTTAAAATCATGCCGAAATACGCATTTCACATTGTCCCACGCAATCCCTGAAAAACCCCCAATTCTAAAGAGTACGTAGCGAAATTCATATGGCACTATCTGCTCAAAAAATTGGTGAGGTTCCATTTTAGGTCTTCTAGATGTTCTAATCTTCGGCTTCGGAGGCATAGGTAGGTCGAATTTTAACTGTGACGTAGGCAATTTGGTTGAGTAGTCTGAGTTATCACCCCCTGGAGTGTAAAATTTCAGTCTTCTGTCCCCGAGACCGTCGAGAAGGCAGAATGGCATTTTGCAATCTGAGAGGGCATAGGTAACAGCTTTCTAACCAAACCATTCGCACTACGTGTTAAACACCAACGTTTAGCTGCGGCTTTGTGATATGATGTCGAAGCGAGTTATAATTATTGAATGTGTTAAATAAATCACGAGGCACAATGCCAGGCGTACTAAGTTTACCGAAGGCTGGTATCTGTAAACTTAACGGTAAAATGACACAAATAATGGAGCTTGTGCGATACCCGTTGAAACATATACATCAAAGACAATGACAATCAACCAAAGTTTTAAAGGCAAAGCGCGTGTTCAAACAGTTCAATTTTTAAAAACACCGTAACCGAGTACAACGACACGCAAGGTCGGCGACCCAAAATTCAGCAGTGCACCATTTATACGAATGGGAGCGTGAATTGATTATAACGAACAAAAACGCACCTTATCCAGGTCCCCATGGCCCTCTTCCATCGTTATGTATCCATTCTCTGAGGACGAACGGAGAAGGCAGAGACGACCCTTCTTGGAAGTCTTCTGAGGGTCGGTTATGGGATGCTTGCATACATCGACCTGAAATGCGCAAGGTGTAGTTAGGTTGGCGGTAGTGGCTGGTTGCCTGACAAAATTCTGACCTATAAAGAAATATGCAAATTATGTAACAGTAAACTATATCACCTTCGAATTTGAGGGAAAATGCCCCAGTAACGACCGGTGGCATAATGACAAGAAATTGACTGACATTTGTGAAAGAATGCTAGGCTTCCAACCCTCGTGACCATATGAGCCATCAGAGGATTTGGACAAGCTTTAAGGTAGTCAAACAGAATATTTAACATCGAATGACAACCGAAACTAAGCACCACAGTAACGGGTCACCCCGATCAGGCAGAAAACGGTAAGAATTTCATTTTTCGAGGCATACTGCATCTCTGCCCAAAGACGAAAGCGAGGGCTATCGAAAATGTCCATGGCCAAACATTACGGGTGCTACTGGTAATTCAGCCGAGTTAAGGCGGGTTTTCCCTGATAAGGGGTATGGGATAAACACTTTGCCTAAGAAGTCAGAAAGGAATGAGAAAGCTCACTAGGAGGCTAAGTATTTATTTGAAACATGAATCTCAACTGTGAGGGAAAAGGATTTGGTCAGAAATAGTTACTAGCTAATAACATGCCCGGGCTTCTCTGAAAGGGACGGTCACTTAGCGCACCTTTATGAGATCTACTACTTCCCTTATTCTAGGAGGACTGGTTCGTATCGTGTTAGGGATCTGGGCGTGTGTAACAGGCACAAACGACCTCCGCGCTCACGGCGTAAGTGTTTCAGATATGAAAAGCTGATCCAGAGATTGGATTCCGGGGTCAAACATGCAACGGCAGTTCCACAACCGTTGCCAGATGGAGGTATTCGTAACAGCTTGTGGCAGACAATAAACGGTCTTTATAATGCGCAAATATGTGGTCAACAGAAACCAAAAAACGGAAAACGAAGCAGCAGCAGCAAAAGCAGTAGGAAGGCCAAACATGGGATATGATCACATGGGGGCGGCAGTCGAGAATGAGCGAACAAACATGAGGTGCTAAACAGGTGCATTGTGTGCTGAGCCGTGCAGCTGTGCTATCCTCTAAAATAGGGGTAGCTGTAAATAAAGGCGTCATCTTCAGATTTTAGGAAAATAGGTACACGACTGGCTTGAGCGAAATACAGCCTTTAAAAGTGGTGAGAAAGAGCACGTGCCTGCTTTCCGTTAACCACTGCGTGGCTGCACTTGAAGGCGCACTTTTGGGTGTCTCGGTTCAGTCGCTGAACGAGCGCTCCTCCGCTGCCGAAGGATACGTTGACAGTACTCCAGCCAGCCTTCTTCACCGAATTAAGTACTTTGTCTGTAAAGGTAAATGTTGCATATAACGGTTAAATAGGCTATATAATTATTGTATTCAAGCTAACTAGGTTTAAATTAGACAGGCAATTAGAACAGTGAACGAGAAAGTACCCAGACACCATGCAATTCAGTTGTGATCAGGCGAAAGACGGTAATTAGGGCAATTTATTTTCAGGCAATTCATACAACATCACTACTTGGATATTCATTAATAATAATTTTTTAACCAGCTACTCTGAACATCGTTGATAACCCGATTATGATACACATAGACAGAATCGCCTGTTATAAAAGCTTACGCTCTCAAACTGTAACAAAACATAGACCATGGAAGGCGTCCTCCGGACATTCGAGACATGAGTCAACCATCGAAAAACCGAACAGGTTCATCCGCTAATAAGTCGGCTGTGGAAGCGAAAAATGCTTCAAGAACACTGGATCAACTAGGTCAGGCCATAATTATAATCGGGGGATATGAACTTAGGGGCGAAGATAAATCAAAGGCATGTGCCATTCTTAACTGGAACAAAAAGACGATACTTATCTTTTGCATCTAAAAGTTCGAATTTTTAAAAGGCAACAATTAAGTTATTGAAAAGTCAATTTGACAAACGGGTTTTCAGTAATTCATCACCGAGGCCTATACAGTTACAGCTGTTATCGCACGTCTGATTCCATGGGCAGTCAGATATGCGCAAACTGGAAGCGGTACGACCTATTCTTCCCGTCAACGTGGCTTCTAATAACAGTCTGGGCAGCATATATGCAGTCCGGCCTGCTAATAAAAAAGATTTAAGGCTAAACAGCCCTGTGCTATATAAAGCGGACTGGACTAAAACATACACGCATTAGTGGTACAAAGCGCTCATTTTGTACAAATAAGAAGATAGAGTGCCAAAAATATGATACAGACAGAGGAAGAGTCGGTCTAGGCTTTTTATGAACCAGATTAGATTTTATCTCGCTAGCAAGCTGCTTAAGACGAATTAACACAGTATTGTGCCGTTCGAAGGCAGCATAATGGCGTAGTAAATATTTCATAAATTTATTAGGCCAACTACTTCACCTGAATGAAGGATTCGGTGAGGATGCATGCAGGGTTGCTGTCATGTCTTCAGCAAGTAGGGAAACGATCAGCCTTTTTTGTGCGGTAAATCGCACCATAGTTCTGTCTCACCAAGTGAGGACCCGTCTATCAAAGAGGGCCATTACAATAAAGTTCAAGACGCCAGTGCTCGTATCCAAACTAAAATGAGCACATTCGGAAAAGTACCTCAAGCTAAACAGCCAAGACTGTACACGTATGCTGAGAGATACCACCAGTTGAACAGTATAATCTCAAACTAACCGACCCACCAAAACAAATAGTCAACTGACCGGCCATCAAAGGAATACTTCGTCGTTTCCCACAGAGTTTAATATAATAAGGATACGACTGGATATCCTTCTGTAGACGTTTAGAATTCTACTTTTCTCTAATTGATCGGAAAAACCGCAATTTTCATAGGCAAATAATAATAATATATTAAGTTCGGAATATGAACTATCGAATGAAGTTGAAGATACGCTAGCGGAATTCATGAGCGGGCTGGTTCAATAGGACATCGTATGCATGTGATTAGCAATACCGGGACTAAACTCGAATGTCAAGACAAACATGGAGTGCCTCCGAAATACTTGGTGTCTGAGAGACCTCGGAACTAACTTGTTGAAGTTCAAAAGCAAGTAAGACCTCAAGAATTTACTAGGTATATCAGTCTACGACGTCCCCAAAGGAGGCATTGTAACAAGGTGCATAGGAGGGGGCTTACCCAAACTTTCGAGGTTTACGCCGTCACCCTGGATGAGACGAAGGTAAGGAGGAAGAACTTTGTAGCCCTTGCTGTTAAACTCATAGCCAAACTTCTCGCCCAAAATGTTCAAAACATCAACAACAATTTTCTCAGGCTGACCGGAGTCCGGCCTAATGACCAGAGTTCCGTTCCGCTGCGTGACCTGGATAAAAACAGGAGAAAAAACTGATAATATATATATATATCGGGTAAAATAATTTCTGAAATTATTAAGTGCAGGACATGGAGTCAGGTGATTCGGACATGACTTTTTAGGGTCAGACCCGAAATTTCAATGAACATTTGGGTCGAAGACAATCAACCACTGTGGAATAACCACGTAATGCCCATTCTACAAACAAGTAGTACTACAAGTAGTATGAATCTTATATGACAAAGACGGGTTATACCGTACTTCCGACATAGATACTAGCTAAAGCTTTTTAGCTAGTATCTATGTCGGAAATACTAATCTTTAATCTATATATATATATATATATATATATTGCTAATAGAAGCGAAGATGCGCGTTCCCGGAAATAAAATGAGAAGAAGAGGCGATCACGGGAACCATGGTTTTATTGTCCCTGACGTTTCAAAATCAAACAAGATTTCATCGTCGGAGGTAAGTTTTTGTACCGCGCCTCACAGTATATATATATATATATATATATATATATATATATATATATATATATATATATATATTTGATACTGTGTTGCTCACCGATCTGCTTAAGGAACATGTATGTTACCTTGTGCCCTGGAGCTCAAACTAGAGCCCCCGCAGGCGGTCGCATAGCGACGTGTAGCATGTGACGAATTGGAACCGACAAAGACAAGGGAGACCGGAATGGCCATTTCTGGCTTATTATCCGTCATCTGCCAGTCATATACAATCTCAAGTGTGGCACACCTGGGATTCCATTTCAGCATATGCTACAGGGTCGCTATGCGACCGCCTGCGAGGCTCTAGTCTGAGCTCCAGGGCACTAACGAAACATGCATGTTACTTAAGCAGATCGGTGAGCCGATATATCTATATATATATATATATATATATATATATATATATATGTTAATGTGGAACCGACAAAGACAAAGGGAGACCGGAATGGCCATTTCTGAAGCTTATTGAGCCGTCATCAGCCAGTCATGCCCAATCCCAAGTGTGGCACACTTGGGATTGGGTATATGTAACTGATGCTAATAGCTCAGAAATGGCCTTCAGTCTCTAATCTGCAGTTCAATAACTGCTATATGCTACATGTCGCTATGCGACTGCCTGTGAAGTACTCTAGTCTGAGTTCAGGGGCACAACGGAACATAAATGTTCCTTAAGCAGATCGGTGAGCCACACACTATCATCATATTCCCGATCGCAACCGACAAAGCAACGAGCCCGTGGCTCAATGGTAGAGCGTTCGACTCAAATACCAAAGGTCGCGGGTTCGAATCCCAGGTGTTCCACACTTGGGATTGGGTATGACTGGCTGATGACGGCTAATAAGCCAGAAATGGCCATTCCGGTCTCCCTTGTCTTTGTCGGTTCCACATTAACAACATATGCTACATGTCGCTATGCGACTGCCTGTGAAAGTACTCTAGTCTGAGTTCCAGGGGCACAACGGAACATAAATGTTCCTTAAGCCGATCGTTGAGACACACACTATCATCATATTCCCGATCGCAATCGACAAAGCAACGAGCCCATGGATCCATGGTTAAACCGTTCGACTCAAATACCAAAGGTCGCGGGTTCGAATCCCAGGTGTTCCACACTTGGGATTGGGTATGACTGGCTGATGACGGCTAATAAGCCAGAAATGGCCATTCCGGTCTCCCTTGTCTTTGTCGGTTCCACATTATCAACATATGCTACATGTCGCTATGCGACTGCCCGTAAGTACTCTAGTCTGAGTTCAGGGCACAACGGAACATAAATGTTCCTTAAGCAGATCGGTGAGCCACACACTATCATCATATTCCCGATCGCAACCGACAAAGCAACAGGCCCGTGGCTCAATGGTAGAGCAGCGTTCGACTCAAATACCAAAGGTCGCGGGTTCGAATCCCAGGTGTTCCACACTTGGGATTGGGTATGAACTGGCTGATGACGGCTAATAAGCCAGAAATGGCCATTCCGGTCTCCCTTGTCTTTGTCGGTTCCACATTATCAACATATGCTACACGTCGCTATGCGACTGCCTGTGAGATACTCTAGTCTGAGTTCCAGGGCACAACGGAACATAAATGTTCCTTAAGCAGATCGGTGAGCCACACACTATCATCATATTCCCGATCGCAACCGACAAAAGCAACGAGCCCGTGGCTCAATGGTAGAAAGCGTTCGACTCAAATACCAAAGGTCGCGGGTTCGAATCCCAGGTGTTCCACACTTGGGATTGGGTATGACTGGCTGATGACGGCTAATAAGCCAGAAATGGCCATTCCGGTCTCCCTTGTCTTTGTCGGTTCCACATTATCAACATATGCTACACGTCGCTATGCGACTGCCTGTGAGTACTCTAGTCTGAGTTCCAGGGCACAACGGAACATAAATGTTCCTTAAGCAGATCGGTGAGCCACACACTATCATATATATATATATATATATATCAGAGATAGTATGCATTCCGAGCTGATATAATGAAAAAGAGGAAGGGTTCTTCGGAAAATGCGAGTTGTACTCGTGAATTTTCGAGCTGGTCACACCAACCCGTCGTCAGACGAAATATATAAAAGTAAGTGGTAGAATATCGCACAAGACAGGCTGGCGTGATAGGGCCGACAGATCATTGGTTTGTATAAGGTGAGTCATGTTGGATTGTGAGCTAGGGACATCTATTATGAGGGTCTACGATTACGACTCACCGCCCCCCGTCTAAATGCCACATCAATTACAGGCAACCCAGCCACCCGGAATCCAAATGATCCACCATCCCCCCTCCCCCTGCAGCACCGGGAACCGCAGTTGTTCCACCTCCCCCTTACCTTAGCTCACAATCCAACATGATTCACCTTATCCAAACCAATGATGTGTCGGCCCTATCACGCCAGCCTGTCTTGTGCGATATTCTAACACTTACTTTTATTTATTTCGTCTGACGACGGGTTGGTGTGACCAGCTCGAAAATTCCCGAGTACAACTCGCATTTTCCGAAGAACCTCTCCTCTTTTCATTATATCATCTCGGAATGCATACTATCTCTGATATATATATATATATATATATATATATATATATATATATATATATTGAAAAGAGGAGAGGTTCTTCGGAAAAATGCAGAGTTGTACTCGTGAATTTTCGAGCTGGTCACACCAACCCGTCGTCAGACGAAATAAAATAAAAGTGAGTGTTAGAATGTCGCACTAGACAGGCTGGCTTGACAGGACCGACAGACCATTGGCTTGTAAAAGGTGAGTCATGTTAGATTGTGAGCTAGGGGAAGGAGGTGGAAACAACTGCGAGGTCCCGAGTGCTGTAGGGGAGGTGAGATGGATCAGTTGGATTCCAGGTAGCTGGGTTGCCAGTAGTTGATGTGGCATTTAGACGGGGGCGGTGAGTCGTAAACGTAGACCCTCATAATGGATGTCCAGGTCAACATGGCGGTTGATACTGCCCGCACAGGAGTACCAGGCCTCGAGGAATTCCCTCGCTCCTTTTTGTGTTGGCCATGGCGACGACCTCAGTTTCATCCCAATTGAATCGATGGTCGCACTCGAGTGCGTGCGCAAAGACGAGGGACAAAGGGTCTCGGCGGCGGACGGCTAGTTTGTGTTCATTAATGCGTGTGCCCAGGCGTCGACCCGTATGCCCAATATATACACAAGAGCAATTTGCGCACGGGATGCGATAAATTACGTTGGTTTGTTGATTTTTGGGGATGGGATCCTTTATTCGGGATAGTGTGGTGCGAAGTGAGGATGCTGGCTTGTGAGCGACGTGTATACCAAGGCGATTAAACTGCCGAGCGATTACCTCAGAGGCCCCCTTCATATAAGGCAGGGAGTAGAATTTTCGTGCCGCAATTTCTCCGTTTATATATATATATGTATGGAACACAGGAAAAAGTGAAAAGCAGTTGAGGTTAACTGCTTAAAACGAAGCTGCTTTACATTATACCGTAACAAGCAAACTCCGAGGGGAATGGTAAAACAAGGCAAGTTGTAATGTGGGGAGGAAAACGCAAATGCTCACAAGTTCATGCAGCGTCTCACTCCCATATTTTTCACAGGCGTTCCAAATGTTGTAACTGTCAGAAACACAGGCGACAGAACCAGTGGGAAACTGCTCTAGTAGATTGCGGTAGGCGTCAGCCTCACCAGCTTCCTGCCATACCGTTATTGTGCTAGATATGCAAAGCCAGAAGGGATAACTATCAAACTTTCTCACTGCGTATTAAAAAGCGGGTAATAAAACTATAATAAGTTTCTAATGAGGATAAAATAGACACTAAACAGCTCTATCGACTGCTCCGACTACCAACGTTCGTTCCACGAGGACAAAAGATCGACATTCCATACCAAAGATACCCACTGGCTTAGTTCGTAAAAATCGGTCTAAAATAGATGCACAGGTTGGCTGAATAGCGGGTTTAATAGGGGACGAATGAGACTAACCGAGGATATAATTAGATAACTTAAAACAACATTTGAACATGGCCCACTACAGTATCATGCCAAAAACAAAAGGGTCTAATTCTGTCAAACGATAAGCACTACCTTCCAGCATTGGTATTACGATGAAGGATGGACCGAAGCACACACTAACAAGCGATGAACAAATACGAAACTCGCCTGTCGCTTAGTGCGTGGAGCCGATACGCACAGCGAAGCACAATGTAAACCATAAACTTCTGAACTAATGCTTACGATTAAAGACGTTCCTTCAGCCACTCGGCCTCAAATCCTCGATGTTCAGTGAAACATTCAGTCGTAACGCTCAGCTAGAGGAACGGGTCCTATAAAGGATAGCTTTACAGCTGTGGGTTCGCTTACGCCCTTGAACTACAGCAAACACAAATCCCAAAGACTAGATATCAATCAACACGGTTTGGTCCACCGAAGATACGCAGGTACATGCGCGTGGAGATGAATCAAAACTTTTTAGCATTGCAGTATTCTCAAAAAGGCCGGATAGGGGACTATCCCAAAAGGATGCCATCATTATATGGGGATGAAATTAGAACGAAAAGCGACTGTTGACGACAGTAAAAGTCGCGAAC
>WEDG01001330.1:0-103100 GCA_017591395.1 Schistocephalus solidus | reverse complement strand
CAACTTCAACTCACGCATCGGCCTGGCCGGTCACCTGCGAATCCATCGCACGGAGGCTGGTGAACTAGTGCCTGGGGCTCCGACATATAGTCGACGCGCCCGCCTTCACTGACCTTGCTCCCGCACATTTACACACCGCATGGGCCTCTTAGGACACATGCACCTCCACGACAACCTCCGGTAAACCACCGGAGGCTAAGCTGCATCAGCACGCACTACCTACACCAATTCATCAACTACACCCTCACAATCACCATTTACCAGAGTATATCACGGTTTCCCTTAGAAACCGTGGCTGGGAAATCTGCCAATCTGACGCTTCCACCAGACCACGCCGTCGGCTCAGTGTATGTGCTGTGTGTGTCGAGTGGCTGACCAGTGGACTGGGAGTCAGACGGCGATGGCTGCTCCATATCCCCTGAGTTTGTGAATCCTGGTGTGTGCGTTATGGGGGCCAGGTCGTGCTGTGGCGCGCGAAGACGGGTACGCCGATCCGTCAATTAATGCACCCACTCCACATCAGGCAACTGACCGGCTCGGACAGTAGTCTGACTGTGGGGGTGGGGGAGAGTGAGGTCGACAGCTCAGTGCATATTCTCACTATAAACAATCTGACGCGCTTGAAACTATCACGGTGCGCTAAAAGCCGTAAGCTTGGAAGGTTGCCAACTGACGGGATAACTCGGACCGCGTGGCCAGCCCAATGTGTGTTTTGTGTGGAGTGGCTGACTGGCGGGACTGAGAGTCAGGTGGCAATGGCTCCTTCTTAATGTGGCCTTTATGGCACTCCCACACCGTGGGATCCGAGCCAGGTGTGGTGGCACGCCCAGGGGCGGCTCCGGCCGCGCCAGCCACCTTCGCCCTCTCCCAATCTCCGGTCTTCTTGACTCTGTCTTGACACCGGGCTCAGGTGGGGAGGAGGAGAGAGTGCGGTAGCTGCAGCGCAAGGCTACTATCACTTAAAACTAATTCACGCGCAAGTCACCGTCCCTGCACCACCTGGTGTGGAGCATACGGTGGACCTCGTCGAAATCGACGGTCGAACTGTCGTGTTTGTGTGTGTGTACATAGCTCACGATTCCATTCCTCATGTAATTGTTACGGCCCGATAATGAATTACTGAAAAAATGTGTTTGCCTACTGCCTTTTCAACTTATGGTATTCTTCCATATTTCTTAAAATACGTATATATGGACACAAAAGTTTGCTTTTCGGAACTAGTACTGTTTTCCCGAACATACTTATTTACATATTCAAACTTTAAAACGAGAATTATTTCGTGTTTTACTAACAACGTGTTTTATTCCATTCCGCTTTATACGACTGACACCGAAGTGGACAAATGTTGTTTTGTTAAAGCCTTCCCACTTATGCTAGTGAACCCCTGAGAGAAAACTATGCACGGATGCGCAAATGTGAGAATTGGCAGTATTTAGCATAGGCGAGTGACTAAACGTAAGATACGTTTGTTTGCATCCAAATTTGTATATCTTTTCCTTGATAAAATAACTGTGAAACATCTTGTGCATAATAAAAGCAGATTTTGGCGGAACGATCTAGGCAAATAAGAAGCCTGCATAACATTTGGGGTACTTTGGATAGATTATATTGTGTCGATTACTAAGTTTCATGAGTAACGTCACTGACTTCAATCTGACATTGGGGTTCTCACTCTTTGTATATATTCGACGTCAAATGGCATTTTTTAAGAAGAAAATAATGTAGGACCTCTGAAAATATTGATCTGGATAATGCATGAAGATGAGAGCACCAAAGTCCTGCTGTTGTAGCCCGTGCTGACTTGCAGGAACAATAATTTGCCAGAGTTGAGCCTGTCAAGCACCTGCCTTCCCGGCTGTGTGATTTGGGAACCTTCAAGTTTTCCTCATCGACAGAAGGCCCTATTCGCTGTTTCCATTTGCAAGACAATAAACCAGGAACCCCTTCTACAACGACATTTCGGCCGTGGATTACGACGAGGTCCATCGTATGCTCCACAGAAGGGTGGTGCAGGGACGGCGACTTGCGCGTGATTTAGTTTAAAGTGATATTAGACTTGCGCTGCATCTAACACACTATCTTCTCCTCCCCCACCTGAGCCCAGTGTCATGACATAGTCAAGAAGACCGGAGATGGGCGAGGGCGCAAATAGCACTGAACGGGGGATCACTGGTAAAGTTAGGTATATGGGTGAGTGGAGTTGGGGTTTGTGCAGGGTTAGTTTTTGAGTTAGTGTTGTAACTCACTAATATTTACCCTTTCTGGAATCGCGCGCATGACAAGCTACATTATGCGGGTGGGGACGGTCCCTATTCTCATGTTCTTTCGTTATTTTTCCTGCTTATATCACTTTTCTCTGTATATCATTGTCGTCTTTTAAAGGTTTTGGGCAGATATGTGAGCCACATTAATCGTTCCTAGCAGTAGCCGGCAGGGGAAAATTAAAATGAATGCACTAGGTTAGCAAAGTTCCATGAAGTAGGCAGGCCTGGTGTCTACAGTTGAAGCCTCTGTGAGTACTAATCAAACTAAACTTCACTCGCCTTTTCGTTTGGTGCACCCTGCGATTATTGATTTTTTCCCAGTGTGCTCGCGAACACACTAATCAGTCACCGCCTGATTGGTTGGAATGCGTTGACGATGATTGACTTGCGTCGCCAGTTAACTAGTTAGTATCCAGCACGAGGAAAGCAGTTATTAACCTAGAAAGCGCTGCTGCGCGTTCCCAGTCGGCTATATAGGTTAAAACGTTGTTAAATGGGAGGAGGACCCGAGCTAACCCTGTTTCTAACGTAGTATTTTCCACTGGAATTTTTTAGGTGACGTGGGCGATGGGTGGGACAGGGAAGAGGATTGCCCCATTTGGTTCAGCTTACTGGCCGAGACCGTTGCCAGGGTGTGGCTGATAGGCAGATCCATGCTTCAGGGAGACACGTATGAGCGTTGAGTGATTGCCAATGGTCACATTAGACGCATGGCACAGCCCGTCACCCTCGCCCAGCCTACTCCCTAACTGGACACCTCTTCGCCTACGAAAATAAGCAGTTTACTAATTCAAAGACATATATAAGGCTTGGTTTTGATTTTAACTTACTTGACAGAAGCCGAAAAGTGTACTGTTTCAGGTTAGTCACATCGAATGCGGTCAGGCTGTCCGATGCTCTCTTCCATTTAACGTTCACATTAAGTCAGTATGCTGACTGACGAAAATCGAAACCCAAAGGCTAGCCAACAGGAAGGTTCGTTTCGTTTATAACAAGGCCTACAGGTCTTCCCTTTGGAGGTTGCAAAGGAAATGTTAATATCACCTCTTTTATTTCTTGATAAGGAAGCTGAAAGTCAGCTTCAGCTGAAATTTTGCTACGGAGAAGGACCATGTCCTCTCCCGAAGGCTACGGTCAGTATTCTTGCGAAAGTTCAACCATCGTATCCAGCAAGATCGACCATGTTCCCACATCTAGGTGGCGCAGTGACATGCAGGTGCGTTTGATTAAAGTGAAAGTAGACATGCACTGCGTCTACTAGACACTCTTCGCCTACCTATGCCAACACTCGGTGTCATGACAAAGTCAAGGAAACCGGAGGCAGAAGAGGGAGCAATGGCGTTCACGGCTGGAACCATCTGTGGGTGTGCCGACACACCTTACTCGGATCCCACGGCTACAGAGGTCACATAAGGAACGAGTCATTGCGGCCTGTCTATTAGTCTACCAGTCGACCATCCGAGCACACAATGGGCTGCCTGCGCGTTCTGAATTATCTTGTCTGTTTTAACCTTCAAAGCCACGGCTTTTAGCGCAGAGCAATAGCTTTAAGCTCATCAGGGTTGTTTGTAGTGAGGAATATTTAATAAAGTTGTGGTTTTTGGAAACAAAATGACTTTATTGTGTAAGTTTAAAAATCTGGTGCCCCAGTTTGTCTTCAGCCAAATGGGAATGTACAGAAAACATTTAGTCTTAAACAATGCCTAACACAAGATTCTATGTGCCGAGAGTCAACCTAAATCACCATTTCGATTCCCAGGCCCCAACCAATATTTTCACACTTATTTGAGAATAAAGTGAATGTTTTTTAACGGCCCTTCTCTGAACGCCTGCTGCGACACTGCATTTATTATCTGGCGTCACGTACTCACCAGAGACAGTTGTTCATCGGTCATTCCGAGACCCTGCATGGTATTCCAATTTCTTTCAGTCAATTTCTTGCACTGAAGGGATTTCACCTGTCTTTAGTCAGGGCATTCGGATGCATGTGTCGGCGACCCTGCATGTTCGATTCAACCGTCGGGATTGCCAACTTGCTAAAAATTTCACTCGGTTCCGAATCGAACGCTCGATGCAGGGGCATCCAAATTCTGCCCTTCTTACTTGGGACCTGGTCTGAATGTCATGGTGGTGTTGTTTAAGCTCTACTTGTGGCCTTACCTGCCAAAAAGGTTTTACTTATCCAATGACAACAGCCTTAGAATTGCTTGCAGGATTGTGATATTAGTGCATTCAAAAGAAACGTTCGTCAGGCATTCACAGAAAGGGTCAGATCGACTTGCTACCACACACTAAAACTTACAAAAATTGCCAAAGATTTCCCGGCGAAACCATTACTGATATGGCAGTTCAGTCTGGCATCCAGGGCTATCTGCAACCACTATAAAGCAGTAACATAGTACAAGACAGGACCGTTGTCACTTGTGACCATCTCATCTAGAACCAACGTCACTAACGACACAAAAGACGATTGCGCTAGTAGTAATCAGGCCTTCTTATATTAACAGATAAGTTCACTTCAGTAGCGCTCACAGACTGGTAAAGAGCATCCTGGTTAAAAAGATGGAGGCACTTAAGGTCCTAGTGCCTATGCACCTGTAGTACTGGTGACAAAAGTCGAGATATACCTAAGTACGTAAAAACCTGCTCTCACGTTGAGTACAGGTCAGATTAATGTGGATGGCTTAGTGCAGACAGTCAGGTGAATCTGTGCAACGCCTTCTAATTATATGCAGTCTTCTGGCTTTTGTATACGCCGACTAGGCCAAAGGAATAATAAGACCTCACATCCACGTGTGGCACACGTTTAAAATAGCATTTTTACATAAGGATGATGATCAGAAGGACAGCCATAGTTTCTTTGATTGAACAGGGAAAGTGCATATTAATGAGCAAAACCTAAGAGGTTTGGACGACCGAACGGACACTAGTGCGCACTCTGTCTGAGATTTATCTTAGTTTAGTTGATAGGCTATTTTCGGAGGCTTGTGACCAGCAGGTCTTACGTGGAAGCCCAGGTCCACCAGCTTCTAATCCAGCTGGTGGCATTTATATGCTTCTTTCATAATACTGAAATGCCGTTTATTCAGCCATTCACGCATGCAGTTTTAATTACGATAAATTGACAGAAATATATATATATATATATATATATATATATATATATATCATATCGGGTGAATAATTTCTGAAATTATTAAGCGCAGGACATGGAGTCAGGTGATTCGGACATGACTTTTTAGGGTCCTATCCGAAACACGTGTCTGGGCTTTTAGCTAGTATCTATGTCGGAAGAACGGTATAACGTCTCTGCCATATATATATGTATATAAAGTTGAGTTCTTTGGGAACAAAAGAACTTTATTGTGTAAATTTTCGAAACTGGTGCCCCAGTTCGCCGTTGACGCTATGAGACCGCCCGCGAAAGCTCTAGTCTGAGCTCCAGGGCACAACGGAACATACATGATCCTTAAGCAGATCGGTGGGCCCCACACTATTATCATATTCCCGATCACAACCGACAAAACAACGAGCACGTGGCTCAATGGTAGAGCGTTCGACTCGAATACCAAAGGTCGTGTGTTCGAATCCCAGGTGTGCCACACTTGGGATTGGGTATGACTGGCTGATGACGACTAATAAGCCAGAAATGGCCATTCCAGTCTCCCTTGTCTTTGTCGGTTCCAACTAATCAACATATGTTAAACCTCGCTATGCGACCGCCTGCGAGGGCTCTAGTCTGAGCTCCAGGGAACAACGGAACAGACATGTTCCTTAAGCAGATCGGTGAACCCCAGACTATCATCATATTCCCGATCACAACCGACAAAAAAACGAGCCCGTGGCTCAATTGTCGAGCGTTCGACTCAAATACCAATAGTCGCGGGTTCGAATCCCGGGTGTGCCACACTTGGGATTGGGTATGACTGGCTGATGACGGCTAATAAGCCAGAAATGGCCATTCCGGTCTCCCTTGTCTTTGTCGGTTCCAACTAATCAACATATGTTAAACGTCGCTATGCGACCGCCTGCGAGGGCTCTAGTCTGAGCTCCAGGGCAAAACGGAACAGACATGTTCCTTAAGCAGATGGGTGAGCCCCACACTATCATCATATTCCCGATCACAACCGACGAAACAACGAGCCCGTGGCTCGATGGTAGAGCGTTCGACTCAAAAACTAAAGGTCGCGGGTTCGAATCCCAGGTGTGCCTCACTAGGATTTGGGAAAGACTGGCTGATGACGGCTAATAAGCCAGAAATGGCCATTCCGGTCTCCCTGGTTTTTGTCGGTTCCAACTTATCAACGTATGTTAAACGTCGCTATGCGACCGCCTGCGAGGGCTCTAGTCTGAGCTTCAGGGCACAACGGAACATACATGATCCTTAAGCAGATCGGTGAGCCCCACACTATCATCATATTCCCTATCACAACCAACAAAACAACGAGCCCGTGGCTCAATGGTAGAGCGTTCAACTCAAATACCAAAGGTCGCGGGTTCGAATCCCAGGTGTTCCACACTTGTGATTGGGTATGACTGGCTGATGACGGCTAATAAGCCAGAAATGGCCATTCCGGTCTCCCTTGTCTTTGTCGGTTCCAACTAATCAACATAGGTTAAACCTCGCTATGCGACCGCCTGCGAGGGCTCTAGTCTGAGCTCCAGGGCAAAACGGAACAGACATGTTCCTTAAGCAGATCGGTGAACCCCACATTATCATCATATTCCCGATCACAACCGACGAAACAACGAGCCCGTGGCTCGATGGTAGAGCATTCGACTCAACTACCAAAGGTCGCGGGTTCGAATCCCAGTTGTACCACACTTGTGATTGGGTATGACTGGCTGATGACGGCTAATTAGCCAGAAATGGCCATTTCGGTCTCCCTTATCTTTGTCGGTTCCAAAATATCAATATATATATATATATATATATATATAAGCCAAACAAGTGCGTAACACTCACTAATGTGGTAAGGATCTCACTCGATCCCATTTGTCCGCCCGCCAGTTACCTACCGGCGATAAACGAACGTTGTGTCATAGGACACATACCATATATATAGCACAAATATGTTGCTAAGAGTGCAACAGGCAAGACGCAGACAGCTGTTTCACGGTCATTACCGATCATCAGTACATCATATGCCTTGTGCAGTGAGGTACATAAACAAACCAAACAAGTGCGTAACACTCACTAATGTGGTAAGGATCTCACTCGATCCCATTTGTCCGCCCGCCAGTTACCTACCGGCGATAAACGAACGTTGTGTCATAGGACACATACCATATATATAGCACAAATATGTTGCTAAGAGTGCAACAGGCAAGACGCAGACAGCTGTTTCACGGTCATTACCGATCATCAGTACATCATATGCCTTGTGCAGTGAGGTACATAAACAAACCAAACAAGTGCGTAACACTCACTAATGTGGTAAGGATCTCACTCGATCCCATTTGTCCGCCCGCCAGTTACCTACCGGCGATAAACGAACGTTGTGTCATAGGACACATACCATATATATAGCACAAATATGTTGCTAAGAGTGCAACAGGCAAGACGCAGACAGCTGTTTCACGGTCATTACCGATCATCAGTACATCATATGCCTTGTGCGGTGAGGGTACATAAACAAGCCAAACAAGTGCGTAACACTCACTAATGTGGTAAGGATCTCACTCGATCCCATTTGTCCGCCCGCCAGTTACCTACCGGCGATAAACGAACGTTGTGTCATAGGACACATACCATATATATAGCACAAATATGTTGCTAAGAGTGCAACAGGCAAGACGCAGACAGCTGTTTCACGGTCATTACCGATCATCAGTACATCATATGCCTTGTGCAGTGAGGTACATAAACAAACCAAACAAGTGCGTAACACTCACTAATGTGGTAAGGATCTCACTCGATCCCATTTGTCCGCCCGCCAGTTACCTACCGGCGATAAACGAACGTTGTGTCATAGGACACATACCATATATATAGCACAAATATGTTGCTAAGAGTGCAACAGGCAAGACGCAGACAGCTGTTTCACGGTCATTACCGATCATCAGTACATCATATGCCTTGTGCGGTGAGGGTACATAAACAAGCCAAACAAGTGCGTAACACTCACTAATGTGGTAAGGATCTCACTCGATCCCATTTGTCCGCCCGCCAGTTACCTACCGGCGATAAACGAACGTTGTGTCATAGGACACATACCATATATATAGCACAAATATGTTGCTAAGAGTGCAACAGGCAAGACGCAGACAGCTGTTTCACGGTCATTACCGATCATCAGTACATCATATGCCTTGTGCGGTGAGGGTACATAAACAAGCCAAACAAGTGCGTAACACTCACTAATGTGGTAAGGATCTCACTCGATCCCATTTGTCCGCCCGCCAGTTACCTACCGGCGATAAACGAACGTTGTGTCATAGGACACATACCATATATATAGCACAAATATGTTGCTAAGAGTGCAACAGGCAAGACGCAGACAGCTGTTTCACGGTCATTACCGATCATCAGTACATCATATGCCTTGTGCGGTGAGGGTACATAAACAAACCAAACAAGTGCGTAACACTCACTAATGTGGTAAGGATCTCACTCGATCCCATTTGTCCGCCCGCCAGTTACCTACCGGCGATAAACGAACGTTGTGTCATAGGACACATACCATATATATAGCACAAATATGTTGCTAAGAGTGCAACAGGCAAGACGCAGACAGCTGTTTCACGGTCATTACCGATCATCAGTACATCATATGCCTTGTGCGGTGAGGTACATAAACAAACCAAACAAGTGCGTAACACTCACTAATGTGGTAAGGATCTCACTCGATCCCATTTGTCCGCCCGCCAGTTACCTACCGGCGATAAACGAACGTTGTGTCATAGGACACATACCATATATATAGCACAAATATGTTGCTAAGAGTGCAACAGGCAAGACGCAGACAGCTGTTTCACGGTCATTACCGATCATCAGTACATCATATGCCTTGTGCAGTGAGGGTACATAAACAAAACCAAACAAGTGCGTAACACTCACTAATGTGGTAAGGATCTCACTCGATCCCATTTGTCCGCCCGCCAGTTACCTACCGGCGATAAACGAACGTTGTGTCATAGGACACATACCATATATATAGCACAAATATGTTGCTAAGAGTGCAACAGGCAAGACGCAGACAGCTGTTTCACGGTCATTACCGATCATCAGTACATCATATGCCTTGTGCAGTGAGGTACATAAACAAAGCCAAACAAGTGCGTAACACTCACTAATGTGGTAAGGATCTCACTCGATCCCATTTGTCCGCCCGCCAGTTACCTACCGGCGATAAACGAACGTTGTGTCATAGGACACATACCATATATATAGCACAAATATGTTGCTAAGGTGCAGCGAGGCAAAGACGCAGACTGGCTGTTTCACGGTCATTACCGATCATCAGTACATCATATGCCTTGTGCGGTGAGGTACATAAACAGAAGCCTACCAAAGGTCGCGGGTTCGAATCCCAGTTGTACCACACTTATGATTGGGTATGACTAGCTGATGACGGCTAATTAGCCAGAAATGGCCATTTCGGTCTCCCCTTATCTTTTGTCGGTTCCAAAATATCAATATATATATATATATATATATATATAAAGAAAAGACGAAATTCTTTGGGAAAAAATAGAAACTTTAATGCTTACATTTTCGAGACTGGTCCCCTATCTTGTCGTCAGACTACGGGCAGTGTAGAGGAACAATTAATCAATTAAACGTGTTAATCAAAGGATTCTGAGAATGGGCAAAATCCGAACCAATAGGCTTTGAGTGTATTTCGTCATCCCGTCGTGATTGGTTGTGCGCGTTTGAATTTTTCTTTAACGATTTTGTATGTGGCATCCAAATCGATATGCAGGTTGATGCATGCCTCATCTTAGTGCATTGCTTCCAGGAATTCACGGCCTTTTCTGATTTCGCAGATGCCAACATTCGCTAGATGCTAGTCGTAGTAACTAGATACAAATTTTTAATAGCTTACTTCTTTGCACATAAAAAAAGCTGGTACCTCTTTTGTAATGGCAAAGTGTGCAGCCTTTGCGTACAGAAATAAAAAATTCCCATAATGCCAGCGCATCGGAGACTGTGCATAGGATTAACTTCTCCCTGGTTACTGAAAACTGTACATAGTACGTCTGCTTCGTTTGTTAAAACATTCTAAACCATTTTTGTGCTTTGAAGATTAATTAATTTCCTCAGAAAGTACGATGTACCCATGAAGAAATGTTCTGTGGACACATTTCCGTAAATCTTTTTGCCCGATGTTGATGTTAAAATTTACACTAAACGCGGGCCCTCGAGTTAACAGGCTATGGCAAGGGAAAAGGTATGAATGGTCAGTCAGTTACCCTGAGAGCAAGCGGTAGAACTAAGACGATCTTACTAATATAAGTATGCTTTCTGACTACTATTCCCAAGGGAATAGCCGATTATAAATTCAGAAGGACTAAAACGGTGGAATCGTTTAGCCTCTGACCCTTACTTCGTCCACGGAATCTAACAATTTTTACGTCAACCTGCTCCCAGTCTACGGTTGATTGGAGTAAGTACCTAAAGAAATAAACTAAAAAATTTCGATTCCACTATTCGAGCCGATCTACTTATTCTATAACTTCAAATTCTAGATGATGGTAATTTTCCTGGGGAACCTTTTTAATAACCGTCCGAATCAATACATGTCAGTTGCACCGACAAACGATGATGCCCCATTCTAACCAATGATGTTTATTCTTCGCGATCACAACATGCGCTGCCTTTACGCAAGGAAATGAAAAGTGATCGCAAAACTGGTATGTCAAACACTGTGCAGAATATCCTTTCTCGCTTTTCTAAAAATAGAAGCAAATATTGACAATCAACAAATGCTGATATTAGCAAAAGGTGAGTTCATGGAAACAATTCAGACGGAGAAGATGCAATCACTGGAAAAAGAAGTTTATTGGCCTGAGGTTTTGGCTTCTCACTCGGTCCCCTAACAAGCGCAATGAACTCCCGTGCCAATATTCTGTGATGAGGCATCACATGAGCACAATTTACATAATTTCTATAAACGAAAAACCTGCACCCTGTGCGTGAATGCAATGCATGCATATAATTTAAATTGTTCCTGGTTATATGAACCCTGTGGAACAAATTTGGCTAAGTTGACCTTCCTGAGTTTGAGAATTAATACGTTATTCATTAGGATCCCCTTTCCATTCATTGCCTGTAAATGCGATAGCATAAGAAATACCTATTAGATGATACTGTATACTATTTATACGGTAGCCGTTTATTACTTTCTCCAAGTATAGGGAATTCAGCTAGCTTTAAACTGTGAAAGTTAAAGTGTTTTAGGAGCATGCTTTTGGCCATATTTAGGGTAACAACACACGAAAATGCATTTTAAGTGATTGGCGCCAGACTTTCGCAAATCATTCTCGCATTCGCAACGGGTTCTAGTAACCTTAAGTAGCGTCCTAATGGCAGCACTAGAAAGAATATGGAATAGAAACTAAATGAATGCCTTCAAAACCAATCCTCTTCATTAATATTTAACTGCCCAATGAAACAGAAGCATTTTGCTACATACTTCAGTGCAGTAAATGACTGTTTTTGGTGCCATCTTGGCCACTGCGCCCACTCAGAGCATCATTCAGCAGACAACCTTGAACAATCGACCGGTGCACGGCAGAATAAAAACATTTGAAGCGAAATTTCTCTTTCTTTAAAGTTGAAAAAAGTAACTGACTAAAATGACTTAATGGATAGGTATTTTTGTACATGTTATGCACCATATATATATATATATATATGAAAAGAAAATGCTCTTCGGGAAATGGAATTTTACTCGTAAATTTTCAAGTTAGTGACACCAACCCGTCGTCAGACGAAATGAACAGAGGAGAAAATGAAGTGGCGTGACAGGACAGGTAGTGACAAACAAACAGCTTGTGTGAGTGGGTGGTGGGTGGACCATTAATCGGGGCATGTTTTGGAACGAGGGAGGTGTGGAGAGAACAATTACATTGGCTTGTTTAGGAGGGGGAGGTGGGCGGCGAGTAACTACGGCCGGCTAGATTATCGATCATGTTTCCGGGTTGGATGTAGAGGGGCATTCCGTTGGCATTAACCGCAATGTTTACCTAGATGCTCATTACGAAGGATTACGTGGCCGATTTACTAACGCGCGCCCACACCCTAGCAACGACTGCTAAACCTTGCGGCTATACATCTCACCTTTCGCCAACCCCACCTCACACATTGTGAACCGCAATTTAATATACTGACACCTCCAACCAACGCAATGCCCACTACATCCAACCCGGAACCATTATCGATAATCTAGCCGGCCGTAGTTACTTGCCGCCCACCTCCCCCTCCCACACAAGCCAAGGTAATTGTTCTCTCCTCACCTCCCCCGTCCCAAACATGCCCCGATTAATGGTCCCCTCACCACCCACTCACACCAGCTGTTTGTTTCTCACTATCTGTCCTGTCGCGCCACTTCACTTTCTACTCTGTTCATTTCGTCTGACGACGGGTTGGTGTCGCCAACTTGAAAATTTACGAGTACAATTCCATTTCCCAAAGAGCATTTTCTTTTCATTATACTATCTCGGGATGCAAACCACCTCTGTTATTCAATATCATAGTGTGTGGCTCGCCGATCTTCTAAAAGGAACATTTATATTCCGTTGTGCCCTGGAACTCAGACTAGAGTACTCACAGGCAGCCGCATAGCGACGTGTAGCATATGATGAAATGGAACCGACAAAGACAAGGGAGACCTGAAAGGCCATTTCTGGCCTATTAGCCGTCATCAGCCAGTCATACCCAATCCCAAGTGTGGCACACCTAGGATTCGAACCCGCGCCCTTTGGGATTTGAGTCGAACGCTCTACCATTGAGCCACGGGCTCGTTGATTTGTCGGTTGCGATCGGGAATATGATGATAGTGTGTGGCTCACCGATCTGCTAAAGGAACATTTATATTCCGTTTTGCCCTGGAACTCAGATTAGAGTACTCACAGGCAGTCGCATAGCAACGTGTCACATATATTGATAATGTGGAACCGAAAAAGACAAGGGAGACCGGAATGGCCATTTCTGGCTTATTAGTCGTCATAAGCCAGTCATACCCAATCCCAAGTGTGGAACACCTGGGATATATATATATGGGATACATAAGAGTATCGGAAGAAATGCAAAAAAATATAGGTAAGACAGTCATTTTTAGTGGGCATATAAAGCAAGGTGGTGAAAAAGTCACGTTTTAAGATCAGCTTCTTAGCCTACCTGAAATATTTGGAGTCCATCGTGACCATTAATTAATGTAACGACCCCGCCAAGTAATATTTTCGTGTTTGAGTATATCATTGAAGCCTTAATGTAAGTATTTTTATTCTTTCACCAGAATCCAATTGCAGCATTTAATAGAACCTCTATGAGATATGTAAGCTAATATAACGATCATAATTTATCGTCGTACATTTATTCTAAATATTTCCTTTAAATTTGTTTCGTAACCCAGTTAGTCTACTTCATTAATAATTTCGTGAGCTGCTCCAAATCCATGCTTTTCTTAGGCAGCGTCATTTATTGGCTGCTTTATTATTAGCCATTATATATGTTAATTAACAAAACCTCTTTCCGCGCACACACACTGGATGTTCACCGGAAAATCCGATTTAAAATTCAGCGGTATTTTTCGTCTGCCTACTACGAGTTAACGTATTTTAATGTCAGCGACACGAGATTAAACGGCTGAGGTTCCCCAGTTAACGCCTGGCTGCTCTACCGAACATACGCCGTCGCGTCAATGCCACCAACGTTGGCAATCCAACGATGACCCTTTTTTATGACCTACCAAATGAACTAATCAGGTAGCAAGACGGAAAATCCATCCAATCTGAACGGCGGTCATATCTTCAGGTTAGGAAACCGAAAACGGATGCTACAGCCCTTCACTTCGAACCATTTAACTTAGTTTGCAGCCTTGCAGTTGTATTGGATTTGCGCAGAATCTACAAAAATTCATCGAGGTTGACGAGAACTGATCGTCAGCACAAACTGTCTAATGTTGAATGCTACTTCTTTAGAGTCCACTTCCTGGCCGCCATAGGCACCAGTAAGGGCACCTGGTATGCCCCAGCTAGGTGATAAGTAGGTCGCCAAACCCTGTCAAAACCATGGGTGTTCCTGTCCGAAAAAGGCGCTTAATGCCGGTAAGAATGCAATAGCGGCTCCAAGCTGCGTACGAATTTGTAATCCCTCAAACGTATATTTGAGATGTACTTGGATCCATTTTTTGCCTTTTTAAATGTCTATCGGCTCATTATTTTTCGACAGACGTGCGTTTTTTTGGATAAATAAAAGGTGCTCACCAGTGAGCACTGTTCACAGAGTTTAACCCCGAACTCTCCAATTTGCGAATCTAAGCTGTGTACAGTATTTGAAAAAGCTTCTGCAGGTTATTGTGTAATCCTTTATTAGTGATGCTCAGTTTTGTCGTATTAGGAAGCTCAAAGCTGTATCTTCGAACATATGAATGTCTGTTCTTGTCTTCTGCTTTCCACCCTTATAGGTATGCAGTCAGGAATACAAAGAATAGCACTGGTTTTGCTAAACAGCAGCTTTGGATGGGCAGAGATTCGAGCATGACATTTTGGGGCAATGACCGTTAAGGAGTTTGAGACTTTACCGGAGTTGGCATTCTCGATCAAAACCGACAGTTCATGGAATCCGTGGATAGCAGCTAATTTTTTTTGGCCAGCGTAACGTTCAATAAACAAAGAACCGCTGTTTGGGTTCTCGGTCGTCTAGTAGGGTCTTTATCGGCACTGTTTTTGGTTGACATGTGCGTCTACAAAGTCACAACGGGAATCGCAAGTTCCGTTCATCGGTGGTTACTAAACTTCGAGTTCTTTTGTGACGGAGTGGGGTGGGAAGAAGAGTTTCGACTCTCTGCGTTAGAGAAAAATGCGGATGGCTGCTCAGTAGGAGAACAGATGACTGGCTCAGGAGTCGTCGATGCGGATCAGGATTAAATATTATTGCAACGTTTGGCAGTTTTAGGATGTTCGATTGCTTTTAGCCATAGCTGAAGCCGGGGTGGCGGACAGGGAAATTGTAATGGCTGCTCTTACTGAGGATTTGGTGCAAGTTCGTAAGCCTAGCAGCTAGCACTCAGATCAACATACTGGTTGATGTTGGTCGTGATCAAGTGTCATGATTCGAAGAATCCTCGCAGCTCAATGGAGTTGGCCATGGTAACCGAGTCAATACCGTCGCCAAATTATTCAGTTATCATACTCTAGATAGTGCGCGAACAACAGTGCTCAAAGGTCAAGTCATCGATTGGCTAGCTAATGCTCGTTTATGGTCTGTATGACAAACGAAAAAACAACGGCGGCCAGCACATGGTATTGCGCTAATTAATATTACCAAGCCGTTCCTTAGCTAGGGAATCCAGTTCTCTGACCTCGAATCTTTAATCATATAAATATATATATATATATATATGGCAAAGACGTTATACCGTACTTCCAACATAGGTACTAGCTAAAAGCCCAGACACGTGTTTCGCCGATGTTTCTGCTGCTGCGTGACACAGCAACGAGGTGTTCGGCTCATCAGTGGGTCCCCCAGCGTTCTCTATGCGGTTTCTGGTATATTGACTCCAGAGAATAATCGGGGAAATAATTTCTGAAATTATTAAGTGCAGGACATGGAGTCAGGTAATTCGGACATAACTTTTTAAGGTCATTCCCGAAATTTCAATGAACATTTGGGTCGAAGACAATCAACCACTGTGGAATAACCACGTCATGCCCATTCTACAAACAAGTAGTACTGCAAGTAGTATGAATCTTATATGGCAAAGACATTATATATATATATATATATATATATATATATATATATATTTGCGTCCTATGACCTAACTTATCTTTGAAGAATACGTATGGGCTGCCAACAAAGACTTTTGAAGAACATGTTGACACCATCAGGCCGATAACATAAGGAATATTAAATGAGTCCTCACGATAGATTACTTACTGACGAAATCTTTTTAATCGTACTGTGCAGTGATCGGAGATTGCAGAATTGATCTTATATTCACTGAGTTGTTTCACGTACTTGCAGTTGGGGAACGTGGTAAAACCGCAGATATGAATCCCGCCGACTTTTTGCCGCTGAATGATGCTGCTGTGAGGAATGCAATTCAGCAATGGGTTACCCAAGCAACCTTCATGTGCCTGTTGTTAGCATTAACTTACTTTAATTTCCTCGGAACTAATGGCAGAAGCTTTTGAACTGGGATTAAAAAGCTTTATGTTGAGCTATTTACTTTAATTTGGCGCACAGTACACGTGAACTGCAAAAAAGGCAGAGATTGATGAAGAGATCTCGACTAAACCTTCTTTATAAACTGAATCTAAATTATGGCTTTTTACCACGAAAACAAAGCATTATCTGCGCTTGCTCAGACCAACAGCCAACAAAACAGTTGAAAAGCTCAGTGTGGATTTATAGTCTTTTTCACAAGCAGAACCTACGGAAATTTATCCCCAAAAACCTAATTTGTTGATACCGTCATGGAAAGCAATTGGTCTAGAAAAATCTCCTTCAGTCGCATATAATGGTAAAGGTTGTTTTCTTATAGATTATTTTATAGCTGTAGAATATATGCTGTAGAATTCCCCATTCTAATACACAACAATTTTTTCCGTGAGTCATACCCTATGAACTCTTGCCTTTGCCTACAAGACGTACACGTCTCTCTAACGACCAAGTTCTGATTCTTGTAAAGTCATGTATTCCTAACACGTTACCCCTTTCTCGAACAGTTGCCATCCATAAATGTTAAAATGTTGTCGGGAAAACTGTGATTTATAATACTACAAATGCTACAAACGCTACTACAAATGGTGGTCTTCTGAGGGGCGAAGCGGCTTCCTTTGAAGCGTGGATCATTAAATTATTTGACGCCAACCAATGAAATATGCGGTCGTAATTGGAATATAGAATCGGTGTTTCATCACCATCAAGCAAACAGACAAAATTTTTTTTTGTAAATAGAACGTGAAAGAAAGGACGCAAAATTGGTGTTTAATCTCGCCATTCCAAATTGCGAGCTGTGTAAACTCCGTTAGATTAGTCCTGAGGAATGTATGGTTCCCCATATGAACCATCTAACATTTCAGCCGCATATTTTGCTCATTTTCTACCAGTGTATGAAACTGCTGTGAGGTGTTAGACTCAAATGTGTCATATGATTTTGGGTATATGTTTTTGTATGGTACGTTTAGTTTTTTAAATATTCGTCGAAGCTTATGCCTGTGATTTCAGTAAGACTTTCGGAAACAAATTGCGAAAATTACCACTTTAAATTGTTTGGGGATAACTGATCTATAATTTACAAACCAGTGAATGTATCAGTACAGACATGGTAAAAACTGTGGACCCACCGATGACCTGGAAACTGCTTCACAAAAAACTCAACGGAACACGAGTTTCCCTTTTTTACGAGTATAATTGCTCTGAGTATCGGATAGCTACAACATATATATATATATATATATATATATATATATATAGATATATATATATATATATATATATATATATATATGATAGTGTGTGGCTCACCGATCTGCTTGAGGAACATGCATATTCCGTTGTGCCCTGGAGCTCACATTAGTGCACACGCAGGCGATCGCGTAGCGACGTGAAGCATATAATTTCTAAGTAGAACCGACAAAGACAAGGGAGACCGGAATGGCCAATTCGGTCTCCCTTGTCTTTGTCGGTTCTACTTAAAATATCTATATATATATATAACTCCCGAAATGACCTGTAGCTGTTTCCGCCAGATGTGGATGCCGAGTTTTGAGGACACCATCCTGACAACCTGAAGTAAGTTAACAGGCAATAAATGTCTAGAAACGTATAACCACTATTTTCGCTCGATTTTTAGATGTATTGATGGGTTCAGCCGTATTTCATCGACAGCACGCAATCCAGTATACTTTATGATACTCACTTAATGCTTCATGAAGTCTTCTTCACATAATATTTTTTAAAAAAGGATATTATCTCGTTTAAAGAGAATTTCCTTAATTGCCGAATAATTCTGAACGCTTACGGCGGTTGCACTTTAACTTAAGTTTTCAAAGCTACAAGATGTATGCTTGCCATTTAAGAGGAATTTCACCTTCAGAAAAAGAAGAATAAAACAAAGATTATAAAAAGAATAAGACGAAAAGGCGATCACTATAACGCTATTAATATTGTTCAGACGTTTCAGATTCTCTCTCAAATCCATCCTGAGAGAAAGTTGCAGAAACGGGTAATTGGGGTACAAATTGCGTCGTATTTATAGGGCATGGTATAGCACCCGAACAAAACTGTGTTTGTGACTGCTTGGTAGGCAGCTGCTGAAGCTCAGTACTTGAGTTGCATAAATCGCTTGTCTCAAAACGTTATCTCTTAGGCCACCACAATCTTTGCGGCAGACGCGGACATCGAGGATAGCTAGTTTTTTGTTTTTTTTCCTCCATCGGGAAGTCATCCTTCGCTGTATGTCAGCTGAAGACCAGTGATTCCAGTCATTGCAGGACCGAGATAAAATCCAAAACACCAGGGTAATAAAATAAGGGGTTTTGATGATCAGCTCTTCTTCTTCTTCTTCTTCTTCTTCTTCTTCTTTTTATTCTTCTTCTTCTTCTCCTTCTTCTTCTTCTTCTTCTTATTCCTCTTCTTCTTCTTCTTCTTCTTCTTCTTCTTCTCATGCTCTTTCTTCTTCTTTGTTTTCTTCTCCCCAGCATCATCATCACCATATTAACGCGCGCAATCATCGTCTGGATCGTGGATACCAACTGACATAAACAGTCTGAGTCAAACTAGCTGAAATACAGCATGCAAACTTATTCGGCTAAATAGCTGCTTCCTAAAACTCACCTGTTGTCTTCTATCAGCAATCCTACCTTCCTTTATACGCTTAAGAATGCAAGCCATCTGGTGTTCAGGAAATTACAAATGCTCTCCCGTTTTGGGCTGAGAATTGTTTGCATCGGATATGGACCACGTTATATTTGTTTAAGACCAAAAATAGACGGGTAGACGATGCTATTTGAATGAATGTTCCATGGTCGTTGAAACATACACAATACAACAGGTTTTCCAAAGAGTCAGGCGATTCGTCAATGAATACAGACGATATCACACACTGCATGCAGAGTCCAGGGACCTCTCACGTTAGTCGTGTGTTCGTCAGCTTCCTCGCCATGTGGTCCCGCAGTTCGGGATGGGATCTGAACAGTTCACCCACCTTGTATAAAAGCCTAGTGTATTATCTTGTGAACCAGGTCGTGTGAGTGTGACCTCCGCTGACGAGGTCTCGAACACTGTCAGCTACAGTGCATAATCTCCGCATCAAACAACTGACTTGCAGAAAACATCGACTGGTAGCCGGGAAAAGGCAGAGCGTATGAGGTCAACTGTCTCAGTGCATATTCCTCACTATAAACAGTATAAAACACTTGAATCCCTAACAGTACAGTAAAAGCTGTCCAGGATGATCATTTGACAGGATAAATTGGGTCTGACAGCTAAAATCACTCTGCGGTATGGCCGACTGGTGAACTTAGAGTCAGGCTCTATGGCACGCTTATTCCATGGTATCCGAGACGGTGTGATGGCATGCTTGGCCCTGGGATTTGCCGGACCAGCCACCTAGTGCTTCTCCGCCTCGGGATTGTTTAAGTCAGTCATAAAACCGGTTTTACTTGCGAGAGGTCGAGCGAGTGAGGTAGATGCAGTATAAATAAACACCTGTATGCAACCGCACATTTCATAATACTTTTTCCGCTACTTTTGGAAAATATTTGTATTGAAATCTTTAATTGTTTTCTTTAGAATATATTGGTACCAATAAAATAACAATTTTTCGGAAAAAGTTAACAATATTTTGCCGTGGAAATAGGAGGTAGTTATTATGCTTAGTCTTCTTTACAGATAAGAATGGGCTTACTTCAGTTATAAAAAATTGAAATTTTGAAATATTAAACATGGTGTATGCTCCATGTTCACTGGAAGGTTTTTAAAAGGAAAAGTATGAACTTATTTAAATAAAACTGTTACAACCCGTAGCTTTGAGACTCAAATTGCAAGTGACGTCACAGGTTGGTTTGCAAAATACCGCTGAATTAAGGAGATTTTTTAATGCACGAAGATCCATTTTATTATTAAAAATCTAAAAGGATGGTTATTTACTCACAGTCAATTCGTTTTAGGAAAACTTAAGCATTCAGTTCAAAAGGTAACTGAACAGTGCAGTGCTATGCCGAAAAAGAAGTAATTAATAATTTACAATAGATCGATTGAGTGCAATAATCCTTCATGATATATGTGTCCAAATAGCGCTGCAATTGCCGAGTGTGGTTGAAAAACGATTAGTACTTATTTTAACTCCATTGCTTTATAAACATTCAGATGCGGGGTCTGGAAATGATGCTTTTTCAATTACAAAAAGCCGTCATCAGCCAGTCATACCCAATCCCAAGTGTGGAACACCTGGGATTCGAACCCACGACCTTTGGTATTTGAGTCGAATGCTCTACCATTGAGCCACGGGCTCGTTGCTTTGTCGGTTGCGATCGGGAATATGATAATAGTGTGTGGCTCACCGATCTGCTTGAGGAACATTTATGTTCCGTTGTGCCCTGGAACGCAGACTAGAGTACGCACAGGCAGTCGCATAGCGACGTGTAGCATATGTTGATAATATGAGCCACAAACTATCATCATATTCCCAATCGCAACCGACAAAGCAACGAGCCCGTGGCTCAATGGTAGAGCATTCGAATCAAATACCAACGGTCGTGGGTTCGAATCCCAGGTGTTTCACTCTTGGGATTGGGTATGACTGGCTGATGATGGCCTATAAGCCAGAAATGGCCATTCCGGTCTCCCTTGTCTTTGTCAGTTCCACATTATCAACATATGCTACACGTCGCTATGCGACTGCCTGTGAGAACTCTTGTCTGAGTTCCAGGGCACAACAAAACATAAATGTTCCTTAAGCAGATCGGTGAGCCACACACTATATATATATATATATATATAAGCCAAACAAGTGCGTAACACTCACTAATGTGGTAAGGATCTCACTCGATCCCATTTGTCCGCCCGCCAGTTACCTACCGGCGATAAACGAACGTTGTGTCATAGGACACATACCATATATATAGTCACATAATATAGTGCTATAGAGTGCAACAGGCAAGACGCAGACAGCTGTTTTCACGGTCATTACCGATCATCAGTACGCACTTGTTTGCTTGTTTATGTACCTCACTGCACAAGGCATATGATGTACTGATGATCGGTAATGACCGTGAAACAGCTGTCTGCGTCTTGCCTGTTGCACTCTTAGCAACATATTTGTGCTATATATATATATATATATATATATATATATATATATATATTTATATATATATATATATATATATATATATATATAGCTGGGCATCTAAGAAAATTAGGACCTTCATATATATTCCTGTGAATATAATATTGTGTTAGAATATGTGATATCGAATTGTGTTCCAAACTGTATTAAACATCCCATAAAACTACTAAAGTTATATGATACGTTTATTTTTACTTCATATATAAACTGTGTGTTTTCCCGCATAATGTGAACGAATTTTTCCTAACATTGAAGAGAATTGAGGCGTATAAAACTGTGAAGGGAATTGTTATAAGAATACGAAATGATTTAGACTGCTTTAAAACGTACGATAACTTTATTAAAAGAGTTGTTTTTATTTCTCGGATTTTTCCCTTTCGCAGGATGTATTGTAAGTCCGAAAACTGTGAATTATCCTTTTTTTGTAGCAGCTGCTGATAAAGAACAACAATGGACACTGAGCCCAAAGTGATTCAAGGTTTTAATTCATATTCAAGTTAAAATTAATGTTTTAATATGTTTGTTCAGAGTGTATTTAAATCTTACCTATTCCATAAAACTCGTCGATGACACAAGGAACGTGTATTTGTTTCACAATATATAAATTTAGTGTTTAGTAACATAATTTAAAGGAACTTTACCTAACTCGAATTCAATATAGTGCTTAAGATGCAAAACTGTTACGGAAATGTTTATCCGAATATGGAAGTGGGTAAAGGGTCTCAAAATACATAAAATTACACCCCATAAATACAGGATTTTTATTTCGCAGGAGGCTCTAGAGTGGAACTCCGTAGGTGTGAAACCGTGAATCATCCTGTTTTGGCAAGCAGATGCTGACTAAAAACAACTGTCAACATCGAGGCAGCGGTGGTTCAGTGTTATAAATGCACTTTTTCGTAAGCAAGGCGGAAGTTGACTAACAGATGGTTCTGTGGCACAGTCGAAGCGAATCTGTAAAGCTCATCTAATCAGTCACCATCTGTCTAGTTTGATCAGCGTCGGCACGGTTGTGCGTGTTTTGGCTAAAGATTTGCCAGCAGGGAGTTTTTTGGAAGGACTGAGAGTCAAGCCTCAGCGGCTATTCCTTAATGTGGCAATCGGCGCACTCTCACGCAAAGATGACTTAAGGTGCCCCTTTATATGGACTTCCATTCGCTTTTACGGAAAGGATTATCACCGATCGGATTATGGATATGTTTTTCCTGCTTTTGCTCGAGGCTCTACGACTAGATTTAAGTAGTTGGTACTTATGGTAACTTACTCGCAGCTTTTCAACTTCGGCGGCGAATCGAAACACGACGGGAACTCACAGAGGCATCATCCCTGTATGCAGTGTGGGATGACGTGGTCATATTTCAGTGTCAACTTACTTTAAATAAATTAAGCAATCTTCTTTGTTTTCATATTCTTTAAGCAAATTTCGGTATTCTTATCGCAAGGAGTACACAAACGATGTGAAAGTCTCAAACCAGCCATATTTTCAGAAACAAACGTAAACATAGAATCAGGCTTTATTTTCCTCTGATATATGACGGAATTCAGGCAGTAAAAACATACGGAGAACGCCGTCGCATTACTGGAGTATGAACGGTGGATGACAGGGAAGGTAGTGTTTGCGCAACTTGCACACTTTACAGCTTCCCTCAAGACGGCTCGAAGTCCTCACCCATCTAATGGCCATAAAAACACAGTCGGTGTCCCAATTAGTGGTCATGCTGTCAGCGGCAGATTTAAACTCTCTCTTCGTTTTTTTCGGTGGCACTGGGTTCTTTTCACTTCCTAAAACCACACAGCGAGGCGCTCCAATGGAGAGTGAGTTTCGTGTCATCATATGCGCCGAACCTGGCTGAAGGTTTTGCATCAGAAAAAAGACTGTACATTTCAGGTTTCGTTACTGATTTGCCTAGATTATAACCAAAATGACCTTCAATTGAAAAAGCAGGCTAATAACTGGTGAAGAAACCTTACCTTAAACGTCTAAAGTAAGCTGTTTAGTAGGCTATGAATATATTTTCCATCGCCAATCAATCTTTGTTCATTTCGTAGAAAAATGCATTGAGCTTGTGAGCGTTCACCGAGAAATCAGAGTAAATTAAGATTTCGACTAGCTTGTAAACAAGTAGATTTTTTATATGAGCATTTATTTAATGCATAAATTTTCAAACCTTTAATGGGTTGGCACTGATAACATTGCGTCTATTTAATATTCACTGCAATATTTTATGAGTAAAATCAAACTATTTATTATTTTGGCAAATGGAAATCACATAAAATGATTTTAACTTAAGTAAATGGTGTATTGTCTACATATTCCATAAAATATTTAAAGTGCCTGTTTTTTAATAGATATAAATATAAAAATTGTGAAACACCAAATCCATACATTGTTTTTTACAATAAATTTTAGAAGAGCGTTATATTTCTTAAAATTTACACAAACGTAAATGTGCCTGCAAAAAGACAGCTAAATGGATGCCAGCCCACAACGCGGCTCAACTGCACAATACTTAATTAGCTTTTCTATTTAAATTAATAAAATCAAATTTGGTTTGCTTTTACGCACTTGCCCCGCTTGAATAATAATTCAAGCTAATACCAAAAATAAATGAAAAAAACATGTGGCAATTACCTGTTTAACCACTATTTTTCACTATATAATTCAATCATTGAAAACATACAGAAAATAAACTAATTGATAGAAAGTTTTGTAATCTATGCCTTATTCAAAATGTAATATTCGATTTCACAAACTCAGTGGTTATGAGATTTTAAAGATTAAATATTCTATTGAAAAAGTTATATTATTGCATTTATTAATGGATCTTATGACATATACAATATGGTCCATATCTTTTGGAAAATATAACGAGCCTTCCTCTAATGAAAATGGGAGAATTTTCAATTTTCTTTAGGTAAAAGGTTTACAGATGATATGCAAGGCTACATTTAAAATTATGGGGAATTTTATAAAAACTTATAAACACCGAAAAATATATTTCAGGTAAACAGATCAAATTAAATTAAAGAAATTTACATCCAAATGCGTACAACCTATATATTGTCCTGCGAATTTTCAGTAAAATACCATTGAATAAATAAAGACATTCAAAAGCAGTGGAAAATATAGTGCAACTGATATAATCCATTTTTCTGTACGGTTTTTTTAGGCTGTTGTTAAACAGTGTGCGTTAGTCCTTATATGCTAATGTGATTTAAATCTCCTGGAATAATGCTGCCGGATAATCAATAATTAAAATCTATCTAACTAATGATTTCTATCTTAAAAATCCCCTTCCGTTAAGATAGCATATCCTAGGCAAACGAACGTTGCCGACAAAGCCAATGGAGACCTAAAGGCCAATTTTCGGCTCATTATCCAGTCATTAGCCAGTCATATTCAACTCAAAGGGTTGCCCCAGCGGAGGCTTGAACCCGCGACCTGTTGAAGAAAATTCCCATTCTCTAACAATTGCATCCTCCTTCTTAATATAAATTCGTTTGAATCTATTTTTCTATACATCGGAAGTACGAAGTTCAGAAAAGTGTTTACACTTAAACACAAGCATTGGAAAAAATATTTATTCGCATGCCACTTTAGACTGCTCCTCGAAGCCGACATCAGATACAGCATCAGAAAAGGTTAACGCATGCAAAAACCGTCGCAGTATTTATAACATCCGTTCGATAGTCTACCAAATACCTAGAAAACGTTTTGGGCTCCTCCTTCATCACATATGGTCGCGCTCATTGCGATCGTTATCTGATGAATGGCATAGGAATCTTTACTGTCGCTGAGGATTTGCCTAAGCCTGAATCATAAAATTTTGTCGGATAAGGCCTTGTCTTCAGCCACCATGCTTACTGAATTTTCAACTGTTTTTTGTTTCAGGCTCTAGTGCAATATCACATAGGCCAGTTTTTCCTTGAATGAAATCATATCAAAGGTCTCTGGCGACGGCTGCAACGCGCCTTTGCAACCCGATGCTCACATAGTTTGCGCCGAAAAAGACTTTGCAAATGGGTGCACATGAACTCATCTGAACTGCTTGACGCAGCTCTGTCTTCCGCGTGTGAGTATCACACGCTGCCCACCTCATTTGCCAGAGAAATGTCGCACTTGATACGGTTCACAGACATATCCACCTAACCGTGAAAGATTCCCCATTTCATTGATGAACGCACACGGATAGTTAACGGAGTTCATTCGTCTTGTTCTGCCTTTGGGCTAATTTTGGAGCCCAGCCTGCAGCTGCTCAGCGGCTAGTAGTAGAAGAGGCAGATTAGCAATGTCGAAAAAGACAAGGTAAACTGAAATGACCATTTCGGGCGCATAAGTCATCATCAGCCAGTCATATACAACCCTAGGTGTTGCACCACCCAAGTATCGAACACATGACCTGTTGAGCAGAAGTCAAACGCTCTAACCAATGGGTCACAGGCTCGTTTTCTTGCCGGTTTAGATCGAAAGTTTTGAATTGCATATTTGTCGAATGTCCCATCCACAGAACCTACGGTACATAATATTTAACATACTTTTTCATCACCAGTTAAGTGTATCTTATATGCAACGGGCCCGGCTTACACTGACTACAAGCTCTGACAACTACAACAGCCACTTGGAAGCAAACGTGAGATGTCTGCCCCACCAACAACAGGGAATGAAAGCTAAGGTTCCACTTTATTTCTGTCTTTGTGGAGAACTGAAATAAAAACACAGCGGCAAGGTGGTCTTTTATGACTGGACCAACCTAATGAAGCATATCCTGTCCCAAAATTAAAACTAACTTAATGTTCTTTGGCAAGTACGATTTATTGTCATGCTGGTACAGGAAATCACCGCTTGATAGATAATGCACAGTTGACTGGTTAAGACTCCAACCCAAAGGGTAAGACGCTTGCTTGAGGTCTATCGGATGGATCGATTTGTGCTACAGAATGTAAACACTAGTGATTTAATACTTTAAGGATGTGAAAGCGTTTTGCGCGGCGAGATTGCTTTTTGCGTCCACATGACGATTAGTTATGGTCAATCGCTTCCTTTTACGTCGTGCTCAGAGACTTTAGTCAGCTGATAAACGCGAACACGCGAGAAACAGGAAGCAGTTTAGAAGAGGAAGAGGCGATCAATGAAGCGGGGTGTTTTTTGGCCTGATGTTTCGGATTCTCGCTCGAACTCATCATCAGAGACAACTGCAGAAAAGGGTGATTGATACCCAAGTTATGGATTATACATATTGTTACCATGCCTTGCTTACTTTTTTCTGCGACTGTCTCTCATAATTAGTTTGAAAAAGAACCCAAAACGTCAGGCAAGTTAACACCATGTAACAGTGATCGCCCCTTCTGCGTCTTCTTCTGAGACTCTAATTTCATAAGATGTCAATAGAAGTGGTTGGATCCGTTGCGGCTAGGTCAGTGTTAGCAAGGTGAGTCGCGATACGTCAGATGTCTGCCTTCACGTAATTTTATTTGGTCTTGACAGGTTTTTTTGCGCTCATTCTGACTGTTCATCTACGACACAACCGGTGGAAGGTGTGCAGTTACATCAATAGCATCGGGGAAAAAGTGTCCTAGACAATATAACGCAACAAGCTGACCCGTATCTGATCCGATGGATGAGGACTCTGCGTGCATTTGAAGACTGCCGATCGCCTACATTTAACCATTCTCCTGGTTAATTGTTTGCTCAGCTGTGCGTACTCTGCCATTGAAAGCTCTCTCCAACCGCATTAATGTCGGCATAGTACCAAAAGGAAGAGACTTGGCGTCAGAAAAGCCTACAGGAAGCCTTAAGTACTGCTTTTATTGGAGGACCTGCAGAAGCCAGCATCTATGCCATGAACTTTATTTTCGCCGTATCTGCTATGACCACGACTCACAAACGGATTCAAAGAATAATGAACTGATGTGGACAGGTTGAACTGAACATCAAGCAGGACCCATCAGGTTTGATTCATATTGAAAAACAGGAAATCATTAGCATCTTTCCTGTCCACCTGCTCAGACATCGTTGACCAAAGTAAAAACAAAAAGCCGTTCAGCTAATCAAAAAGGAAACCAAACTTACAGCTCCGAAAAGCTCTCTTGCCGCTGGAGACTGAATGAAAATGACGCAGAGAATTCGCGCTTATCTAACAGCATCCGAGTTGGTGGTGGTGATGAGAAACGCAAAATATTGCACTGATAAATCTGCCGTCCATTCTTTGTAAAATAAAGCCATCTTCAATGATATCACCAACGGTTTATTCAGACACCGTCCCAAGATCAAAGGACGGTCCAAAGTTAATTGTCAGTTGATGTGATAATGTGCAAAATATAAGTCCCTTGGGGCGTTTCTATTTGCGAATTTAATTAAACCAGAAGCCATTTGTAGTAGTTATATTTGGAAATTGAGTGACTAATTTGACAGTTAATGTACTAGATCGTAAAATAAGCTTCCCTACGCCAATGGGGTTAGACAAAATCACACAGAAAATGGGAACATCTCCGTTTAATTAATCAGTATTTTTCTGAAACGTGTTTCATAAAAGTGTTTTGAAAATTTCTAAACAGCACAACTAAAAAGAATGATCACACTATGTTGTTTGCAAGCATTAATTGGCTAAGAAAGGACTACTACGGCTGATGAGAATACTGAATTTTTTTAAAAATATAATACTTTTTCTGTGAACTGATACCCTCAGGCCTGAGAGTGCGGTTACCCTTCGGGCGATTTCGTCTGCTAGCATTTCGGCCTTTCAGATCACATCTATTTATTGAAAACTTTTACGGCTCTCTTAAGATGGTTGACTTTATTCCAAGTGTTGCATGTCGCCTTTAAAAGGATGATTTTCAGGAAGATATACTTAGTTAAACCCGTGCATTATACGTCTGTTCAAAAAATGTCTTTCAATTTGTTTGTATCCTAGGTGTAATTTTATTACTCTGCCTCAATGGAGGTATAAAGTTCAATGAATGAAATGCTTATGGTGGCCTTAAATTGGCTGGTATGATAGCGAGTCTGCAACACAGTGATTTAGTGTGCTGTATTCGGATCAGTTAGCCCGGGCAGGAAACTCTTATGGTGAACAACATTGAGTTGGGTATAGGTGGCAGACCACGGCTTATGAGCCAGGAAAGACCATTTCAGTTTCCCTTGTATTTTTAAGTAATGTTTTTCTGCCTCAAATACTAGCTGCTGTGCGGCTGCATAAGGGACTGGAGAGTGAGCGTTATGGCAGAACGGGACGAGTGATTCCCGAAAACGATCGGTTATCATTCCTCTACCAATAAATAAGATCTCATGTAGCGTGCATATACGGATTTTTTTTTATATTTACCAAATACGATGTTAAATTTAGTCCCCTCTTGGCCAAGTGGTAGTCAACAGATGAGGTAAACTAGAAGGAGGCGGGGGCTATGGAATTCAAGATTATCTATTCACGTACTCACTATGGTCATGCACTATTGATACGGCTCCAGAGCTCCAGAGAAACATAGACTACAAGTTAGGTTTTAAGCGCTTATTGCATTATATTCTTACGTTTTCGGTAAAAATATAAGCGTAATTTTTATTTTAACACAACGGGACCAACTGAAGTTTTCTTTTATACGATTTTTAACATCAAGGGAACTCACTGAAAACATAGCATACTGCCCGTACTTCGTACTTCGGGAACTTTTATTTTTTCATAATTAGCACTGTAGAACGTCGAACTAGTTAACTGCAACTCACGGGTAAATTGCACGTCCTACTTACTTCTAAATTAACGATAATTTACCCTAATGACTGTGTTAACCTCCCACGGAGTGTAGTAATTCGGCTCGTAGGAATGGCTGGTAGCTACAGAGCGCTCAGCTGCTTGCGTTTAAATCCTAATTGTCCAATAAAAAAGCGTGGAATTCACTTAAGCACTCTATTACCCAGCAAGGGCTGGAAACAGCTAAAAGTACCCCGTGTGTTGCGAAAACCAAGAAGAATTTATTCTCCAATTTATTTCAAAACTAACCCCCCCCCTGGAATTTCGCGCAAGACCGCCTGCAATAGACGGACTATATTTAACCATCAACAAACTTGGATAGAACTAAGGTCCGGATCATATCGTCTCGGTTACTTACAAAATCAGTCTAACATCCCGATGAGAGCGGCAAAAATGGAGAGATTTTTATAAAAGAATTTTTAATGTTCATTCAACCGAAAATTCTCTCTTGAGAGCATTTAACAGCTCCTTAGTCCAAACGAAACGCCAATGTACTGAAAATTTCAATGACAGCATTTACGATTCAAACTGACGTAGGACCCCTGTCGGTGCACCTGAAAGGTTCACAACAGCCAGATTTTAAATGAAACTGCGGAAGAATAATGTTTAAACACTGGATTGCCGTCTACAGAAAAATTGTATCTACTACACGAAGCTCGTCGGTCCTATTGTGGACTAAGAATCCGGAAAAAGGCTCCTGCAATACAGGATTGGACTAAATTTTACAACAGGTTATTGAGTAATCAGTGAAAACCTGTCGCAAGTGTTCCTACATGAACTTGCCGGTAAATAACCTCGAATATGCTCACTCGTCTCAATTACATTTCTGGAGTGAGCTTTAGACGCACTGCTTCAATGAAAAGTATGAATACTTAGTTCCCCTATCAGAGCAAGCTAGATCATTGAATGTTATTATCAATAAACGTTTGAGCTTCCTGTGAAGCTTCAAAAAAACTAGAGTAAAGTAGTAAGTTTGACCAGAGCGCCTCTTAACTGGTCAAATGCGAACCTCTTTGAATATGCACATTGGGTATGCCAGTAAATGCGGTTCAAAATTCTACTATGTTTTATGTGTTTGACAGTAATAATTATTTCCGATCCTATAGCACTGTTCGTTATGCGACTTCCTGAGTTTGACTTGCATACCGAGCTTCAGGGTCAAAGATAAACGCCTATTTCCGTTAAACTGCGAGCATACGATATGCGTAACAACGCTAAACGTTTGAAGGCAAAAAATGCTTTGGGAAAGACAACAATATTTATGTCTTCAAACTTTGATGCCAGTTTCCCAGGGCCTGGACTGAATAAGAAAATGCGCCTGAAAGGCGGTACGTTTTCATCCTTTTGGCAATAAGTGACCGCCGTATGCCAACATCCGACTAGGATAAGCTGTCAACCCCTCCAAGTCCAACTTAACATGAGCATTGATGCATTACTCACCCTAGGGAATTCTCGGCATTTCTTGTGGGTGCAAACACGGACAATACATGGCTTACCCCAATTAGGGTGTGCCTGTAGGTTGGATGGCCCCTTGGGAACAGGACAGTTCGGCTTTTTACTGCAAAATGACATTCATGAATGCATGGAGAGGCCCATTTTCCGAATGAGCTCCAATGTAGCACATCACAGGCAGTCCATGTGATTTTGCAGTCGGCTTCCTACTCATGTGAATGGCCAACCGTACCCTCGGAGTGTAAACGCTGGGTGCTTACAACAGCAGTCCGTTTGTACAACATTTTTATTAAGTGCTTCCTCCTCTGACTCGCAACGAGTCCACTACCAATCTTAATGTAAGCAGGTGTTCAGCGGGTATTTGGTATGGGTGCCTGGTTGGAAATTCATAATTTCGTATCTTTTGATCATTGCTATCTTGGGCGTTGGCGTACAACATTTTCAGTTTATCAAAACACGTCCCAAATTTCAACAATGTCTGATAAACACTTGAGAATGAAGACGACCCAACATTGATAATTGACGGAATCATGTTGTTTACTTTTCAAATGAACGCCCGAACCATCGAAGCACTAAAATGTGGAATTCTAGCTAACGGAAGGTGGGTTCAAGCCTCAGAGATTGCAAACCTGAGGTTGGGTATGGCTGTCTAGTGACAGATAATTAGCCAGAAATGGTCATTACAGTCTCCCTTGTCTTCATGTGTATTTCCCCCTCTGCATGTATTACTATGCGCTACGTGACTTACCTGCGTAGTTATATATCGAACCTTTACTACCAACGGGACGATCCAATCCTGTTACGCGATTAATGAGAACTCTCTATCAAATTTTGTTTTATGAATACATGATACGAGGTTAAAAAGGTGACCGGGGGAAAGGCGGTGATAAATTTAACGTTGAATTCTCAGTGATTTTATCCCTTTATCACAGTTTACTTCAATTCACACTCGAGTGTGGACAGGTGCACAAGTCGCTTGCACTTGCTTACCCAAAGCAAGTTCCTCTGCAAGGACGACAACGTGAGTTAAAGGGACCTTCATAACAACAGACCCATCTTGGCAGTAAAAGTAAATTCAGACATCATAGATCTTACCAGAAACCGACAACTCAGACTATCACCTTCTTCCGCCTTCCCCTAACCGACTTGGATGTGTTGGGTAAAGTAAAAGCTTTCGAGATTTAGGAAAATACATAGCTTTACTATAAGTTTCCAATGCCCTTGTGTATTAGATAATTGCTCGTGCCGGAAACAAAATGAGCCGAGAGTTAATCGAAAGTTGGCTTTCTAATAGGATCCATATCCATTGGCAGCCGCATGAAGTCTTGCGTGGTCACCGTCAGACCTGCAACACTGGTCAGTGATTGGTTAGTTACACCTCTACATCTATCATCTCAAACGACCATCTCCTGCAGGATATTAAAGGCTGGGCAAAGTAAACATATACTTTTGGTTCTCGGCCAGTCCACTTGTTCAAAACTCCTATGTATACCTGGAACGGGAACCTAAAATGCCATTCATAAATAGAGCCTATGTATAAATACCCACTCTGGTTGCTTCAATCAAAAACAGTTCTTAACATGACACCCCTTTTGCGGTCTTAAATGCAGCCATGGGATGGTTTATTTTACTGACTGCACTTATCCAAGGGACATTAGCCAACCTGAATTCGTGCGTTACTAGTTAAAAAATACGGAGTCAGAAGATTGTATGGTAAAGCTTACCATCCCGAACAGTTCAATTCACGTTTGTCTGACCCTTGTTGGTAACCATCCTAGACGCTTTTGTTGTTCAGTACTTTGCAACCATTTTTAACACATCTGCAGCCTCAAAAATATCAGCTTTAGCTGAACAGCAGTGGTATGTGAGCTTGCGTAGCATATCGTGGAGAACACCGGTTGTCAGTGGTTGTGAACTTGCGTGGACAGAAAGGGTGTCTCGGCCTCTCTTTTCCCATGATCTGACTTGATGTGGTTTCTGAATGCAATAAGCGCGTATTACGTCAGAAGTTTACCGCTGCAGTAATCTATCTTCTGGTTCTGTTAAAGAATTGACCTCTTATGCCCATAGGCGGATAAGACGACTTAGTTTGAAGATCCACGTTTTCATCTGCACCTGTTCATTAGTTTTACGAATTCTGGTGTGAGGTAATAATTTATTTGCAAGTATCGTAATGGCTAAGCTGGCAGGAATTCTGGTAGAGCATGCAGGATGTTAAAATTTAAAAATCTCAGTGAAAAACCTCCAGCTTGTGCAATGCGCGCAATGACGGTGAAATCTGCCTGAAAGAACTTAAATTGTGTCTGCCTTTCACTGCATCTACCGCAATTTCTTATTTTGTCATCTAGCTCTAGCGGTGAGCAAATGTCAAGAAAACCGGAGTAAGGTACCGGCGTGGTGAACAATAAAGCTTAGAAACCCGTCTTCGCGGACTATGCACGAACGGGTTGCACTGCATATACCAGTTTACAATAAGACCGATTTAAACCTTCATATGAGTGGGAGGACTATTAACGTCGTATGAGGAAGGAGCTATGGCAACCTGAAAGTTGGTCCCTTAATAACTTCACAATATTGGCCATTGAAGTGTTCTTATTCCGATATTTCACAGAATCCCCTGCAAAGGTTTCTTAGCGCGTCTTGGTAGGTTCAAGTGCCTCCGATTTCCTAAAGTAAAGATGGCGCTAATTTGACATGGAAATGATCTTTCCTGTGTTTGCCTCACTCCTACCTAGGGTTCGCTGACGGCAACGTCAGTTTAATATAAAACGAAAAAACAGTTAAAATCAGTGATTGATAAAGTTGAAGGTACTCAACACCGTTAACTAGGGTTATTTTAGATGACGAATCTCCCAGAGAAGAACTACAACCGACCAAATTATTTTTAAATTTTTGCAAAGCTCAGAAAGCATACCAACAGTTGTACGTCAATGATTTCGTAGGCATTTTTGTTTATTAAGACAATTTTTTACAATTGCCCAAAAGTATTTTAACACCATTGTACAGTTTTTGCATTACTTTAACTTCTAGAATCAAAAATCAAATGGTTTAAACTGAATCAACTGCTATTTACAGGTTTTGAAGCCACCTGCCTCCCAATGAATCGCTCGGCATGGAGTTCCTTCGTGTTTGTAGACATGTTATTTCCAGAAATTTTGCGTATGCTGGAAAGGCTTTCCATATTAGAAATCCTGCCGGAAAAAAACGAAACATAGACATCGTGTATACAGACGGTAGCTGCCACGAATGTACCAGAAGATACAGCTTCTGATACCATGCTGCTTAGCAAAGAATTTTCTCTTAAGAGAGGTAAATAAACACATGCTTCGAGGCCTTCTTTGACAGCCACACCCAGCCCACTGACATGTGACAGCATGTCAGTTTTTTATGAGCATAAAAGTGAAAAAACCTAAAAAATGACAGCACCGGGGGGCTAACTATGGCGTTTTGGGTAGCTGTTTGTGGCAAAGTATGTACGCACCAGGAAAATCAACTCCACCAGTGCTTTGATAATGAACTTTCCCTTCTCGAATTCAAAAAAATCTGCATGTCTCATTAAATGAGGGGAATATTCAATAATATGGCTCCAGGCGGAGTAATAAGTTTGATTATAATATAACAAACCACCTATCTATTCAAATCAGGCCACTCTTAATCAAGAAATGGTTTCACGTTCGGAATAATTTTGAACACCATCAAACTACAAGCTGTATGCCTAATATATGGGAAAAATCATTTATCTCCTTTTACTACTATATATATGTCATAAAAAATTAAGAAAATATTATCTTCAATTAGGACGAAATTTAAAACTTCGTAAGGAACCTATATAAACTTACAGAAAAATCCTATTTTTTCGATATTTCGTGTTCATAAAAATACCATAGTTATACCTATTTAACTGTAATACCTTCACTTTTTGGGTGAAATTATTGGAAAAATACGTAATTTTCTACAACTTGCGTACAAAAAAACGTTAGCTTGTGCAGTCATTCTGCAGTTTATTTCTCTTTCTGACATGGACTACTGCAGGAGTGTAAAGGCTCAGAAAATACAAGAGTAGTTAAGGCGCTCATCCAGTCTTCTTCTACTCATCTTCTAGAAAACGATTTTATATTGATAAAACAAGACAAGACAAGTTCCGTCGCCTAAGAGTAGATTAAAGTCAGTAAATTGACTTCGAATTGTATAAATTTAATAATACCTTCCAGATTTCCTTTAATTGATGGTCTAATACCTTTAAGATCAGTGGATATAATGAGATTTTCGATAAGCACTCTTAGCAGACTCGCTTAAACGTCTATTTATGGATGCTTACAACTTTATTATAAAAAAATATCGCCAGGGATTCTTTAATGTACATACTTGTTCCACAGACCTTAAACTATGTAATATGTTCTTATTATTGAGTGGGTATTTTTGAGATAATTATATGCCAGTAGTATAAAGAGTATTTATGTAAAATGGCAACAAATATCAGTGAATAGTGACAGCTCACTCTCCGGTAGAAAAATCTATCAGAGCTTTCTATGAAGATCTCTATTGAAAGTTCGGCAGTTTGATATTGCCTTGTTCAATTATATAATCATTATTTATGTCGTTCATAAACTTTTTATTCTACTTTTTGGTTTGAAAGTACGCATAACGTCAAAAACCTTTCCGTTTCGGTTATTCACAAAGAGGAGTGTATTTCAGCTCCTGGGTGAATTGCAAGTACTCTGAAAACACATATTGCACGAAATTTGTATAAAAACCCGACAACGATCAGTTCTTCCTTTATCCCCGCAACTGAAGTGAAGTGTCGTGCCTTGGAAAGTTACCAGGCGGCATGGTCTTTGTCTCATGACTGAGTGCCGAGCTTTCTTGTTTCATTCTCTATGCGGCTTTTATGACCGGCTGGTTAAGTTGAGAGCACAAATGCTCTTACAGTAGTCTGCTACATGTTACAGAGCCTAGGTAGCACGTGACACGTCTTGACGTGCTGCTAAGCGTTTTCAGTCACTTTGTGTTCGCACACTACCATTCATTTTGAAATTTTTCTTTCATTACTTCAAGGCTGGTGATGGAGGATAAAGTATGGTAAATGCTGTGCCTTAAAATGTTATTCACGTTCAAGAAGTCTCTGCTGTAGCTTCTCCATGGTGCACGTGGTAGACGTGATCGGCTCAGACGCTTGAAATTTCATGTAACACATACGGTGATATCATATATATTCAGGATGGAGTAGGCGGGTTATCTTATTGAATGTTAACCGACTTTTCGATTTTCAAATGCTTACGCGGGGGTTTTTAAAATTGTGTTTGATAAATTTATCCCAATTTCGGAAACTCGGTGGCCCCGATGGGGATTGAAGCCACGACAGGAAGAGGAAGGCTTTAGTGCTACTAATGCGCCACTGGTAACCGTTATTACCCGCCAAGCCCACTGCAGCATATCGAAAACAGTGGATTTAGTCACCATTGCTTCATTTTGGTTAAACACAGGGTTCCTGGTGGGGACTCTTAGCTCAGGTTGGTAGAAATAAATCCGTCGAGGAGAAGTCGATGCGATCGCTGGGCCAAGAGTTTTATTCACCTGACGTTTCAGGTTCCAACTCGAACCCAACTCGAGCAGTACGTAATTCGTACACCGGGAGTTGCAGTATTTATAGGATGCCGTCGCTATGCTACGGCACGCCTACGGCAATTAACGGCTCCCCCTCAAGCTAATTGATTGATGAACGGCATGCGGATCACTTTTCGGTAAAATTTCGTCACCCGTGTTGGAGAGGGGTGGTTGATGATGGCTCGGCCATCTGGCTCACCGGCACTGGCGATCGAAAATGCGTTCGCCTGAGCACACCCCGAGTGGCCGATTTCTCTGGTCAAACTGAGTCTTTACACCAAATATGGGTTGGGTAGGTAATTGCACGTGAGTGCAGCATTGGTGACATGCGCAGGGATTAGTAAAGACTGAGACAGACTTGCGCCGCATCTGCCACACTCCCTCTACCCCCATCGAGCTGGCTCTGGTGCGGTTGGGAGCATCATAATGACCACAGAAGGAGAAATTCACTGCGAATGAACTCTTGCTCCTCCAATCAATTATTTGATATCACCCCTATGAGGACTGAGTCACCCCATCAGTTGGTTACCTTACGAACGACGACTGCCAGCGCGTTGCGACAGATTAAAGCGCTAATATCCCGAGGTTGGATTTAAAGTGCCGGAATCAATCTCTCTCCCTCTCTCCCCTTCTCCGATGCCAAACCAATTTCAAGACAATTGGAGTGACTGGCGAGAATAAACGGGCCGTCTACACGTGCCACACACAAACTGATACCATGAGGCTCTCGTAAGAACGGATTGGATCTCACATCTTCTGAGAAATGCGTTGAGTTGCTGAGGATGAATTCCCTAGTGTCGGCATCGCCCCGTCGTTCTTAACCCCTTCGCAGCTGCATCATGCAGCGGCGTGGCTGGGCTTTTTACTAGTGCCTGTGCTGGCAGTATGGTGAAGCATTACGTAGGTCGGGATATTTTCTCCGGCGGAGACGACGATGTGCAAGAGTGGAATGAACGAGGGCACAGCGGAGTCGATAAGAACTTCTGATCCACTATAGGGCTCCTTAAACGGGACATGAGTAGGAACCACCAGGAAAATTAGGGTGAAAGTGAACTGTAATGTTGCGGTTAGGGTTAGGGTTGAGAGTAGGGCTACGGCTCCGGCTTATTTTAGGGATACAGCTGGAGTTGGGGCACGGGAATCATGTACAGGGAGACCTTTATCACTTGGGCAGGGGGAACATAAGTAATCCTTACCTAACTTCTTGCCACATTATCGCCATGACCCCCTAACAACAGCCTAGTGATGAGCACATGTGTAGCAAGAAAAACGAGGGCTCTTACCTCGCTCCGTGTTCTCACTGACAGCGGCAGTGCCCGAAATTTCAGTCTCACGTACGCCACCCTTGGTGACAGGACCTAGAGAATATTCGTTGTGAGAAGGAGATGAGAGGAGAGAGGCAAGAGAGATAAAGGAAATAAGTCAAATCCACAAATCGCAAGAAGAGCATAAGATACAAACCACTACAAAAGCGGTGAACAAATTTTGAAGATGAGGATCAAAGCAGAAATAATGCTGAACCACAGTTAAACAATTTTTGGAATCGGCGTACAATCCCTCCGAGGGCAAAGGAGACCTCTGTCACGACAAACCCTCTGTATGGAGGTGATTTGAGAGGATCAGGCGTTCAAAAAGGTACTACTCCTCTGAGTGCATTTCAGCTTCGTAGACCATAAATTTGAGGCCCGTCCCCTTGCGTAAGTGAGTTTTTAATCCCAATGAGCTTTAAAAAAGATTGTAAACGCAGGTTTACAATATTAATTTACTTACGGCACAATTCCCACACCTCTTAGTCACGGTAGAATACCGAATTTTGAGCAAGTTTCTTTTTAGCCATCTGCGAAAACTGCATCCATTCCGATAGATTTAGCAAGGTAATCCATAGACGAAGTCCCAGAGCACTATGAAATGGATGTTTCCACAGCTACCTTACGTGAAGTCGTAGAACTTTGTTCAGAAACCGATTTTTCATTCGATCACAAATGCTATCAAAATTAAAAAGATCTCCCATAGACTTACCTATATATATATCTCTCATGTCAAAGTGACAATGCAGAAATTGAAATCTATGGCTTTTCCCTAAGTTAATCCTTACTTTTTGTACGATATGTAGACACCATATTTGTTTTCGTTAGAAATGAACAACTAGATAAACTCCAAAACATCATCAACTCAACCATTCTGGGGATAAAATTACCACTCGTTAAAGAAGTTTACGATAAACTCACCTTTCTAAATGTTGTCGTACACCGAGAGACTGATGGAACATTACACACGTCCGTTTACCGCACAAAAACTTATAAGGAAGAAATTCTGCACTATGAAAGCAACTGCCCAATCTCTTACACAGGAGTACCGTCGACAGTCTGTGACACCCAGAAAAAAAAGCATTGCTCTGACGAGGAAAGCTGCAAAGTCTAGCTAAATAACCTGTTAAAATTATATTTCAAAAATAGTTGCCCTAATGATTAGGTCCATCAATGCATGAAGGAAAAAGTGCCCAAAGAAAAGGAACTAGAGAGTTCCAATCAGGCGCTTAAAACCAAATACATTGCGAATCCTTCGCTTACATTGGGAATGTGTCTGAAATCTTTGAAAGACACTTGTGGAAACACCTAATAAAAGTGGTGCACAACCCGAAGACTACGAAACTCAGATTATACACCCTAAGGATAGGGTTTGTTATCCGGATAAGAAAAAAGTCCTCTACAAGATCCCATGCGATGCCTGTAATGCTGTATTTTATGGCCAATCTAAAAATCTTCTTTTACACGCATTCAGCAAAACCAAATTGTGGTCAAGAGGCGTGATCATCTATCCCAAGTGGCCATGCAAATCCTTGATACAGGGCACACATTCGCCTGGGACGAAGCTCGTATCGTCGGAGCCTGCATGTCCAAATAAGGCCGATAGTTTCGCGAGGCCATACACCCCGATGAATCGTACATCAATCGACGCAGTAAGTAAGACGCCTTGTACAAAAATCTCAATGAAAAATGAAAAAGAGGACAACAAATCAATAAAGACTGACCAATAAAGTGGCCACTAATTGGCGCAAACGCAAAATGTGCATCGATTATTAGGTGATTTTGAAATTTTGATTGTATTTTCGCTCATTTACTTTAGTCTGACGACAATCTGCAGAACGAGGGTCGAAAATTTACCAATATATTATTTTTTTTGTCCCAAAGAACCTCCGCACCTTCTTATTATATTTCTTGGGATGCCGGTCATTTACTTCATTTATTTACGTATAAGTTATAGAAAATATGAATAAACGTATCCTTTCTTTGTATAAAATAACATTATATATATAAAGTATATTAGCAGAAAGTTCTTATTATTTAGCTTTTTAAAACGGTGAAATACTATCCATAAAAAATCGTACCTGTTCATTTACCAATGCTGCCTAAGAAGTAAAAAACGTAATTTACAACCACTATAACATTAACGGACCTTATAGTACGGAGAACATACAGTTTATCGTTTCAAAAGATTTAATTTAAGTAAACCAGCAGGCCGTGTTTGACAATTTCTTATATTGAAAATAAGCTTCAAATGTCAGTCAAACTTTCCTCAGATAGCATATCTACTGTAATTCTGAACTCAAATTCACAACCATTTAGTTTATATGATGTAGGAGTAATGCTCTGCTACACTTCATGCAAATGCCATCTTCGGATGAAGTTAACAACTCCAAGTTCCCATATTAGGTTTCACGTATTGTGATTGCCATGCGTTTGACTCAGTTAAATCACGTTGTTGGATATTACCTGAAAATACACTTTTACCCCACTGCTGTTATCCCACTGTAATGGGGTACGCCACAATGCCACTGCACGTGGATATTTTCCATTTCCATTTTCTACTGGCTGATCTTAACCAGCATGATTTACGTTTCCATATTCTAATGGCTAAAAATCCACTGTGGTTCTGCGACTCCATCTGTTTTCCCAAACGGATAACCTGTTGGTTGAGCATATGTCAAGCAACACTGGAGTGACCGATTCAACCTGTGCTGTCGTATCCTTGGGACAATAAATTAACTTACTTAGTCAGCGACCAGATGTCATATATGCAACGTTAGAATATCATGCTTCGCTCAAAGCCATCACTGCTACAACTATGTTTCATCGCTGGCTCAGCCGATGTTAGTTGCTTTTCATCATAGAAGGGAAAACGTCGTGCTGGCTCTATAGAGGTAAAATAAACAGCACTACAGGTTGCGTTCCTTTTTATAGGTTGCACTTACATCTGCATAGATTCATGATGTTGGAAAAAGGCGGCTTAAGAAAGTTTATCTTGGCCTGCGGTCGATATAGCGTCCCTTGACCGAAAATACATACTAGTTTACAGAAATCAGCTGCAAATCAGTAGTGAATACGATATATTTAGCAAGACTTTGATTCACCCAAATGCTTCAAAGTCTCATTCGAACGCATCACCAGAGGTAGCGAGAGATAGAAGTGAATATTTAGTCAAGTAAACTACGTTAGGATAACCAAAAAAACGGTTTTGACTTGGAGAGACGAATATGTGGTGGCATTGACTAGGAATTACATCGGCACACAAGTCACGGCTTATTTAATGAGACTCAACTGCACCTGTAATTTGGAGCAGCCACGTGACCACTGACCTACTGGGTCATTTATCTCCGCCATAAAAATCCATTTTGATTGTCTTAGTTATCACTCGGCAGGGTGCGGTTGCACACCGGTAGCACTGACAGTATTGGCAAGCCAAACTGCCGAACAATTATACCACCAATGGTTGATTTATTTGAGGGAATCGCTAGATCAAGGACTTAACTACAAGCCAGTAAGCCCAAATTGCATACGTTTTGGCCACTGACCGTAAAAAGGGGAGCTGTTATTTACACAAATATATAGTTCACTGAAACTGCGTCCAATAAGTACTGAAACCTTTGTGTCTTGGTCAAATTCATAGAGAGCTTCCTATTAAAAAGTGCGTTCAAAATTATATCCGACACGACAGGCGAATGCAATCGTTCCATCATCGATCGTAATTCTGTCTTCTCAACACCACTCGTCACAGTATTTTGAAATTTAGAGTGAAACGTATGTCAAAAACAATCGTGGAATGTCCTAAGGCTTTTTTAAGTAACGGGGTTTCCTATTTTCAAAAAACGTCCACCAATAAGCGAAATCACTCTTTTCCGCATCAAAAGAAATTGGGCAAATTAAGACCTTGAAACAAACAAACTTCTTTTTGTTAACTACGCTAAATTTAAATGTTGATTGGTTTGAATCATTTCTGTAAGTTTAGTGATAAAGAATGCCTTTTTCTTAGCTGAGTTGAATGATAACTGCGTACTGCCACTACCTTTGCTAAAAAAACCTCTACGGGAAATCTTTATACGGACGTGCTTTGTACTAAAATAGGGTGCGAATCGCCTCTTAATTGCCAAATTATGACCTTTCGTTTGCATTTTCATAGTTTACACTATGAGGCTGATTTTTATTTTTCGCAAATATATTTAGAAATGCCTGGAACTCGAGTTCCCATGTTAATTAATATTTTTATCACTGTATATGTAACATCCTACAGCTAAACACACCGATCCCTTTGTTCAGGCACTATAAAGCACAAATTGGTCAGTTTAACGCACCTGTTGGAAAAATCCAATCACCCGTGCAAGACATATAGTAAGACTTCTACAAACGTATGCTCAATGTTGCTCTATCTAGCCTTGTTTGAGGGAAAGTTACTAACATTTCTGATGGAATTTTCCACGATATTCAGCAAACGTGATACGTTTAAGGTGGAATAGAACGAGTATTGTAAATGGTAGACGTGAAATCAACACTGCAGTTATATCATGCACGCCATGATTATAATCATCCTCAAAATCTCTATCGTTTACTCCAACTGCTATGCAGAAAGTAGCTTCGCATTTGGTCAAATGTACCATTCTAAAAAGTCCGCATTTTACACCTTCAAAGTGACTTCAAAGTGAATAGAAAAAAACGTTTTTGATTAATGACTTTAGAACTGCATCGTCTTCATTGAAAGATGCGCAGTTTTGCTCGATTAAAAGAGATGCGATCTCCAAATGTATGCAACCGTGACTTGCATTCAAATTTGCAGTTACTTTAACCGAAGTTGCTATGAGCAGTTGCAATGCCGCCTGAAATAGTAATGATTCTTTTTATCTAAACAATCGGATAATACTGAGTCTTTTCCGTAATTATGGCAGTAAGTAGTTTGTTAATTCTACTAAAAATACAAAGACGGATAAGTGGCTATTTTATATGATATCCAAGTTTTCCGCTTCCGTAAATATTGCGGATATATTAAGGAACGTATTTACATCATTTTATGTGAGCTAGTTGTGCATGCAGCCGAGTTATGAATGTGGTATTCTAAATTTCACATAATAAACTAATTCATAGTAGTAAAAATGAATTTTATCTTTCAGGTGTGCTGTAAAAGCAACAAAAATTTTGAAAAACACAAAAAAATTATAAAAAAATGCTTTCCACACGACATTTATGGTCTGTATTGCTTCGGTCAAACTGTTGAACTGCATACAAAACAATATTCGAAACTTGAGCGGGAGGAAGTAGCATGTTAGGTGAAGTATCTTACGAAACAAATTAAAATTATCTGTTAGAAAGAATTATCCCAACGATTGCATAATATTTATTGTGAAGAGGACTTTTTTTGACAATTAGGTCACGCCGATTTGATGGCTTTCCTGCTGCCTGCAGAGTTCAGGTTCACTAAAAATGACTGAATAAGTAATATACCTTTTTAAATGATGTTCTTTGCCCATATAGATATAGAAATATGCCATGACTAGCACGCGGCAACTATCCTGTCCATTGGTCTTCGGTATTGAGATTAACCGGTCGGCAAAGCCAATTCGAACCGCGCGTTCCGAACTGAGGTTTCAAATTTCTGACCTATAAGGAATAAATTTTCTTCAAGTTGTTTGGTATTCTGTATGCTCTATTAGGTTTCCGGTACCTGGAACTGGATTTAACTTAAAGATTACTTCGTCCTCACAACAGTTCAACAGGATATTTGCAGAACACGGACTTCCATCGAGTCGACTATCCCTCATGTCTGCTGTTTCTTGACAGATATCAGAAACGTCTGGAAAGGCTGAGTTACCGTACTTAACTTATTCGATGAATACATCATATTTCGAACATACTCGATAAATATCTCTCTTCCGAATTCATCAACCACCGTATGAGGACGAAAATTATCCAATCTATAAAGTCACTATCTAATAACAGAACGACATCAAAGGCTTTCCGCCTTATAAATAGGACGAAATTTCATATCTGTTGTTATTTCTTGTTGATGTATTATATGTGCGCAAAATAATGAAGGCTGAAATAGAAGTGCAAAATTTCTTAATAGGCGGGACCGAACCGGCGACCCCACATCTACAAGACCGACGCTCACCCCACAGTGCCATCGCCGAACGCTCGGTGGTGCGCTCTAAAAGCCTTATAAATTGGTTTCGGCCAAAGTATGGGGATAACGATTGTGGTGGTAGTTAAACGCTAGCCTCTATGTAACATCAACTGAAAGGAAGAAATCAGGATTATGAAGAATTTTATACAGCTGACCTTCGTTTCAGAGGATCGACTGCCAGCATCTACGCATAGGATAACACGAAGTAGAGCAAGAGGCAACCTACACAACAAATCCCCAGTTATTTAAAATGTGGTATCCAAGATACCAGTCAAGAGAAGTGATGCAGAGCCTCTAGAAAAAACGAAGAATAAGAAAAATGCGAAAGGTAAGACCACTGGGATGGTTCGCAAAAAACCCGAAGGAAATGATGTCAAACTCGCCAGAAAAGTCAATCGAAGGTAAAAAATGAAGTTGATCAAGATATACCAATGCACGAGCTAAACGGAACACGGCAGATAAGGATTGACAAAAATAGTCTTCAGACCACACTCGCTTCATCAGAGACAAATATAGAGGAGCTGTTGCCCACCGAAAGGACGAAAAAAAGCGGACCTACAGCGGAAGTACCTACCATTACGACTCCTCAAACCAATGGCGTTGAAGCCAGTATTGGGGAAGCCCCAACATCAGCCAGAAAACTTATTCGATAGAACCCCTCGATAGAGGTGCTGTAGACAGGCCACAATGCCTAATCGTTCATAGGCCTCGTGAATCAACCACCGAAAAACCCCAGGGTTAGAATAAATGATGATATAATGGCCTGGCAGGAGTGTTTGAGTGAAACAATAAGAGAGGATCAAAAATAGGGTTTTTAAACTTTTCTAACCTAAATAGTTAAGATGACGCAAACTCTCAAAGAAATAAATCAAGGCCTTTAAAGGAAATTTTCGGAAAACAATTTCAGAGTCATTTAGTCGAGCGAACAGCAGGGGAGTCCCCGGTCAAAGAGGTATTTTATTTCAACCGGAGAGAATGAAATAGAGGACGCTAAAAGCGGAATTGGAGAACTTGAAATAACAGGCAGAGAAGGGACAAGTAATAAGGAATTGAGTGCTTGTTTGAGTACAAAAACCTCTTCTGTGTAGGATGCCTGTCATTCTGACAAAATTGTCATGGCTAGGCAACTAATCCAAAAATCTACACAAAATCAATGTTTATTGTTGAAATATGCAAAGCCGCTTGAATATGGACACATCCTGTGCGTTTAACGGTTCAGCTGCCGCAAACGACGAAGATGGCTGATAAAGCCGGGTTGCAACACACAAATAAACTACAATGTATATATACCAATGTCCAAAGCCCGTATCCCTAAATTAGATGAGCGTAATTCAAACGTATGTGAAACTTCACCAGATATCATCTGCATAACTAAAACGTGGCTGACCACGTAGGTGGATGATTGTGAAGTTACTCTCCCCGTTTTTCAGTTTTTCAGAAAGGATATAGCAGGACGTCAAGGTGGAGGAGTTCTGACTTATGTCAGACATGGTGTGCTCGTGCCAGAAAAAATGGAAAACCTCACGTGCGAAACTAAAGCCATCTGGCTCACAATCAGAACGCCGGGGTCTCAAGCTCTTGAGATCCTAACAGTCTAACGACCACAAAGACGATCTGCATTCAGACAGTAGTCTGATAGATGATTATAAAACTGTTTGCCAGTCGATCCGAAGTCATTAATATGGTCGAATTATACGCTCCGAATATCGAATGGAATCTGAAATCGGCTCCAGGCTGGAATAAAAATTCAATCGCCGCCTCCTAGAAGCAATACACAAATCTTGTATTTAAATCACCTGACAGCAAAGATGTTGTGAACTATCTAACCCCACTGGGCAAAAGTGACCACGTAGTCCTACAGTGGGAATATTCACTCTCTCTGTCCCCGATCGAAGCATCACAGTCAAACGCAACCTATGTTATGGAGATTTTACCCAAATGAAAATTTATGTGTGCCGTTAAGATTGGAATGAAACATGCACCGGGTGTATTCTCGAGGATTGGTTGGAATTTAAGACCGTAGACGTATCACCAACTACTGTCCCAATTCGAAAAAAGGTCAACAACAGGCCCCAGGAGCTAACAAAACACACTTAAGAGTGAAGTAAACAGCAAGCGAAAGCTTGGGCACACATAGCTAACGGAAAACACCGTTGGATCGCTGATGAAGTACAGGACGAAGAATATCAGGGCAAAAGGCTCTGGTTATAAAGCCCACCAAAGTTTCAAGAAAATTTTGTGCAGCAGAAAAGCCGAAGCTCTTTTACAAGTAAATTAGTCAATGTAATCGAAATATAGACTCCAGCCCTTTAATAAAAACGGATGTAAAGTTTCAAACTTTGCAGTGACGAGTAAAGGCTGAGCATCTATCTCAGTTTTTTTTCAGTCGATTTTTTTACTTGGGAAGCCAATCTAACCACTAATGACTATAGTTTGGAAGAGATCCCAATAATTGACTCAGCGATCAGAAGAGAACTAATATTCTTCAGAAAATAATAAAGCTGGAAGGATCGAAATCGCCAGGTCCTGATGTAAAAACAGCAAATTTGTTGAAGGAGTTGGTCCTAGAGTTGGCAGAACCCCTGTGTCTACTCTTCTGAGCCCACCTCGCTGCAGGCAGATTATCACCGGATTGGAGGACTGTGTGAATTTCCCCGATACATAAAATGGGCAGCTGGGTTTCCGCAAATAAGTAAGTCGTACGTCCATATTTTCGCAAGATTATGGAGCGAATCATCAAACGTGAACTGATGCAGTTTCTGGAGCGGCATCGTCTTCCATCTGATGCGTAGCAAGGATTCCACAGTCAAAATCGAATTCAATAAGGTCTTTAATAGCGTGCCTCAACAACATCTCCTATACCAACTCAATCGTATTTTGGGTAAGGGGCAAGCTTTTGAAGTGGATTGAAAACTTCTTGATTGGGCTATCTCAGATTGTCCGTTTTGGTTGGGGTGGCGGTTTAGAGTAGGATTCCTCAGGGCTCCGTCCTTAACCCTATCCTCTTCCTCATGAAAACTGATGACTGCGTAACTGGGTTGAACTGTGACACCGCCATTTTTGCTGACGAAATGAAGCTAAGGAAGGTCATCCTCAAAGAAGCTAATGAAACAAATCTACAGGTGAACTTGCATCGACTCGAGGAATGGCCGCACACCTGCCTCCTCCCATTCAATGCTACTAGATGCAATATTCTGCGAATCGGCAGAACCAGCTCCGTTCTCCAGGTGGTGTACTATATGGACCACACACTGCTTCCGGAGGTAGAGGCTGAGAAAAATATAGGAGTATGGATCCTACCCTCAATTTCTATTCATACACTCCTAAACTGTTATAGGGTAAAGTTATATATGGTTTATATGGTTATATATGGTAAGGTTTTGATAGAACCTGAGGTAGTACTACTGAATGCGCAGATACGGTGCTATTTGAATGACTATAACACGATTATAGAAAGTTTCATGTCCCAACCTGTTTTCAAACAAAATGCAAACTTTTTCTTACAACAGATAAGTGCGATTAACAGGAATAAACCATTCCGAAGGGCACTGTATAGACTGAATCCTCAGCCTGAGCAGGATAACTGTGTAATGCTCATAAACTGCCAGCAGACAGCTAGCGGGGGTCACACGGCTTAAGCTTTAGCACATTAATCTCTTGTTCTTATGTCATAAAAACGTCTTACGCAAAAAAGCATATGTTCTCACTTGAATTTACGTTTTGCTGGGGTAGCATCTGCATTTTTACATGCCATTTCTCATAAAAGCGTAAACTATTTTACATGTTTAAATAATAAATTTTAATTTTTTTGTTGGAAAAGTACTTTTAACCATCTTTGTAATAACTTCTTTCAGGAAAATAAAAAAAAGATCGTAGTGAAAAGGTTCAGGTATATTGGACACATTCGTGAGCCCTTCGCCGCTGCTATGTGCTTTTGAGCGTGTTAATCTCCTCAGAAATTCCTGAGACCTCAGCGTTACTTAGGAAGGAAGCCTTATAAGCTCAATTCGAAACTATTTGTGCCTATTGCAACGGGTCATCTCTCAGGTACACCTATTTGGCTCCAATGAGAGTCCAAGTGTGAATGTGGTACTGCAAGTGACATGTTGGCCAAGTATTTAAAAGCTGGGTATTCCAGTGTGACTGAAAAATATCAAATTTTACTGCATGCTTATCAGTATAACAACGCCACTGAGCCAGAACGTTTTAACCATACTAATGTTCGCAGAATGTGAGCTTATGTTTCATAAGACAAGTCCTTTTTGGTACAAGGAAATAACAAAAGTTTCGTAGACACCGGAATGTGTTTAATTGAGCGCTTTCTTCAATAATCTTACGGCGAGATATTGCTGTAACTCAGATAAATGTAAATTGTTCATCGGAACTAGTTTGGATTTTCGCTGACTTTTCGAAGATCTTGGCCAGCTCTACATTGTCAAAGCGTCAACTGTAGGTATCGATCAGGGTTTTGAATAACAGGCTGACCTTGTAGGCCTTGGACTGATCAATCCTTCTCTCGTTCGCTGCTTCGGCCTCTGCGTATAGTTTTGTACGGCTTTACGGCCGCTGGTTTTGCACACCCTCACATCGGTCGAAGGTGTTTGTAAGCCTGCCTCTTCGTCCAGTGGGTTCGTTGCGGGCCCACTCCAATTAGATTTCTTAGTTCCGGTGTACCCATCTTGTACTGGTCTTTATTCATGCAATGACTCAGGACATTTAAATACCGTTAGAAGGCATAGATGAATGTTGATAGAGTATGCCTCTGAATACCATGCCTCAAGCGTAAGTCCTTCAGCTTTTGATGTTCCTCTGACTCTGATGTTCGCTCTTTGAGTCTCAAAATTGTGACAAGTGTCTCTTATATGGGCAACAAGCTCTGAGCTTGGGTCTAGCCTCTGATCCGCCAGTTTGTGCTCATGAAGGCGGATTTGTCAGTTCGTTCAGTTTCCCCGATTCAGTTGCAGCCCCAATCATTTCAACGTATTTCATAGACAACTGAATTGGAATCGGTAGGGGGCATCTTTTCCTAAGGTTACATAATACGGCAATGCATTTTCGGCTGGGTTCGATGGGCTATGACTACTCCGTCGGGATGTAATAGTCGATAGACTGCCTCGGAGACTAATTTTATGCAGGGACTTCGGGTTGATGTTCTTTTGGCCATTGTCGATTCACTCGGGTCTTTCTTTGGTTGAAAAAAGAGCTCGGGTATTCATTAGCTCGGAGGAGGTCATGAAGATACTGTTGTACAGTTATTTTGTCACCTGGCGTGCTGCAGTGTGTTTCAACTCATTGGAATAGAGTTCGAACGCAGCTAGGTTTGTGAGACAGAGGATACTTGCTGTTAAAGTTTAATATTTACTTCGTGATGATGCATTTACTGGTTGCTATCATTTGCAGTTGTCCATTTGCACACCGAGCACAAACCCATGGTGTAAGGGAAGTTGGTTGTTTTTTCAGCTTCCATCGTGAATTGCGTATTTGGGCCATCCAAGCTTAGTTATTTTTTTAGGTGCTCGATGTGAGATTTTTTTAAATTAAAAAATGTGTCACTGACATAACGAGCCCAAAATATTCGTTGATAATTGACGAAGGCAAAGTTTTTCTATCCATTGAAGGACCACTCAAGCAATCAGGCCTGCAGGGGGGATTCCATGAGAGTGCCTTTAATTTGTTCTTACAATTTTCCACCAAACTTGACGTAGATTTTGAAGCAATTACGTTAAATATCGTGGAACTCTTTGGACTTCAGGCGCTTATCCATCTCCGCGTAGCGTTCTGCTAGAAGTCGTCTCACAACCTCAATTGCTAGTTGCTGTTGAATTCAGTTAAAGAGTTATACGATATCAAATGATAATATGGATTAGTCTGGCCTTAATTTAATATGCTTTATACGTTCAAAGAACTGATTGGCAGAAGCTAAGGTTGATGGTGAGCCTACTGCCAGGTGGCTAAACATCCATTTCGCGAAACAGTTTTAAGGAATGCCGCGACGAGAGACGATGGGCCTAGGTAGCATTTTTTTCCGTGTGTACCTTCTGCAGGGTCCGTTGGTTTTTTGGAAGATCCTTCGCTGGGCGTGATGGCACTGTTTGCTCTGAGTTTTGACAGACTTTTGCCTATTTGGGTGATCAGGTGTTTCATTGTAGTGGCTTAACATGGTTTATAAAATTGGTGGCCATCGTGTAGGCTCTGAGCATGCCTATGGCAATCAGATTTGCTCAGCGCTACTGTTTAAAAATCCTTGTCAGCCGGCAGAATGATTATATATTTATAATCTTTTAGACTTTTGAAGGCTCTCTGTTCTTCTGGGTCAAGAGTTCCCCACCTTTTGTGTTGCATGAGCAGCGATGATTTTTTATGGCGGATTAATTCTTAAATTTCTTCCGATGTCTCTGTTGATTGAAGAACTGATTCAAAAGCCACAACGAACTCCGTGGGTGCGGCGTCTGCTTTGTTGAAAGTTGCTCCACGCTCAAGGACTGCATGTTTTGTGCCGGTTATGGACGAGGTTGCCCGGCGTGCTGGCTTTAGGGGCGATCTCAGTTGAGCCAATTTGTTTAATACTTCCTCTTCCTTCTTGGCATGTACCTTTAGCGCATGCATACAAATGGTCTCCTGAATGCCCCTCAATTTTCATCGGCAATGCCCCATAAACATGATTCAGGTTGAAACGTTGCAACCTTTAAAGGAAATCGTGAATTTGTATTCTAGTCATTCGTTCGCTGTACCGCGCAAGAGTCTCCTTTGGTAAAGCAGCATTCACAGGATGAAACGTTTGGACAAGACAACAATGGATAAAGTGCAGATGCGCTTGAGTTTATGCAATCCGAAGGGCGAACTTCTCCCTACGGCCCGCAACTCGGAGCGCTGAGTGCTCAAATTATGAGCTCAGATTCTCAAAGGTAAGAGTTCCGGGATGAAACACAGATATAGGGTGTAGGGCTCCCCGGAATTGGTTTGTAATTCAAATGCTGAGCGTTATATCACTGGGAATGCTTCACATGTTAAATGCAGTCGAAAGAACGGAAACACAACACACAACAGTGATGTGTCCTTGGACTATGCTATCATATGCTACAAGTCATTTCTAGGAAAATCTCTATCATGCAGAATAGAGGTCTTCTTTGATAGGGGAGAATAAACTAGCCATTCTTGCTTAGCTGAGTTAATAATATCTGCCAAAGGAGACTCTTACCGATCGCGTTACGCGATACGCTCACCCTTTTTACCTTTGTGCTACCTCTCAGGTTCCACCAGCACCTGTACCGTGGCTTGTAGTAAAGGCAGAATAATTTTCCCTACAAGACCAAGAGAGATTACTCTTAACATTTTGGGCATATTGGACCTCACCAGCCAGTTCAACCGTTCCCAAAGATTTGCCAACACTGAGACTCCAATGCAAGACATGCTAGTTTTAATTCCAGAGCTCTAACCGTTGAGCCAGTGGGTCGAATGCTATCCTTTACCAAGTTTAAACTTTGCAGCGGAAGTAACCTTTCATCAAATGATTAAAAGATCGATTATTCGTGCGTTTTTTCCTTAAAGTTTTTTTGAAGTAATAAGAGCATTGTAAATCAATGAGTAAATTGAATACTACTTAAGTAGGCATTACATATAGAGCATACTTTTTTCAGGTGGTCAGAAAGAAGCTTCCATAAAAGCCGGAATTCTGCTCTAACTAAAAAATCTTGGGATAAGGCTGAAAATAATCGATTCAACAGGCCTTATAAACTTATTTGTTTGAATCGAAAACACATTTCAGAATTTTCGTTTGACTTTTAATGGGATATATAATCTACTGTTATACTAGTTGCTGTGCAACGCATTATTGATCGATTTCCAAAATGAAATGCAATAAGCAGGCTCCGTAACCAATCGGTGCCGGCCCGTCTGTTACGCGGTCGTTGTTTTCAACTTTAAGCAAAATATGCGAAACGGCACTTTCAGGATTTTGGCTGCTTTTCTGATTACCATGCCCTGAATTGGCACCACGCCTGAGCTTGACAAAGCAGTCCAAATAACGGTTTTGTTTTCATCCGGTTTTAAGCAAAAAATTGTCGCGGTTAAAAATATTGTGGATACAGGTATTTCAGAGTTGAATATCTAGGGTAAAAACCTGACACCTACATGTTACCTCTAATTTAAACGACATAGAAGTCCATGAATATATCCGTTAAATTCCAGTTTGAATAATAGATAACAGACCACGCCATTCGGAACATGGGTTCCTGACAATCTTCTCTGGTTTGCATTCGACTTACAAGCGTAATGACCAATTGTCAGTATATTAGGTGCTGCGAATTCGCTTGAGCAAAATTAATAGCCACATGGGAGAAAGCGGTTAACCAGCAATTCCGCTGACAGTGGCCAAAAGGCTGATAAGTCATCACGCCAAGAATCGACAAGGGAGATAAAATCACGGGTATGGGCCTCAAAGCAAGCATCGCATCAACTAGGGCCTCTCAGTGATAATCACGTGGACTGAAAAACGTAGTAGGCATGTGGTTTCCTGGCAATCCCACCTATAAATACGACAGATCTCGTGCACCCAAATACACTTTTCTTCGACACTCTCTGATGATGGACTCGAGGGAGTCTTCAAAACGTCCAGATGATAAAACTCTTGTTCCAGTGCTAGCGACTCCTTCTTCGACATCCTGATGTCGTTTGATGTGACGTTAAAGTCTGTCGCTTAAGAAAACAACGGATAGAGGCAATGAGGCCCATATGATACAGATATCAAAAGTAAAAATGCTGGCTTCCTTAAATGACATGAAAATTGCCTGGAGAGTACTGTTTATAGACATAAATACCAATGATACTTGATTGATGAGCTAGTTAATTCTTTTAATCGCTCAGGAATATTGATTTAATGGGTGCGTGCACCTTACGGCTAAGCAATACAGGTTCTATTGCGTTATTTATCCAATATCGCTAACGGTAGTTTATGAACAGCACCAAGAACCCAGAAAGCATGCCTCGTGCACAGGGGACTGGTGGTAATAGGACTTTTACGGGTTTGGCATTACAGTGGGTACTATAAGGGTATATGGTCATTGCCATTTTGCATATGTTGTTCTTTATGAAGTCAATAGAGCAAATTTGTTATAAATGCTGTAAAAAATTGATAGCCATAGCGAATGGCGGCTAAGAAGGCCAGTAATGATTTCATTGCCGGTTTTACCCACACAGATTTCGGTAGGTTTCAGTGTAAAAAGGATAAGTAAAAAGGCTTGAGACATTCGTGAATTGCTCATTTTTCATCGTAGAGCCTAAATAAAAACACGAGCCTGGGATTTCTGACATTCTTGGTGCTGTGGAAAGACTACCGTTACCCCGATATCTAATCACATGACTAGGATTTATGCAGCTGAATACATGTGCGCTGGTCAAACCATGGAAATATTTAACCCCATAAAACTGGGAAGAAAATTAGCTATCTAATAGAATATCAACTGAAATTCCGAATTATGTTAAAATTCCAAATAAGTGCTTAAGTACGGTCGTATTATTAAGAATCATGCAGCAGAAACATTTTTTTTTAATCATATTAGGATGCCAGATTTTTAGCGAGCTTTTTCTGACCACCTGGAGATAGTGAACTCTGTACAACAGGACTACTTCATTATGTTTAAGCATCGAATTTTAATGAGCTTATAAATTCAGATATATTGTGTAAAAAACATAAGTAAACGTTATCTCTTTTATCTTCATTTGCTAGTTAACTACGTCTTTGTCAAGATTTAAATTTAAAAAGAATGCATCTGACGGTTTTTAACTCGTTTCTTACATATAAGCATACATAAAGGCACTAATAATTTAATCAGAAAGGTTAATTCTAATAACTCATTATTTTATTCTGATTTTGTTTTTTTCCAAGCGTTCGGAAGGAATTGCGTTCAATATCCAACATCGCAAAGTGGCTGAAATGTCCTTGAAGTCAGCTACGCGATAACTAATATTGCGAAATATTTAAGCATTTGCAGTGAGTTGCAGCATTTTGCAGCCATAAAACTTCAGAATTTATGTTTGAATTTCACGAGCTAGCATTATAACCGTACTTGGTTAGGTTGAGTGAGCTGCAACATCCCACTGCTGATGAGTTTTGAGCACCCATGTCCGAAAAATTGTCCCACTTACGTGACGTGGCCGTTTTGTTCAAAACTGCCACCGCACAGTGCCACGTCTAGAGGTATAGCTTGACTTACGAACAAATGCATTCCACACACAAATGCTGACCTGTAAGGGATCCCGCTTCAGAGTGACAGCACCTGGAGGTGCCCAATCTTTCATAATTCATAGGAGCCCTTCGAGGTCTCAATATCTGTGAGTTTTTGACTCAAGGCTACGTTTGGCCTGTTGCGGCTGGTCACGCCGCACGCATAGTCAATGTTTCTGATGACCTATTAATGATACTTTGGCATGGCAACCCCAGATTTACCCAAAAGTGTCTTAGCTCGGCGATATATCATCGCCTCAACACTGAAATATTGGTTAATCCGGTGGTTGCTTCTAAGACAGATAAGTGTCATCAGGATTTTAGCTTATAACGAACACCCTGTTGTTCATGACACCTCGCTCTTTTTTACAGACAAGGATGCAACAACATCCTTTTACGTCCTGGTCTGCTTTTTTTCACTGATTCTCCTTGAGAATCAGTGATGCCCCCTCCAAATGAGGGAACCCCGTGCCCAGGAAAAGATGCACCACAGAATATGGGAAGGAAGGTGATTGCGCTTGTTGATGAACTGCGAGTCTGAGCACCTCACACTTGTCAGCTCTTGCAAGGACTTCGGCCTCGTGAAACTTAAAAAGATGACCGAGTCCTTTGAAGTGAGTTAAAACTGCTAATCAAGTCATTGTTCGCAGAATCGCAGTCCATTAACAAGCACCAGGGACTCCCCTTTCCATATTCTGTGGTGCGTATTTGCAAGGTGTTACCTCACTCAATGAGAGCAATGGTTGAACAACGCTTCCAAATGGCAGCCAGCCAAATGACCGATTAATTATCAAGCTAAGATGCAACACGGAGGAGGTGGCCATATCCGAATCAGACGTGACATATCAAGCCATCCTCGCATCCCCAGCGGTAAGGGAGAGGACTAGTCATTATTGTACACATGTGGTTCGAGGCCACTGCACTCCTTCTGCATGCAATACGCTTATCTGCGACTCTCTCTCTCTGATGATAGTTTCGAGGTAGAATCCGAAACGTCAGGTAAATAAACTTCTTGAAGCATGGAGTGCATCTTCACCTGTTAAAATTTCGAGTCTGTAAAGTCAAACTCTCTTCATCTGCGCGTAGAAAATTACCGTGCGTGACGCTCGGGCATCAGCACAGTTAAAGGTTTAACGCACACGAGGCATGGACCTGGTGAGCCTTTCGTACACGAACTAACGAGCAATCATCAGTATGACCATCAGCAAAACACACGACATCTGCTGATTAGATATCGTCCATATTTGCATGAAGTCAGGGTCATATAATTACTAGAATGCTTGCCTTCGTTGTCCTTATCGATGAATGCATCTGAGTATGGGTTTGAGCGAGAAATCATCAGGGCAAAAAATGCTATTTCCCAGAGCTTGCATGTACTTCTTCTGACATCTATGACTTCAGACCTATCCTTTTACCGTATTCGATGACTGAATCGTGAATGCCGTTGGCCTTGTCCCTTATCGTTCACTGCGCGTTAATTGTGTCATTTATCAGCTTCAAATGTTTATGGTGGAGATTGCCTAGCTAATGTGTCTTAGGTTAGTAATACGTATTTTTGGCATATTTGCATATTTCATCTGACCCACCTGTTAAAGTGCGCAGACCTTGATCGATTTGTAAACCGTTAGAGTAAGTTCAAATTTCACATCCAGCAATTGCTCCAGCAACTTGCGTTGAGAGGCCAAGACTGGGGCCTGTGGGTTAAACCATAATTGAATCAAAATTATTACACCAACCTAATGCAACTAATGGAATTAACCGATGATGATACGGTAAGTTGACAGCAATAGCAGGGTTTCTCCTTTAATCCCTAATAGTGCCCATCACCTCTGACCCAGTTGTAAAAACCGACAAGCAAGACGCGAAAAATATGCCTCAGAAGCAGTATCGCTCCTGAATAGACAAACCTATTTAAAGTGTGGCAATACAGAAGATTTTTTTTCGTCGAAGTATAATAAAAATGTAACTAAATTGGAAAGGAGACATCTATAACATGCTAACAGAAGCAGTCATGACTCACTGAATCGCGAACAAAGCATTCGCTTTAAAGTAGCTCATGACAGTTTGACCGTCGATTTCGACGAGGTCCACTGTTTGCTCCACACCAGGTGGTGCAGGGACGGTGACTTGCACATGAATACATTTTAAGTGCTATTAGCCTTGCACTGCAGCTACCGCACACTTTCCTCCTCCCACACCTGAGCCCGGTGTCAAGACAGAGTCAAGCAGACAGGTAATAGAGAGGGCGCAGTTGGCTGGCGCGGCCGGAGCCGACCCTGGGTGTACCACCACACCTGACTTGGAGTGGGAGTGCCATAAAGGCCACATTAAGAAGGATCCATTGCAGCCTGAGTCTTAGTCCGCAGTCAGCCACTCCACACAAAACACACACTGGCATGACCACGTAGTCCGAGTTATCACATCAAGTTGGCAAAACTTCCAAAGCCACGGCTTTTAGCGCAACGTGATAGTGTCATTCGCGTCAGATTGTTTATATTGAGGAAAATGAGCTGAGCTGTTGATTTAACTGTCTCACTTACCCACAGAAGCAGACCACCATTCGAGGCAGTCATTTGTCTGAGGTGGGAGTGGACTCATAGACATATGGTAAATAACCTATGGTAGATGGCCACCTCATTACAGCTGACGGTTTTACAAATAATGAACCGGTAATCGACACCAGCTAACAGAGTCCACCAAAGATTTACAGCAGTTGATGAGTGACCGTTCGTAAAAAGAAGGCATATGAAGAAGGTTTAAAAATTGATATTACATTGCTTAGAATAACAACGTATTTTTAGAATAAAGCGGCAAATTCCGAAAACTTGAAAAATCACTGATAGCTAATTAACCCGAAAGTTGAAATTTACAGGATGCCTGTTCATGTACAAAAACGAGTTAACAATATAACACGAGTAGAATTACGTTTGCAAAGGATACTTTAGTGTATCACTCCATGAAAGTCATCTTCGAGATTTCGGGCAATGTAAATTATGGCAGTAACCAAACCGCCTAAATGTCAAATATATATATTCCAACACTATTTCATGAGAACTGGCTATTTATTTTTCCGTCTGTATGTTTGCTTAAGATGTGTATGATAAAGGTTAACCAAATTATGCTTGATTGTGCCAACAGGGATGTAAAACAAATAAGATATTTTATTTGCTCTCCTTTTAATAGGCAAAACAATGATTAAAACTATTTAAATAAAATTGTCCGTTGCAGGCGAAAACGTACCAATTTTGGTATCTTTAAGATGATTTTCCGTTCGTTTACTTTCTTTATTAGTACTTCGGGTTTTCGATTACGATGCTTTTCAGATCGTCCTTGAAATAGCAGCAAATACTTTATGATTTTCAATGTTTTCAGTCGATTGCCCATCCCACCACCTAGGGGTTTGGGTATGAATGGCTGACGATGGTTAATAAGCAAGAAATAACCATTTCAGTCTCCCTTGTATTTGCTAACAATATTCATCTATTTATTCTACTACTAGCCGCTTTGAGGCTGGCGTGGACGGAGAGAAAACCTCAAGGCAGAGTGCAACGAGTAAGTTCCGACAAAGATCGGTGAGCGTTCAGCCACGAATGCAAGCTTCTATTCTATGTGTTTGTGAAAACCTTCAAACTACGATATATCTTAAAAGCATTTACCGATAGACAGAGTTCTTGGATATTCTTTCTGGTATAGCTGGCAGGTTGGGATATACATATAGTCACACTCAAACAAGAAACCTCACTGCCGAGATAAGTAAACGCACGCAGCACAATTCATCTATAAATATGTCTAGGGTCAATTTAGAAAAAAATTCATAAGGAATTACCTCCCTAAAGATCAATTTAATAAGATATTTCCATGTCGAATATCTGCGTACTTAAACCCTTAACCGATGTTAATTCAATGAAAAATAGAGCTGACTGATTGGCTAGTCACATTTGCTAAAAGTTGAAGACAGTGCCGGTTTAAATTGCAAAACTCTCCCTTATATTTTTCTGTTGGAGCATTTATTGCTTTATTTTTAATTTTTCGGTCAGGACGTCAAAATGCCAAACTTCTGCCCCTTCCGTTTCAAGTTTCCGTCTCTGTTCATGGTCAGTTATAGATATATATTGTTTGAACATCTTTCCGTGTACGTGTGACGGATAAAAGTGATGGCATGCAGTAGCTCCTCCTATATATGCGCGTTTACGGTCCATATTATCGTCTATAAACAAAAACGTACAGTCACACATGTTTATTACGTTATAACTTTGCAAAACTTAATTTTTTAAATTAAATCTGTCCTTTTTTCCTGGAAACGATGCGATTTGTCATACTTTCATTTACATAATTTTTCTGAACGCAAAACGGTAGTTTCCGTTCTTATTTTAATGTCCTTTTATAACACAACGCACAGAAATACAATACTTTGACACGTAGCTTTAAATAGCGTTGGAAAATTCCTGGATATCAATGAACATCGAATTTGGCCCTGTTCACCACTGCGCCCCTTAAAAAAGACTTTTATTGAATTCGTTAAAAGAAAACAGCTTTGAGCCAAGCAATTGCATTTAAAAAGCAACCGTTACAACAACAAAACTGTAAAAATACGCTAGCAAAAATTGTGGAGCTCTACATTTCCTGAGTTAGGCAAACTACTGTACGCTTATTATTCGTAACCCGGAAGCCGTCTAGAATTGGCTGCTTTGTTTCTCTATCAGCGTAATTTCTATTTTGACAAGAAAGTCTAAATCCAGTTTTCGGACAAGTGTTTTTAGATAAATCCTAGGATTATTTTCTGAACTGGAAAAATATGCGCTTCGTAATCAGAACATTTCTCTAATGCCTATATATATGGTATTGCTCTGTGAAGCAAATGTGCGCCCGCCTGCTATCTATAACTTGTGATGATGCCATATATGTTTGAGCGAAAAGTTTCCACTATTGCCCAGTTATGCAACTGTATGTCTTTAAAGCCAGAACCGCACGCAAAACATCCACGAGTAAAGCAAATTGCGGTAGGAAGGAATTTGTCGGTCCAGCGCAGAAAATTCTTCAATTCCTAGGCCCTAAAAAGGGTTTGCACGGTTTTTCATGGCATTTTTTGGAGGGCCATCTTCTAGGTGCTGCTTTTGATGGGAGGAAAAAGGAATAATACCTTCAAGTGGTAGGCTAAGAAAGTGTAAAATAAAATGTGGCTTCTCAAGATATTGGTCTTCTGGCGGTGTGCAAAACACATCGAGGCGCATTCTGGAGTCCGTGAGTGGGTTCTCTGGTGCCATTTGAATGGTCAGGATTCGTGCTGCATCTACATGAAAACATTTTTACTTGGAGGGAGGGTATTGAAACATTATCGCAGGCCTTTGTTCGCGTGGTCTCTTGTATCTGCAACAAGTTCACTTGTACCGTCAAGCAGCCTTTGAGTAGTAAACAACTGATGTGGCGTTTCTAGGACGTTAATACATGTGATTCTAAACATTCAGACCGTGAAATACCCACAACTGTGTTTTGCTTTAGGTAGCAATTAAGGAACATTTAAGAACAGCCTATGCAGACACCAATTTTGGGTCTCGTGCCGTAGAACTTTGGTGTCCATGCTACTGAATTATTACACGCGATCGTTAATGAAAACGGTGAAACGGTTTTCTGATGGACCTCAGTCGATATAAATGGCTAAAGACAATCGTCCACATTTTTTTATATGGACATTCGATGCCACTTTAACTTCAAAAATTATCTTATCGAATGCACAAACAAACATATTACTTTTTATTCTCGTTTGATAAAAATCGAGTCTCCTACAATCGTTATTTCCAAGTGAAGTGTATTTTAAGGTGTAAAAACGGTTTTATAATTCCTGTAAACTGTTGAATCGGCATTGACATCGCACTCGCTGAATTATGTGATAAACCTTGCGTTGCCGTGCTTAGGACTAATAAGAGACGAAGCCCCATTCCAAGCAATGTGGTTCCGTTGATAGAATATCACACAATAATTTATTTCATTAAAGAAGATACCATAAAACGCTCATAGAACTTTGCGATGTATGTGGACTATACCACATAATTGATGAGGCACATTAATAAGCGAACAGAAACCATGCAACATGAATGAACTTTGTTAATTCTTAAAAACATTTCACAAAAATTAGAAACGTGTTAAAATCGAAAAGATCTGCTTTATCCGAGTATAAAACTTTTTGAACAATGCATGACCTCCTACCAAATGAACATAAAGAAGCTTTTGTTTTTACAAATATTTTTTGAATTTGAAAGGGCAGTGAATATTTAATGAAAAAGCGAGCAAATTTCCTTTAAGAGTTTCAGAAGACTTTTTCGAAAGCCAAAATCATGATATTACTGATATGTCTTGGCATTAGGCTCAAAAACAATATATACTTAACCTTACTGAGTAAATCATTGTGTATCAAAAGCACAATTTACAATTGTGATCAACATTGCATGAGATCGGTCACGAAATATGCATGCACTGTGATATTTACTGAGCATTAGAACGCATTTAAAATTGCGACTGTCAGTGGGTGTTCTACAGGCCGTGATTGTGAGTTCAACTGTATTAATTAACGATTGCCCATTGGTCGATTTAAACGTTCGGTCAATGCATTCTTGCGCTCTTATCCGCTTGCATGAACAGGTCGATAGTTACACAGGTCTGTAAGCTAAAGCGGAATTCCGATTACTTTCTGCACAGCACTGAAATGTCTTTAAAAAAATTATTATCGATTTGGTGACTAGTAAATAAAAACGCCGATTCTAGGAATTTCCGACGTGATCCGTATATTGACAGGCAGTCCGAGGAAGATCAATTAATTGTTTTTCCACAGCGACAGTCAGGACGTAGAAATAAGCCCCATGCACAAGCAGTCGCGTAGGTACTTCACAATCGCGTCTATGTGTTTATTTCTACTGATGTATGACGCAAATCTACTTTCGCATGTTAACCGAACGCATCCAAGATCGACTTAAAATGCTTAGTTCGGGCATCAGTAACTTTCAGATTTATAAAACGAATTAGCAGTAACGACAAGTAAAGAATCCAGTATGATATGCGGAACAGATGAGGATACATGTTGGATGTCATTAAGACTAAAACATCTGCTCCAAACTACTTTTGAAAACCAGACAGGGAATAAGGTAGTTAGATTACCTGGATGGAAACTATTCTTATATCTTTGTCTAACCTCAGTGAGACAACCATTGCTTGAATACAAACACAGATAAATTACACTGAAAATTGCCTTAAAATGACCAAATTTGTAAGAGTAATATGGTTTCATATTGTTGGATGATAAATCGATAAATTATAAATCACATACCGTATTTTAAAATGTGTCAAAACTATAGACAACATATGTATCCACTTTAAATGATTACGATTATTTAGACTACGGAATATACTTCTAAAATGTATGCATTGATAAATCTGGGCGCTCTTTGATACGCTCTTAATGAATTTCTCTTATTAAAACAGTTATATCGTGGTCATTCTCAGTTTAGAGGAAGTGACGGGAGGAAAGTGGTTGTATCTTTCAGAAGCAAAATTTGACCTTGGACCATAAAGATAGCGCACAACAACTCCAAAATTTCATTTTAAGCAACTCAATGTTTTCCGGAATGTTAAGTACGGGAAAAAACGAAAATTTTGCAACAATTATTCTGAAATCAGGAAAAATGCTATAAAACTCGCTTTAGTCAATAAAACGTATAGAAGACGCATTTTTACGGAATATTGACTTATACTGCTTAAATAAATGGCCCATAAATTCAGGAAATTCCTTAAAATACCGTTATAAACCAATAAGTGGTGCTGAAATCCTTTTATTTATTTCTTTTTTCGGTTAAAATAATAATTTAAACGGGATTAAATAAATGATCCTTTTTGCGGAGATCTTATTTATCGGATTGCAATTTGCCATACACGAAGTTTCTATCCAGCACAGCATACTTCCAAGCCAATAACTTAGTACCGCACGCATACTTAATAGGAATATAAACTTTTCTTTGAAGTCTGGTTTTTATATATAAAAAAAGTATTCTCCCATTATGCGCATTTATCCTTTTAATAAGTAATTTAATTCAGTAGCAAAAAACCCTTGCCTAGTAGACGCTTGCTAATTTGCAAACTAATCATATGACATCAGTTATGAAATCTTCGTTTGTAAACTCTGGTCTGTAAAACAATTAAATTGCAGCCACAAAATAACTTCATCTCGAAAACGGAAGTTTTTCGTTTGAGAAACATTAAACTATCCAGACCTCCAAAAGGCTTTCCTTATGAAATCCTGAAACTTGGTGTCCCTGTTAAGAATTTGGAAAAAGCTCTTTTTATACGGCTTGATTTCAACTAATAAATAAGTTGGAACTGAAATGGCAACCTATATAGCTATATAATAAATATTGTAGGATTAATATAGCTTCTCTGTCACCTATTGTCCTTCATATACTTATTTGCATGAATAAGGTAGCATATTAGCGAAACACGCATCTTTCCCTTAGATAGTAATTGTAGTGACAGCAGGGAAAATAATGCGACATATAATACTGGTTACATTTTGGCAGATTATGAAGCTAACGTGGTCATTTTACTCTTGCTTTTACATTTTGCTCAAATATTTATACAAACTTTTGAAACTGAGCGTATAAACATCCAACCAAAAGACAATATCTTTCAAACTTAGGTGAATAGGGGACTTCTGTTTGTGATGTTCAATTGTCCATATGGACACTAGGCTTGCATGAAATTATGCATAATTTACTTTAAGCCTGCTCTTATTTTTGGAAGTAGTATGATTACATGCGTATTAATCCATGAAATATTCTCCGAAGTTTTGTTAATGGCAAATCCACTTTATGGTAGTTAATCTGTTTCCAGTAGTAGGCTGCATGATTGATCCTGCTAAGAACAACTACGCACCGTAACACTTCTTGAAAAAAAATGTGATAATTTTCTACATTGACGTGACTTTGAGGAAATATTTCAATTTGAAGATTGTGATAAATTAAGCCGACCGAAAAGATCATTTCGGCGAATTGACTTGGAACGATGAAGCCAGGAAAGCCATAAATGGCGGTTCAAGTAGGCTTAGAGACACAACGGAATCGACCTTCGCCAAGGAAGCATAAATTTTTGTGGAAGATGCACCCCAGTTAACCATAGAAAATGGTATGATCTTGACTGTATTAAAGCCACTCAATAAACACCAACATAACAAGACAAAATGTATGCAAAACTGCGCACATAAAATTTATCACACATTGCATGATTTAGGCAACGTACTCTACCATTAATATACCACGTTTTTAGACACTTTCTGCCTCTTTAACATATAACAGCATTGAAACGTTTAATTTCGTGACGTACTTACGCACGCATTCCGGCAAAATTTCTTTCTTTGGATCTTTTGTATCATGCATGAGGAAATAAAATATTTCGGAAATTTGTTGGGATATCTGTGCCATAAGGCAAAAACTTAACTATGAGCGTCATTACTAATTAAAATAAATTTAGAGATTTGACTTGGGATTTATTGGAAGAGCATTGTCAAAGGCTTTTTGGATTAGATATTTGAATAAGGCCAATGCGAAAAAATAAACAGAACTTTATTACATCCTAAAATTTTGCGATATATTTTTCAGCTGCATACGGTCATTGCCAATCAATTTTTAAAGATAAACGTTCAAATTATACATCGACCTAGAAGGATGAAACGTGAACGGTAAACAAAGCATAAACTGTGGGTCTGATGCATGCGGGTGCACTGGGTGAGAGGTAAAAGTGGGAAGGAAAACAAAATCTAAGCAAAGCAGTTTAGTTTTCCGTCAAAACGTTTCAAGCGTGATTACCACTGCAACGCGCGGGATAACAGTCAGTCCTGCGGGAATGCAGCCAAGTCTATTATTAGTCCTTACCACGGCAGTGCGAGGTTGATCCAGCTGCTTCCAGAGTTCTGGTTTTCGTCTCCGTATCGCAGCTGCCTCTGTGTAGCACAGGTGACGCCAATTCATCACCCGAAATACAACCGCAAGTGCAGCCATTGGGTCCATCATATGGCCAGTGCCCGCCATGTGCTTTGTAATTGAACTCCTGGGTATCTTAATTTCCGTCCTTAGCAGACGTTTTGGCATGTGTTCTGGTGACCGAGTTGCCAACTGCCTGGGTGATGACTGGGAGTCTCCTGCGCTACACAGAGGCAGCTGCGATACGGAAACGAAAACCACAACTGTTTAAGCAGCCGAAAGATGTGATCAACCGCGCTCTGCCATGGTAAGAACTGATAATAGGCGTAGCCACATTCCCGCACCCATCTTTTCATTCCCTTCCCCCTCATCTCCGCAGAACTAACTGTTATCCCGCGCATTGCAGTGTTAATCACGCTTGACACGTTTTGACGGAAATCTGATCTGGTGTGCTTAGATGTGTTTTTCCTCCCACATTTCCCTCTCACCATTTGCATCCGCATGTATCAGACCCACTGTTTATGTCCTTTTTTTACCTATCACGTTTCATCCCTCTTGATCGATGTATAATTGGACAGGTTATCTTAAATTATTAATAGGCAATGATCGTTTACAGTTGATGAAGAGGTCGCAAAAATTTTATGAGGTCATTAAATTCTGCTTATTTCTTCACCTTCGCATTGTTCAAATTTATTCCGAAAAACAATGCTGCAATTAGATAACATATATTTAATTTAATTTAAACTAGTAGGTTGCCCAACCTTTCGGTACTTTTAAATTTCAACTTTCGCTCTTTGCAAAAATATTTCGTTTTTTGGGATTGTGATGTTTTGAAACGATTTTACACCCACTTTTGCTTTCAGAATTTCGTTTAATTGTTTTCGTAACTATGAAGCATTTATTTGTACTGGGTGTCTAGGTGATATAAGCAAGTTTCTGTAGGCCTCTTGGTTTGGAAATTAAGTAAAAGCATATGCATTCCTCTGTCTTCAAATAGCGTGAACCACCGCATAATAAAGCTATAAGACGACACGGTGCAACCAAAAATACTAAACATCCTTCATGTAAATTCATTTAAGTGCCCGTCAGGACTACTGCCTGCCTTCATGCCATTTGGCGTCCATGCAGGAGTCGAAATAACAAAAATTCATTAGTAATTATCCACCGATTTAGCTAAGTGAACTTATAAATGCATTAACGACATTTTAATCGATATTATCTGATGAATCTTGTCTCACTAGCAGTTAAAAACATTGATTGATTATAGATGGGCGGCAACTACTGCGTTTGATGGTCATTTCATAGACTATTTTATCCTACAGCTTCTTCTCCTCTGCATTTCTCCCAAATATGGCATCAAAAGACACCAGTATGTATCCTGTGTCTCCTCGGACCTATAGAGGACAATTGCCTATTCAGCGTCTTTGACTGTTAATGGCTAAAATGGCGTACTTTTTAAGGCACTGGGAGCAATCAAGTTGGCTTCTTGAAAGGTTTACACTTATGATAAGTAAATCGTCATTCCTCTGTTAGATTAGAATATGTAGGTACGGTGCAAAATACCAAAACCGCGCAACACGTAACTTGGGAATGCATGGTATATCAACAATATTTACACCCAAGTATTTTTTTAATGTGAAGGCAAAATTACAAATGCACAGCCCAGTAGAGACACTCCTCCTCAAACAGGCTCGTACAAAAATAAATACCTTTTAAATATCCTAATTATATATATATATATATATATATATATATATATATTGGCACAAAAAAAATGAAAAAAATTAAATTAAAATAATGGCCATTTGTTTAAAGCCTAGGTCCTGAGAAAGACCGAGAAAAGCCACGTTTAAAAGTCCGTATCCTCGCCAAACCAAAGTGTCAACCGAGAATATTACAATCCAATCTAAATAATCTGTTGTACTAAAGTGGTACTTCAGCATTTCGTATTCAGTTTAATTCAATACGCATACCTGGTCAACTGAACACTCTATTAAATAGAGGAGTTCAATTCAAAGACCTTGGTAAAATGGCTTGACAACGGAACTTGATTAAATCGTTACATCTCCAAACCAAAAAATGAGGACTGTGGATAAATGCACTTAAATTGTTTTCGTAACTTAGAAGCATTTATTTGTACTGGGTTTCTAGGTGATAAAGCAAGTTTCTGTAGGCCTCTTGTTTGAAATTAAGTAAAAACACCTGCATTCCTCCGTCTTCAAAAAGCGTGAACCACCGCATAATAAAGCTATAAGACGACACGGTGCAACCAAAAATACTATACATCCTTCATGTAAATTCATTTGAGTGCCCGTCAGGACTACTGCCTGCCTTCATGCCATTTGGCGTCCATGCAGGAGTCAAAATAACAATAATTCATTAGTAATTATCCACCGTTTTAGCTAAGTGAACTTATAAATGCATTAACATCACTTTTATCGATATTATCTGATGAATCTTGTCTCACTAGCAGTTAAAAAAATTGATTGATTATAGATGGGCGGCAACTACTGCGTTTGATGGTTATTTCATAGACTATTTTATCCTACAGCTTCCTCTCCTCTGCATTTCTCCCAAATATGGCATCAAACGAAACCAGTATGTATCCTGTGTCTCCTCGGACCTATAGAGGACAATTGCCTATTCAGCGTCTTTGACTGTTAATGGCTAAAATGGCGTACTTTTAAGGCACTGGGAGCAATCAAGTTGTTGCCTAAAGTAATGTTCAACACAGTCAGATATTTGTAAAACGTGTCTATTGAAGGCTTAGGCATAGATAGGAATAAAAAAATTTACATCTTGCATAGTTTTAGCAGATTGCACCAAAAGTCATTAATCGGAGAGAAGTTAAAAAAGGGTGACCTACGAGTTGTAACCGTAGACACCGGTTCAGGACTCAGTGTTTGCGTGCAAAAATAAAGACAATCAGCTGAAGGACTGTATTTTTAGGCACCGGTGAAATGCACTAGCGAGACACTGTTCTCAATTACTAGTTATCTGCATAATCAGCAAGATAGAAATCACGGTGGATTGACTGGGTTCAGAACTAGCAAAATCTAGAGTGAGGACGCGACTTGCTCTGGCAAACCCCAACTATTGTCATATAGAATCCCCCTTTCGACCAAGCAAACGTAAGGATTGTTTCGTACAGGTTGAGCATGAAATATAAACTAACCCCCTGAAATCTAGGATTCGATTGTTTTTATGCACTGTGCTTAAGGCGGATGTTTTAAATTTTGGTATCGACCTTTGAGAGGATGGTTTCAGCAGTATATTCACTATATTGAAGTGCTCATACTGTAATATTTCACCCGAAGTATGGTTATTAACCCTAAAAATAATAACTCTGGATGTCTGCTCAATTAAAGAATTTAAATGGTTGCAAACTTATTTTTCTGGTTCAAAAAACGAATTAATTTATTTGACCAAAACGATTTGAGCCCAGTTTTTCGCTTCATTTACATTTGGGCCTATAAAGATGCGAGTTTTATGCTTTCCGTGTAATGAATAGCATGAATTTCTGTATATCATTAAGTAGATAAAATGTATTGCTCATAGAAATTTGCAATAGATATGAACTATATCGTCGATTACATCAGGAGCATTGATTAACGCAGACAAACGGCATGAATTGAAAAGACATTGTGCAGTCTTAAACGATTTAACAACTATAAACTTTCATAAGGCCAAAAGGTAACCTCTCTTCGAGGTAAAACATTAACTAAAGACATTAATTGTTCTCAGATTACTAAAACGAAGAATATTTCGGTTAATTCTTTTGATTTTGCAGTGTCATTGACATCAATAAGGAGCTCAAAGGCTTCGCCTATATTTCCCTGAATAAAATGGAACTGAACTGAACTGATTACATTTATTTAAATTTATAAGACCATTGAAATATCTAAAACAATGCACAGTATCTAAGTGGTCATTATGTATCAAGTGAGGTTTTCAGAATACTAAACGGACGTTTGTGCTGTAGCCTGGCATCCTGTCCTCTCTAAAATACCTTGGAACTATGCTATGTGGTAATAATCATTACAGTGTAACCCAAGTAATATATCCTAATCTAAAATGTATATTAAAAATTTGGTTACCATCACAGGAAATGTGTCACTGAATGCCTGCTTCAGTCTGACGCAAGTCTCTTGCACGCCAAGCAAGCTTTGACTAGCTATTAGGGCAAAATTCAGCCAGAATATGACAAGCCAGCCATAACTATGCAGGTATGTTTGTAAAATCCATCCTCCCTTTAAATCCTTTTCAGTTTCTCTACGGGTGTGCTGCCGGAGACTGAGGCGGTACTTTAATTGTAGATTTTATACCTAGACCTACTGTTGTCTATCAATTAATGCTCTTCCTCTCTTTCTCTGGCTCTACTGGAGTAACATGTCAATAAATCTTATCTCTGATCTGCACGTACAGCCTGGTGCTGCGCTTGATGTGTCCGGTAGGGCATGTTAGATGGGCTCTGATGAGCTAATGCGACCGCTTCGGTGATGCAACTATTGGGCAAAGTCTCTGAGCTCGTTGGTCTAGGTTACTCAGGGTCATTTTACACCTTTTCTCCCTCTCCATGCATAAACGAGCAGACTTGGCTGCTGCATTTCCAATCAACATACCATTTTGTTGTGTAGGAAGACTTGCTGAAGGAATGAAACGATAAGACGAAGCCTCAGGAAATAAGGGTAGAATGAATGCCGATCACGTCAAAAGCTCGAGATAAAGGCTAAACCCACGTACCGTATAAATTTCCGAATAAATGACTGCGCTGTATTTTCCACAAAATATATATTTTTGGTAATATGACTATAGGTTGCCATACCTTGGCTTCCTTCTTTTTCGGTTATCCTCCTTTGTCAAATTTCATTTGCACAAACATCCTCCGGTTGCCGTACATGTTTGGAGAAAACGCGTGATGTGCCATTGCTTAAGGTCTTGAAACTGTATGATACATGACTTTATTTGTGGCCAAATCCTACACAGTTTAAACTCAATCAGAAGACTTTCTCCATTCCCATATAATTTTATGTGGAGAGGGGAATCTTATAGCGCATAGGAAGCGCACTGTTAATAACAGTGAGCACAGACGAATGTATAAGCAAGGATAGAAAGGTTAAAATCCTCTCATCACCTCCATGTGCATTTATTCATTTACTTGCCCCTGTGGAGCAGGTCGCACTAGTCGGCGCCTATCCGAAAGAATAATAGAACACCACCCAGCATGGCTGAGAAAAGGGGAAGTCAAGAGCATAAAAAGCACCATTCTTGCACATCTTGTTGACACCGGGCATGGTGCGGACCCAAGCCATGCTTTCCGCGTAATTCATACGGTCCCACCAAACTAACCCAAGCCTCTGGGTCAACGTCTACTAGAAGCAGTAGAAGCGACTGCCTTTAGGTTGAAGAAGCCGGTTTTGTGCGCAGAAAAGAACCTCACACGAGCTCCGCGTTTAGCTTGGCCAACGGTCGTTTAACTGTATGCATTCCCCCGCGCCATCTCTGCCCTCGCTTTTTCCCTAAAACGGCGCTACCAAACAGTCACTGCCGCCTATCACACTGTTTCTTTTCATCCTTCCACTATGAAAACCTCTCACACACAACCCAGGCAAACAGACAAACATTATCGATTTCATGTTTTTAATTTCTACTACGTTTCAACATTTGCCTATAACTGTACCGGCCAGACGAGAAGGTATCGAAAGCAGCGCGTATTCTCGCTAAGTCGTCTTTTGAAAAGTTATAATTGTCGGCCTGCTAGTTAGTCAGAGGGGGCCAGAGGAGACGGAATCGCGCCTCTAATCCGCGAAATAGGATTGAAATGTGCTAGCGCCAAAATTCAATAGGTATGAAGTATGCTATATTCTTTGCACAAATGAACACCGAGATAGTATAAGGGACCATGTTATTCTGTTATTGTTGAATAAACAGCTGTAGTTTTGGAAATGTCGAAAACTCACAAGAGGAACAACATAGTTAATGTGTATTTGCCCTCTTAGGACACAGTATGGGTTCATAGGACCCTTTGAATTTCGAGGTATATTTTATTGCGCTCAATGCAAAACATACCTCTATATTGCCTTATACATGAGGCAAAAAGATTCATTGGGGTCACAGCATATTCCAGTGCCTAGAAAGCACATTGCTCATTCCAAATGCATTTTGAAAGAATACCCCAGCTCACATGCACACTTTTTGCAGAATAATAACTCTGCAATCTCAATCTAATGCTGTATTTTAACTTAGAACATTACTGAGAACGTTATTTCACCATTTAAAACTATAATAACATGTCATTTAAATATCTAATCTGGGAAACATGACATGGCACAATCCTGACTTGCTAAATGAAGGCATAGAAAAGTCAGGGCAATTGTGGATCACTTGGTTGTAAGCGGCTAACATGTTGACGTGAACCAGCCCTTTTGAGTCAGGTAAAAAATGACGGCTAGACACCCTTAGTTGATACGACGGCAGATACCGTGGACAATCGGCTGACCAAACCAACCTTAAGCTCACATTAAGCTTTCATACAGGCACTTAGGCGCGCTTTGCCAGCAAACGTGTTCAGACCTGCCTGCTTTTCGGTTTCATACTCCATTGTCATCCCCGATAATCCCCGTTGTCTAAGCCTCTGACATAATTAGACGTCTGAATGCCTTAAAATCTGTCACCAGACTTACCGTTTATTGGATGTTTAAACTCTTCCTACTCTTCCTCACCTTATATTATTGTACAGGTCCAACGATAAATAATCAAAAAAGTACGTTCCTGAAGTTGGCTTCTTGAAAAGTTTACACTTATTATAAGTAAATCGTCATGCCTCTGTTAGTACAGAATATGTAGGTACGGTGCAAAATACCAAAACCGCGCAACACGTAACTTGAGAATGCATGGTATATCAACTATGTTTGCAAAACACCCAAGTAATTTTTTATGTGAAGGCAAAATTACAAATGCTCAGCCCAGCAGAGACACTCCTCCTCAAACAGGCTCTTACAAAAATAAATACCTTTTGAATATCCTAATTATATATATATATATATATATATATATATATATATACCAGAAACCGCATAGAGAACGCTGGGGGACCCACTGAGGAGACGAACCCCTCGTTGCTGTGTCACACAGCAGCAGAAACATCGGCGAAACACGTGTCTGGGCTTTTAGCTAGTATCCATGTCGGAAGTACGGTATAACGTCTTTACCATATATATATATATTGGCACAAAAACAAATGTTAAACATTAAATTAAAATAATGGCCATTTGTTTTAAGCCTAGGTTCTGAGAGCAACCGAGAAAAGCCACATTTAAAAGTCCGTATCCTCGCCAAACCAAAGTGTCAACCGAGAATATTACAATCCAATCTAAATAATCTGTTGTATTAAAAAGGTAATTCAGCATTTCATATAAAGTTTAATTCAATACGCATACCTGGTCAACTGAACTCTCTATGAAATAGAGGAGTTCAATTCAGCGACCTTGGTAAAATGGCTTGACAACGGAACTTGATTAAAACGTTACATCTCCAAACCAAAAAATGAGGACTGTGAAAAAATGCACTTTAGATCCTTTTAAAGAACAAAGTTTCCTTAACTGATGGGCATTCAAGCCTATTAAATTATTATATTGTGGAATGCTTGAGGTTAAAAATTAACCTATATTCACGTCACCGAAAGAAACACCCAAAATGGCGAATATAAAATAGCATTCGCGAACACATTTGCACGCAATAAGTACTGCAGCTTTGAAAACAACCAAATCGTCCGCCACCTGTCCACAGTAGCTGTGGCACATTATAAGGCCAGCGATGTAGACAGCCAATTGCATGCATGGAAATGCTCACATAATTATCCAGCTTATATCGGCTTGTACTTTAGGAAAGGACAATTTATTTTAGATTGCGCTCTTTCTGCTTTGAGTTCCTCTCTCAGCAAAAGCTCCCTATGGCTTTTGCGGTCGTGAATGATCATTAGTGTTTCAAAAGGTGTCTCCGTAGGGAAGCTAGAGTGTAACCTCTAGTATTGTTCTCTCGTAAACTTGAATGCTATGGTGCTTTACCCGCAAATAATGCAGGTAAAGTTAATCCATATTCATTATAACTACTTTACTGCTCTTTCCGTGTTTAACTGAAAATTTATCAAGCTAAAGTATTGTTCATTTTGTTCTCCATGAACCAATAAAACTGGGCCTCTTTTGTTGTTTATTACACAACGGTTGAAAACGGGGTAAATGTGAGGCACCGCAGCGAGTTAAAAGGAGACTAGTTAAATACAAAAGCATTAATTAACAGTGGAAAAATCTACGGTTCTAGATCTAAATAGATGTTAGCTGAATGGCGGTCAATCGTGTAATATTTCTTAATAATAGCAGCGATATTATGCTGTCAAAATGCGTTAACCTGTTACTGGGCTGAGTCTAGTAAGTCGAACAACGACAGCAACAATGAAACTTGTGCACCTAAGCGCGTTCCGTCACAGACATAGCAGGCCCTGTGAAAATTTAATGATTTGGACTGTTCACCCGTCCAAAATGTAAGTCAGTAATGAAGAAAAACGTTAATGATGGGTGCAAACTGCTGAAAAAAACAAACGCCAGTGCGCCCGATAGCAGGGTGGAAGATTGATAGTGATTCATACGTTTACATTAATAGCGGACTTGCACTGCATCTACCACACTAACTCCTGCTTCACCGGCCTAGATCAGGTGTTTCGTCAGAGTTAACAGTTCGGAGAATTCCTCTACACCTGCCATATACACGTGATCAGCGCACGATGTAAAACTATCTCACAGACAGGAGAAATTGGTGGCTGATGAACAATGCCGACAAAGACAAGGAATACTGAAATGGCCATTTCCTGTCATTTATCATCATCAGCCAGCCATACCTCAGGTGGTGCCCTATCCGAGGCTTGAACACGAGAGCTGTTGATCAGAAGTTCAAGGATCTAAACATTGAGCCACGGGCTCGGTAATCTGTCGGTTTAGATCAAGACATTCGACATAAGCTGATGAAAGCTCACGATCGATAAGGGAACTCACTCTTCCGATGTTGGTTTTGGCCTAACTCTCGTGCCCCATCTACAGCTGCACAGCGACTAGTAGTAGTAGTAGTAGTATATATATATGAACAATTCCGATAAAGCCGAGTGAGATTGGAATGACAAGTCAAACCTAACCATCGGTGGTGCCCCACCTAACATTTCAGCTAACATTTCATCATCCTGTGTCTTTTTCCTTATCTTAATTGGCATTCTCATTCAGCGGATATATATATATGGCATTTGAATGCATGCATGCTGAGCCCTTTATCATACCCCAAAGTTCGACAGGATCGGAAGATAAGGTTTTTTCTCAAACATCGTTGTCTATGTTATAATTAACCCCAAACTAATTGCTGGATAAAATACTGGCCTAAATTTCCGGCGGCAGGAAGTTACTTAAATATTCATGCCGGAAAATTTTCATTTCTTCAGGTTTTGAGCTAGATATAAGCCTTTTAGGGGTCTCTATAAATTTGTATTACATGAGCACTCAGCTTTTACCCATTGCCTTTACTCATTGATCTGAGATTATTTAATGCAATTATTCCTTGTGTCTTGTCATCGCCGCAATCTGCAAGGATATGGAAAGGAGACTGATTAATTCAGTCATTTACAATGTCAGAATAAGCAGTTCACGAGAAGGAACGTTTGCTCCCAATTACCATACAACACAATATTCGTGTGGTGCAGTTTTTTTTCACAAATAGATTGACCGCAAATGAGCTCTGAATGTCTCTAATGATGCTTGTTTTCTACTTGAATGTCAAGGCAATCCAACACACAATTGAGCCATTCATTTTTAAGCATGAGTAGTAACGTTGAGGCGCATCCTTTAATTATTTACTCATTACGTGGATCAGAATGCTTAGCTTGGACTGCATTTGTACAAATATCAATTGTTCCATGAAATCCTCCTTTTACTACTTATGGAATGCAGGAATACACCCTAAAAAATTAAATCTTATAGACATTAAATTAACCATTTGGAGCATTTCCGAAATAGGGAAATACAGGAAATACATTTATATTGCATGACAGAAATTTATTTCACGTCTATGTGACAAAAAAAAGATGCTGACTCCTCAAGAACCATATCTGTGTTTAAGCTAAATATCGTTTTGCAACCTTGAGTGACAGAGGTGTCAATGAATCTCCTCTGTTAGCAGAAACTAGAATATGCCAACTATCTAACTATTAAATTGCGTGTACGCAATTTCCTTAATTTAAAAACTGGAAGAACATTTATCAATTAAAAAGGCGTAAATTGCTCTTCAATTAATGAATAAATCAGTGCAAACCATATCCTGTCATTTATGTGTTTGTTCCTAGAGCATTTCAGAGGAAATTTTTTAAAAAGCCATAGAGGCTTTAAAGCAGAAAACGGAACCAGATAAGCGATTCAGCAAAAGACCTTGTACGTTTTTTTAAACATAAGAAGGCCATTAAGTTCCAAACTCTCATGATAATATGTGTAAGAGGTCGACTTGTTATTTCATCGTAGGAATACAGGCAACTAGATTCGACTTCAATAGGGGCTACTCAACCTAAACTTAAACAACAACAACCACACATTTTGAATCAGAAAAATATTTTCCAATTGTTTTCAGAATTAATGTCACCAAATGCTTCAATAACCATATGCTCTTTCGCGATTTACATTCTATTGATTCTTTTCCAAACGGTCCATTTTTGGTAGTTTTATATCATTCGGGTTTCATGGACTCTCTTATTTTGATTTAAATATCGATTAAATGGCAGCACGATCCCAATATACTTCAGGTACTCCAAGATACCGGCATATAATTACACATATTGTCAACCCTTGGAATGATTTAAATCGAAAAAAATCACTAGCAGAAACATTTTCAATTGGTTTTCGATACTTATGTAACTCCAGTAATAAGTTTGGAAAATAAAAGTGATGTTGTACCCTTAAACACACATTTTATAACATAGAATCTCCTACTCCAGTGTACTTCCTTAAGAGATGGTATTATGCGTTTTTCAAAAAGTTTGTAATTGTGCAATTTTTTTCGGATTTTGCATTTATAAATGCACCATGCGGATCATCAATTATTTCCATCACAAATGTATAAGCCAGCTGGATGACCACTTTCTAAATGCACGCAGAAATGAATGATTATTAAAAGGAGAGAATATATGCTTTTTAGCTGGAAAACCATAAATACGTGTTTAGATACAGGGGTGTCCTTAATTTTTCATTTGAAACATTTTCTAACACCAAGTACTCCTTTAGTGTTAAAGATTTGAGGATTACAAGCATGGTATAACAATTATGAGTGTGCATTCTTCAACATACACTTTGGTTTATAAACACATAGAAAATCGATAGCAAACAATACTAGTAAAGTGTCAATATTTTATTCCGCATGGGCTTTTCAGATGCCTGAAAAAGCACATGTAAAAGCTGAAATAAAACTTTAGATGTTTGATTAATGTTTCTTTAGATAAGCCATGTCCAATAATTCCTGTCCGTAATCAATCGTGCCTAATTTCCGTCACTTTAATAGTTGAAATTTGCCAACATGTATATATGGCAGGCGACTCTTTCTCATTGGCAGGCATTATCGCCACAGTACCCACATCGTTCGCACTACCAACCTCTTGGCTCTCCTTGTGTTTGCGGGAACTCTGAAACAGCAATCAATTAATTATTTGCAGTCCCAATTGTGCGCTTTCAGAGTTATAGAGTCCTTCTCAATAAGGCTAAATTACAGAGTCTGTCTTTCTGCTAACATTTAACATGCCTACAGCTGCACCTCGGACTTGGAGAAAAAAATGCCAGAATAAGGAACATTGATGAAGCTTTCGTTCTTGTCTTCCTTCCTATTAAGTTAATGCAAGCCCAAATTGGTCTAATGAAGAATGGCTTTTCTTTACATCAAATTATTCAGAGTTGACTTCTCCACTCTCTCTCTCTCTCTCTTTCTGTCTCTCTGTCTCTCTCTCTCTGTGGTACAACTAACAAGCACATAATGCAGAGTTATATAATATTCTTTGTAAAAACTACACGGTTGCAATTAAGTGAATATAACCAGGAAGAAAAGCTAGGTTATTAGACCTGAGTGCAAATGCCTCACACATAAGCACTATAATAAACCTCGACAGCAAAATCGTATTTTCATTTAAAACATTACAGCAGATATCCTATCTCATACCAGGGCAACCAAAAATCTAAAGTGTGTTTCCGATTGAAACAAATAAACTTGAAGCATTTTCTCCCGGGTAGGAATTTAAAGCATTCGTATGCAGCAGGATTAATTGGTACCAAGAAATTTTGTGACGGCTTATCAACTGCAGACGAATAAAAATAGACAGCAGTTTGAATTGAAAGAAAATCAATACATTACAGCAAGGGCCAGAGGATAACGTAAAGAACTATAGGAAAGTAAATTTGGGGGAGAAGCTTAGACAACTTAAGGTTAAAAGTGGTGAAACATTCAGTTCCAAAAACACCCGTTAGCATATACCTTCCCTTTAAGGGTGGCAATATTTCTAATACAATCACATGACGATTATGCTGCACTATAGGAAGAACATACAATGCAGCTCAGCTCATCTTTATCAATCGTACTAGAAGCCTGCCAAAGGATGCCTTGCCGTTGGATGCCACCCCAAATTGTGTTTATGAATTCACGTGCAGTTGTGGATGCAAGTACATTTGGGCGAATGCAAAGGCAATTAGCAACGAAAGCCGCTGAACGTTTACCTTATTGGTTGTTTAAACAAGAACATAAAGTACCACGTTCTTCGATTACTTACCATATACTAGACAGTGGTCACTATGTAGACCTCAAAACAGCTTTCCAAGTACTTGTTCGGGCACGAACAACTCAGACTTTGCGCTACTTGTAAGCAGCGTATAAACGTAGGAAGAAACCTAATCTTTGCAAGCAACTTGACCATGTGATCAATCTACAATTGCCCTGGTGATTTTCACCCTAGATGATTCATGGTTTAATTTGTCAAAGCTTCTCCCCCACATTTTCTTTCCTAAATTTCTTTACGTTGTCCTCTGGCCCTTGCTGTTTATGTATTGAGTTTCTGTTAATTTAAACTGCTGTCCATTTCATTCGTTATCTGTTTTATGCAAAGACGGGTTGCAGTTGATAAGCCACCACGAAATTTCTTTTTTCGAATAAATCCTGCTGTATACGCCTGCTTTAAACAAATACACTTATTAGGTTTGTCGTATTGATTGTCATACAGCTTAATCTCCAGATGTGTCAGCAATAGATGGACGACAGATTTTGAACGAGCTACTTGCTGACAGCCTGCGAAAAATTATTCGGTAAAAAATAGCTAGTTTTGAAGCATGCGATTTCAAATGCTCTTATTAATTCACATTTATTTTATAGAAAATACGCACACAAATAATCTTTATATTACTCATCTGATCACAAATTATGTCTTTTTATAATTTTATGCTCGCATAAATGGAATATTTCCGATATCAAAAAGTTTCTAAATTGCAGAGCAGTGTGTCGGCGTAGAAAAACGCATTGCAGTGGGTGATAAGAGTAATTCAAATTTCACCCAAGACATCAACTTCCAATTCAGAGGTTTAATTCACAGATTTTTTGTTGTCCATTCATAGCGTCTTCGGACAAGCGTCCGTATCTACCAGCCAAAGGAAATGCAAGTTGATCCTTCAGGAAACACGCTTTAACGCTACTCTTAGTAGTAAACTTATTGATACATATATATCCACCCAATAACTTTTGGTAAATTCCTTGGCCACTTAGGCTAGAAACTTGATGGGTTGATTTTTCTTACGAGCATATTGGGCAGTCTTAACTGAGAAAACAGTGGTCCGCCCTAGGCTTTAAATATTTTGTTTCCTTTGGACGTTTTTACGCTCTAAATAGTTACTTTTTGAATATGTCGCTTAAATTTAGAAGTCAGCTATGCGGTGTGAAAGACTCTTTCTTGTCATGCTCTTAAGAAAATTCTGTCAATCCTAATAGCGCAATGTGGAGCACATTGCGATTAACCCACGTTTGACTTTTAACTTTTACAGTTTAAAGTTTTGTCTGTTTTACAGTTTCACTTTCAAATCTTTCACCGTTCTTCTAAAAATATCAGTTGTTCCTTTGTGATTACAGCATTTTATTATACGACATTTGATTTATATTCTCTTCCTGAATATTGTATGCTAGCCTTCAGTGAATTCTATCTTTTCATCCTGGTCTTCAATATATTTAAAAGAACTTATCTTCAAATAACCTAGCTGACGGTTGGGTGAGGTTTATTCAATTGATAGTGATTGAAAGTGGAAGATGATATTGTTTTCAACATTCTCATCTCGCAGGCTGACTAACCACACAGACATGCTTTGACGATAAGATAGAGGCACTAACTTAAAACATGTTTATTTGCATTATCAATGCGTCAAGCGACAATAGTTTATTTTATTGAAATCGGTAACATACGAAATAAAAATTTTATTTTAGTTGTTTAGTAGTCAAAAGATTTAAAGGACGTTAGTTTCGTGATGGTTACCTTAACTGGGACGAATATTCGAAGGTGTTTTGTTCGACAGCCACCGCACTGGATGAGTTCGCATCACTTCTTATTTAACCTTTTCTGAATAATCTGTGGCGCGTAGAATTTCAAATACATGCTGATTAGTCTGTTGTCAAAACAAGTTCTCTGCATAGCAAAATTTGGGCCTAAATCCTTTTACCCGACTACCTCTTCATCGGCACCTCCACAGCTCATTAAAAGGCCTGTTCTAGATGTCATCACGTCATTGGCGCCAACACTATGAACCTCTGCAAGTTATGTATATAAAGTAATGCACATTCCTGCAGAAGCCTTTGCTGTCACGAAACTCTGAACTCTAAGTGGTCCACACGGGATTTAATGTTTCTTACTTGATCTTGCATAGGGTGCATACACCCTCTCCTTAAGAAAATATCCGATGGCCGATTCTCAATGGCGTACTGCCCTGGGTATGCCAATCACGTTTACCTTAAAACTCTATTTTTTTCTAGGTTAATAACCGTGAATAAACACTATTCAGTAGTCGGGCCATTTGGGCTTCGCGGCAAGCTCCATCCTCCGACAATCTGAGCTTGCACAACCACCACGGACAGTTGTCGCATATTGCTTGGGCTTGGATGGGTTGTTCGCCACCCTGAAAGAAATCGTGGTGATTCCCACAGGGGTCAGAATGTGATTCTTCACTGAAGGGTCAAAGGTTTTTTCGGTGCTCCTAAGGCTGTGATCTTTGCGCTAGTTGAAATCCTCTGAAATCAGAGTAGCATCATTTTTGGCACTTTGACGCTATACGATCTTTCAGTATCCTTTTGAGCAAAAGCTGTTTTCTCCAGATCCGTAACTTTTGGTCACGTTTTCCGTTTATGCAACCTACAACAACCTCAACGTCTATTCTTTCTCTTTGCCTTCAATCTTCAGTCACATGCATTTTTTATAAGAAGAGTAACTTTAATTCCAAGGTTTATTCTTCGGATGCTTGCCTCTGCTGCTGTTGTAGTCCTCACAAATCTGACGGTTATCTTATCCACCACTGCATGAAGTTATTAAATATATATTCTGATCTAGTTTCCATTAAGGCAATTCTTGTAATCAAATGTGCTTTAAATTTTACCCATGTCGCATGTCGTCGTACCAAAAGACAGATTTTCCTCCGTGTATGACATGCGCTGAAACTTAAATGTAGAAGCTAAGGTCAGAGTCGACATCATCATAGTTACAATTTAATCATTTCTATCATCAGTCATCGTGATTGGAGAACACGTTTGCTGAAAATTTGTGAATTTTTGGTTCATTAGATACCTTACCAAATTTGCGGAATTATTTTGAACCCTTCCCGCTGCTACCCTTGAATTCACGGGTTCCAGTCTACTTGCAGTAGTCATTGTACGCAAGTAAAAAAAGAAATGTATTTACGGTGTGGATAAGAGGTCAGCCAAGTCTCCTTAAATATGGGTATGCAATTGTATCATGCTATATTCATTGTAGGAAACTTTAATCAATTGGTAAATGCGATTTGTTATTGATGAACATTTAAGGATCTTTACAAATATCACTACTGGAAACTTCTTAAAAACTGTTAGATGCACCTTCTTTACGCATAAAATTAAAGGAATAAGTAATTTCTTATCAAATGAAAAAAATATTATGTGTGTACGTGTTATCTGTAAAATAAATTTAAATAATAAAGCATTGCAAATCAATGAGAAAATTGCATACTTCTAATTTAGCTATTTTTATAGAATAGTTTTTTTCATGTGGTCAGAAAGAAATTTCTTAAAAATCGGACGTTCCACCATAACTGCAATATTTCTGGATTAGGCTGCACGATGAATAATGCAGCAACCCGTATTCAAAGATTTATTTGAATCGAAAGTGCACTTTGGAATTTTAGTTGACATTGCAATATAAAGGGAATCTACTGTAAATCGTTTAAAATGCAACCTTCAGCAGCCGAAACTGGCGAATGCCTGCTTAAGTATCTTGTTATTGTAGCATGTAGTAGACGCTAAAATGTATTGAAACAAAATACCACATGCCAATTTCCTTTTTATGTTGAAGGGTATGGGTCATTTCTGATCTCCAACGGACGAAATCCGCATAAACAAACCAATTATATAAGCCAGTATGCTGCGCTTCTCACTTACTACTTCTGCTTTTTATGCATAAAATAATAATAATAATAATATAATTATAATATAAAAAATACCATGTATAGGAAAATAAAGGAACGTGTTCTGTACTCTAATTGGGTGACGAACTGCTGCCGTTATTTGGAAACTATCCTATACTGGTAATAGAATGGAGAAGGGTTTTTATCGGAATATAAAGCATTATAATATACGTACAGTAGGCAGTCTAATAATGGAATTTTCTGATCGACGTTTTAATGTGTAGCATCTGTTTGTATTTTGGTTAATTTGATTGCGTTAATGCACTGAAAGACGCGTGCTCAAAAATATGTCATAGAAAACCTTCTTTTTGCAAGGAAGAATAGCAAATTTTAGACAAAATTTGACATATATGAGATACTATATCGCACCGGCCTTCAGGTCTTGTTTTTGCCTAGTAAAATAACATAAACAGTAAAATTTTTTTAGAAATCCCTTCTTAAAAAATCGGGCTAAGGCAGGTGTTTTCAGAAAACAATTGGCATTGTTTTCATAGTTTTCATAGCAAAAACTTACTGCAATATCTTGACAGTAGTTATTTTACCACACAGAGACTAACAAAGCTTAAAGACGTATAAATCTTGAATACGGGCGGTATGCTGTCATTTTATGAGTCACATTTAGTGATAGGGATATCCAGATGGGTTCTGTCTGCCATTGACTATGGATGGATACGGAAATTGGCAGCGGGGAAGCCTCGCCACCTGATTCGTTAGAAAGTATTTTTAGTTTCGGTAGGATCCGTCTGATAAACAAAGTGGCAGGCAAAAAACCGGGTGGACCAAAGCGGTCTAGGAGTGAGTCAGCTGACGCTTTTATCACGCATGCACTAAAAACTGTATTATTTAGGCCCATTGGGGAACATTTACAAGAAACACCTATTATGTGTTTACTCAGCCAACATTTTGAACCCTTCCGCGTCTGGCAGGATATGATGAAAAAGAGTTTTTTTCGAAAAATGCCAGCCATAAGCTGTTTGGCCCATGGTTCTTTGGCGCCCAGTCTGTTCTCCTGCGCGGGGACTTCTCCTCTCACCCTTTGATGCTCAGAGTTTTTTTGGGCGGAATACCTCTTCAAGAGAGAACGCGAAGGATAATACTGTTTTCAATCAGTATCAGTGAGCAGAATCGCCAATCGGAACTGACGGATGAACATATTTTATTAAAAATGTTAGCTGATATGCAGTCGGAAAATAATCTAATTAATTTTTTATATCCAAGATGCTTGCAGGGTTCATTGCTTTTATGCCTCCTTTGATTAAACAACTGCATCCTATAAAGGCGGTAGGATCTGTTTTTTCGTTACAATTATCTAAGACTGGCTCTGACGCTGTGTTCACTTATGAATCTTAAACATCAGGCAAACAAGAATTCTCTTCTGCCAATCCTGTATTTATTTTTCAAATGATTTCTGGTGACATGTTTTACAAGTAGAAGTTTGGTAAAGGGTGTCCGAGAACAATCCAATTGGTCACAATATATTCAATTTCAAGAGATTTTCTAGGTTTCTAATCGATTATATATACCCAGAATACATGGGGTTAGTCATGTAATCGACAGTAGCCCTTGGACATAAATACAACACGAAACCATGGAAAATATTTCTTGAGGTTTATACTTATTTTTCGTCTCGGTATCAGCAGTGGCTGCAGGCGGTGTAACTGCAACGTGCATTGCGAGTTTAGCGTTTGGGTCTAGACACCAAGTTGTGGTTTTTGCTCCTGTGATCGAGTCTGAAAGCCCAGCCTGCCTTGCCCAAAGTAATTGCAGTCCCCATACTCGCAACGCATTTTGTAGACAATTGCTGAGGCAAAAGTGAACGAAAACTGTCCTTAGATTCAAAAATGGAGAAAAATTGGCGACAGTGTCGTTATCAAGGCTCTTTATTCTATTTCTTCCTCAGAGCTTGGATCAACACAGTCCGTAAAGCAATAGACGGGCATTTATTTCTTTAGATATTCCGTCTCATGCATTTTATAGTAAATGATCTTAATCGAAATTGCGATGCAGATCTGTGGGGAGGTAAACTGCCCTGTATCATCCCCATCCACAAGATTTGATGTCATATCAGTTCAACTAAAAAGAAGTATTCATTTATACTTTCTTTCCTATTTTCAACATCAAAAAATATGCACACGGCACACGATCTTGAGCCAATAGGAACGGAGAGCTGGTACTTTGTGCAGTTATGGATATTTTTTCTGAAGCCAAAAAACTTGATTAGGTATCAATGAGTATTAAAAAGTAAACGAGGGTGACGCATGGTTATGAAATCATTCAGAATAACGAGAGGCCCTACAGTAACTCACAGGATAGTTAAATGTCTGATTCTGGGGGTTGGTGTTAGGGAAAGATTCGCGTTAATAGTTTGAACGTAGTAATAGGTATCTGCATTAAATGGAGAACAAACCAATATAAGGAGCAGATACTGCGAGCGCTGGAACGAAAAATGTATTGCCCCAGGATTCCGAATTCTTACTCGAGTACATTATCAGTGACAGTGGCAGATAAGACTGATAGAGACACTGGGTGTCCACCATTTATGGTACGTAGTGGCCAACCGATCGTATGCGTACTACACTTGGCAGCTATTGCCGCGGGAGCCGGATCCTTATACTGGTTTCCATCTTTAAGTTATCAAGTGTCAGTCGGGGTTTAGTTTTCCGTTCCGTGAAAAGGTGGCCACTTTAATTACAGGCTCACGCGCATTTAGATGTTAAATGAATTTACCCAAGCTGTATCCTATTTCCTTATATTCAAAATTTCCCAATCTTTTTGCAAGATAAATGTTTGCCATAATAGCGTAAATATATCATTTGTTGAGTCTACTGCTGCTGTTTCTGATTACTGGTTGCGTTAAATGCAAGCCCCAATAAAAAGACAAAACATAATTAATGTGTGTGAATGCATGTTTTTATCCCATCGAAAGTATAAGGCGTTTAACTTGGCAACCATGACCATGCTTCTTAAGTTGGAAAAAATTCCACAAAATATGCTTAGCATAACCTCAAAAAAGAATAAAAAGTACAGACGACAAGAACTTTGTCTAAATGGACTTTTGCAACATGAGCACGGTATGTGGAAGGTAGTAAGGCCTTAGCTGTTGTGTAAAAATGTCTTACTGCAGTCTCTCTCAAAGCGCACCACCCAATTTGCAACGCACGTCGCAGAAAATGGACATATATTCCGTCTTCGGAGAGCTGCCGTCTTACGTCAGGGCAAATAATTGTTGGAACACCTAACACTTGAGGCGAGAAATTTAGCATTCAAATACATCAACAGGCATCTTGACGTACCTGCAGCTTATAAAGATCAACACCATTACTTACACAAAGCCTAGAACACGTCGGTCAAACAGTACTTTAGAAAGCCACGCAGGCACAGCCCAGAAACTAAATTAACCGACGCAGCAAAATTGTCTCCTGGTGGAACAAATCCGTTAGGGACTCAACCGCCACGCAGCTAAAATACTGGTGAAACCTACTCGAAAGGGCCGAGGCAGCGACCATAACTAGCAAACAGGCCGAGGTCCAAGATCAAGTCATGACATGACAATTCCATCGCTGTTAGATAAGGTTCATTTAATGCTTTACCGATGGTGAGTCGTGCAAGTCCTTCGAAACGCCAGGATAACTTTGAAAATCTTCTGGTGAGCCCTTCTTGTCTCTCAAATTATAAGCCCGATCTCTCATCTTTGCAATCTGTCACAGGAATGTTCTCTTTTGTCTAAAAAAAATAGTTGACCATGCTCCTGGTTGCTCCACTCGGTCTTTTTATAAGCAGTAGATTTATATTAATGAACAAAGACATCATCCTTATTCAATGTGTCTATTTAGTTGCGAAACAACCTAAATATATGGTATTACTTGAAGACTACCGGAGCACCTTATTCTATGCTTTGGTTACTTAACCAAATTAACGTTACTCACACACGTAATATGTTATAGCTAGTGTGATAAGCACACTGTTATATGATATCTAGAGTTGAAGCGATTGGATTATATGAACGAAATTATTTCCTACATATGTGCATTCCTAACTATGAAAATGCTCGCATAGAATGATCACCTTTTATAACGAGCACATGACAGTTGGACCATATATTTCGACGAGGTCCACCGTATGCTCCACACCAGGTGGTGCAGGGACGGTGACTTGCGCGTGAATTAGTTTTAAGTGATAGTAGCCTTGCGCTGCAGCTACCACACTTTCTCCTCCTCCCCAACCTGAGCCCGGTGTCAGAACAGATTCAAGAACACCGGAAATGGGAGAGAGCGCAGGTGGCTGACGTGGCTGGAGCCGCCCCTGGGTGTAACACTATACCTTACGCGGATCCCATGGAGTGGGAGAGCCATAAAGGCCACATTAAGAAGGAGCCATTGCAGCCTGACCCTCAGTTCGCCAGTCAGCCACTCCACACAAAACATACAATGGGCTGACCACGCGTTGCGAGTTATCCCGTCAGTTGGCAAACTTCCAAGCCACAGCTTTTAGCGCACCGTGATAGTTTCAAGTGCGTCAGATGGTTTATAGTGAGGAAAATGCGCTGGGCTTTTGACCTCACTCTATCCCCATCCACACAATCAGACAACCATCAAAGCCAGTCAGTTGTCTGATGTGGGCGTGGGCGCATTGGCTTACGGGTCAGCGTACCGGTCTTCGCGCGCCTCAGCACGACCTGGCCCCCATAACGCCAACACCAGAATTTACTAACTTAGGGGATATGGAGGAGCCATCGCCGTCTGACTTCCAGTCGACTGGTCAGCCACTCGACACACACAGCATATACACTGGGCCGACGGCGTTGTCTGGTGTAAGCGTCAGTTTGGCAGCCTTCCAAGCCACGGTTTCTAGGAAAACGTGATTTTATCAGGTACATTATGATGAAAGTGAGGGTGTTGTCTATGTAGTAGTGAAGATTGTGGTATGCCCAGGGGCGGCTCCAGCTGCGTTAGCCAATTGCGTCCTCTCCCGCCTCCGGTCTTCTTGACTCTGTCATGACACCAGGTTCAGGTGGGGAGGAGGAGAGAGTGCGGTAGCTGCGCGCAAGGCTACTTTCACTAAAAACTAATTCACGCGCAAGTCACCGTCCCTGCACCACCCTTCCTTGGAGCCTACAGTGGGCATCCTCGAAATCGACGGTCGAACTATCGTGTGTGTGTGTGTGTGTGTGTGTGTGTGTGTTTGCTACCTAAACGGGCCACGTGGTAGATGCGTTGGACAAACACGGGGGCCACATCAGGGCACGGCATGCGTTATTCGGGTTGCGCTCCGCTAACAAATGCCGAACATCGGAGGTATGGTGGCACGCATAGGGGCGGCTAGGACTTAGGGAACCCAGCCGTGCCAGCTACCTGCGTCCTCTACCGCCTCCCGTCTTCTTGACTCTGTCATAACACCGGGCTCAGTTGGGGGAGTAGGAGACAGTGTGGTAGCTGCAGCGCAAGGCTACCATCACTTAAAACTAATTCACGCGCATGTCACCGTCCCTGCTCCACCCTTCCATGGAGCATACGGTGAAAATCGTTGGACTACGACGGTCAAACTATCGTGTAGATGGTGTGCGCTGATGTGGCTTAGCCTCCGGTGGTTTACTGCAGTATGAAGTGTAGGCGCATGTGTCCTAATAGGCCCATGCTGTGTGTAAATGTGTGGGTGCAGAGAAGGCAGTGGAGGCGGGCAAGACAACTGTATGTCGGAGCCCCACGTGCTGGTTCACCAGCCTCCATGCGATGGATTCGCAGGTGGCTAACCAGGCCGATGCGTGAGTTGAAGTTGCGGGCGCAATGTGGGCCGGAGAAATCGGTAGAGGCTGGGGGGATGTCACTCATTGTAGTGGGGATGGCAGTGGCGGTAAGAATGGCAGGAGCGGAGGGTGTGCATGATCTATCGTTGTTGTCGGCATTGTGGTGAATTCCGCTGTCATGGATGCGCATGTGATCACATAGGCCCATGCGATGAGTAAATGTGCGAGCACAGTGAGGACGGTGGAGGTGACGATCTCTGCTGTGTGTTGGTGCTCCAGGCTCTGGTTCACTTGTCTCTGTACGATGTATTCGCAAGTGACCGACCAGGCCGATGCGTGAGGTGAATGTGCGGTCGCATTGAGTACAGCTTAGGGAGAGATTCCCCATCGCTGATGGTGGTTGTGGTGGAAGTAGTGAAGGCGAAGGCAATGGTGGTTGCGGTGGTGGGGGTAACAGGCGATGAGTAGATGGATGTGGTCTCTATGATGGTGGGAGTAATGGAATTGATGTCAGGAGTGAGGGTGGGGGAGTCAGAATGAGGGTTGGCAGAATTTGACGTAGAAATTGGAATTGTGGGATTGTTGGTGCATTGCGTCCGAAGGTGTCCAACCAGGCCGATTCAGGCACTGAAGATGCGTTGACAACACGGGAATGTTGGCAGGGCCTGGGCATCGACGATTTTCGTTCGGGGCGCTTGTGAATTTCGTGCCGCTCTTTTGGCCTTGGCAGCGGCGATCCGGTTGGCCTCATAGATTGCTGAACCAGTCTTCGCCGATCTTTTCCATGCCGGTCTATCCTGAACGAGGTCTTCCCAGGTCGCCGGGTTGATTTGCAGTTGCCTCAGCGATTTTTTTCAAAGTGTCCTTGTAGTGTCGTTTTTGACCTCCCTGTCGGCGAGCACCCGTAGCGATATCTCCATAGAAAATTCGTTTGGCTAGTCGCTCGTCGTCCATTCTTACTAGGTTGCTGCTCCATCGCAGTTGCACCTGCCTCAGCATGGCGTGGATGCTGAAGATTCCGGTCCGCTTCCGGACTTCCGTGTCCGGGATCCTGTCTTGCCATCTCAGCTTCAGTATTCTGCGGAGGCAGCTGAGATAAAAGTGATTCAGGTTCCTGGTTTGGTTCAAGTACACGGTCCAGGTCTCCGCTCCGAAAAGGAGTGTCGTCAAGACGACGGTGTTCAGGTGAATACCGTGGCGATTCCACACGGAGGCCTGCGGCCGGCCGAAGCCCTGAATAGCTTTGGAGATCTGTTGGGCAACCTCGTCATCGATTCTTGTGTTGCGTGACAGCGTGCTTTCTAGATAAGCGAAGGTTTCCATGCTTTTGAGTTAAGCACCTTTAACATTGATTTGGGGAGCATTGTATTCCGCGCTGGGTGGCTCTGTTGCATGACAACCTTTTTGGCTGTACTGATTGTTTATCCAAAATCGGCACAGCCTGCGACGAAGAGGTCCATACTCCTTTGCATGTCCTCCTCCGTCACGTTGTTAAGTGCGCAGTCGTCCGCGAAGAGCAAGTCATGAACTGTAGTCGGAGACACGCACGTTGAAGCCTGCATACGCCGACTGTTATGAATGTGCCCGTCATTTCTGTAGGCGATGCGGATCCCAGGCTGCTCATCACGGCAGGCATCCATCAGCAAAGCCGAGAACATGAAAATGAACAGGGTGGGAGCCAATACGCAGACCTGCTTTACTTCGTTGGTAACTGCGAATATTTCGGATACCGTTCCATTGTTAGTGGCTCGCGCCGTCATCCCGTCATGAAGCTGACGCACCATGTACGTAAACCGCTCAGGACATCCGAATTTCTGCATGACTTTCCACAGTCCGTCACGATTCACCGTGTCATAAGGATTTCGTTAGATCCACGAAGGTAGTGTAAAGGTGAGTTCACATCTCCTGACATATTTCTTGTAGCTGGCGGGCGGCAAATATCATATCCGTTGTTCCGTGGTGTCTATGTAAGCCACATTGGCTTTCCGGGAGCAGGCCCTGCTCTAGGTGACCGTGCAGACGATTGAGAAGGATACGGGTGAAGATCTTCCCGGTGATATTGGGCAATGAAATGCCTCTGTGATTTTCACAGAGTTCGGTTCCCCTTCCATTTGTAGAGATGGACGATGGTCACGTCTTTGAAATCCTAAGGAACTTTTCCTTGGCCACACATCTCCTGGAAGAGTGTTGTGATTTCTGCCATCAGCCGGGGCCCGCCGTGCTTGCAAACTTCCGGTAGGACTGCGTCGGATCCCGGTGCTTTACCACTGGAAATCTGTTGCAGGGAACGGATGGTTTCTGGTAGGAAGTGCGGCAGATCCATGTCATTGTTCGTGTCCACTTGAGGGAGCCGGTAAATGGCAGCATTGTAAATGGCTGATAAGCAATTAAGGACACTTCTGAAGTGCTCGGCCCAGCGCTTCAGAATTTTTGATTTCTGTGTCAGCAGTGTGGTGCCGTCAGATCTGAGCAGCGGTGAAGTCCCCTTGAAACACGGGCCGTAGATGGCCTTGATGGTTTGAAAAAGTTTCATTTCATTGTGATTCGCATACCCCTGGATTTCCTCAGCTTTTCGGATCATCCAGGCATCCTACATCTCCCACAGCCGTTGCTGTTCAAGGCGCTGGCATCTAAAGAAGGCTGCTTTGGTGGCGTCAATCTGAAGGTCCATGTAGGCTTTGTGTAGAACATTCCTCTCCGCGAGTAAGTTGCTGATTTCGGTGTCATTGTCGTCAAACCAGTTCTGGTGTTGACGGTGCGCACGTCCGACGACTTAGAGGGCGGAGGACTGGATGACATTGAGCAGTTGACACCATCGTGTCTCCACGGTAGCATTATCATCTGGAGTATGCATGTCCTCCAGTTTCTCGGTTATTTGGTTGCTGAAATCAAAACAGTGAGCAGGCAAATTTAATAAAAGAGGATTTAACTTACCTAGTGGCCTCTTACCATGAGGCCTTCGTCGGTGTTGCAGTCGGAGCCTCATCGGGGAAATGAGTAGGCGGTAATCTGTCCAACTATCGGCATCGCGGATCACCTTGGTTACCAGCACGTCCTGTCGATCTCGCATCCGGACGAGAACATAGTCCAGCAGATGCCAGCGCCGCGACCAAGGTTGAATCCACGTGGCCTTATCCCGCGTCGGAAGGCGGAAGGAGGTGTTGGTCAGCAGGAGATGGTGTTCAACACACGTTTGCAGAAGACTTCCTTAAGGAGGGCGTTTTTGTTACAGCTTCCGAGACCGTGGGGATCCAGTACTCCCTGCCAGTCAGCGTGGTCCGTCCCGACGCGGGTGTTGAAGACACCATGGACAATTAAGTTGTCCTCGTTCGGATCAGTAGCCGGCCGGGCATGCAGGTCCTCGTAGAATTTGTCCTTCGCCGCATCAGAGCTCGTCATTTGGGGAGCGTAGGTGCTGATAATGTAGGCGAACTGGTCTCCCCGAAGAGGCAGGTGGAGGCTCATCAGGCGATCATTGATACCCTGCGGCAGACAGGGCAGGCGTCCCACGATGTCGTTACGGATGGCAAAGGCATCAACAACGTCGCGTCGCTCTGCATTTGGCTGGCCACTCCAGAAGAAGGTGAATCCGGCTCCCACCTTCTCCAGCTTACCCTTCTCAGAAAAATCGGGTCTCGCTGAGAGCAGCAATGTCCACCTTGTAGCACGCCAGTTCCCGAGTGACTAGTGCCGTCCTCCGTTAGAGCCGGTTGCTCCTAGGATTTTCTAAAAGGAACCAACATTCAAGGTTGCTAGTGTGAGTGGTCTCACCCGAACAGCCTGGAGAGTATGGCGAGGGGGATGGGGACGTGGGGTATTGCTGTTTGTTTGAGTTTTATGACCGCGTATTTTGCGATCTGCGAGCCGCCACCGGCTGCAGAACACGGCATAACCAGCATTTTTAGGGCACATTTTCTAGCCCCTTCCTCCGCGAGTAGGCAAGCAGTGCTTTCCCTTAATAGGGCTGCTCGGACATCCCAGGCGGCTGCCGAATTCCACTATGGGTCACGGATTTGTTTTAGGGGGAGAACGACCCGAGTTAGCCTAGGCCACCTACGGGGTTGCTGTCACTCCCACCGTAGGACTTTTTGATAGGGGGAGGTGGGAGTCAGACATACCGGGGTTGGAGGCACACACAAAACCAAAGACCCTCACCTGGTTTAGCCCACCTGTCATGACGGTTGCCCGGGTGTGGCCGCTGGGAAGAACCCAACTTCGAGGGGCAAAAGGTGAGAGTTGGATACCAGGTAGAGGCGGCCACAGGAGCATTCACTACATGTACGAGACAAATGGAGGGATCATATGCTATCTGTGTGGTGTCACCCTAAACGGGCCACGTGGTAGATGCGTTGGACTAACACGGGGGCCACATTAGGACACGGCAGGTGTTATTCGGGTTGCGCTCCCATAACAAATGCCGAACATGGGAGGTGTGGTGGCACGCCTAGGGGCGGCTTGGACTTAGGGGACCCAGCCAAGCCAGCCACCTGCGTCCTCTCCCGCCTCCGGTCTTCTTGACTCTGTCTTGACACCGGGCTCAGGTGGGGGAGGAGGAGAGAGTGCGGTAGATACAGCGCAAGTCTACTATCACTTGAAACTAAATCACGCGCAAGTCACCGTCCCTGCTCCACTTTCGCATGGAGCATACGGTGGACATCGTCGGACTACGACGGTCGAACTGTCGTGTGGTGTTACCCCTAACTAGTACCCCTACGCCCCAACGAGCACATAGTTACTCCCTGACTGAACATTTTAATACAACTTTAATGTTTTATTAAGCCTTTATAAGAAGTGTTTTGCGAAGTGCAGAAATTATGTTTTGCATAAGAAAAGGAATAAAAACAATGAACGCCAATTCAATGGTAACATACTACTGAAACTGTTATCGTTTCTGAGTTTTATTTCGTAGTGAACTTTAGATACAGACCTAAAATTACTCTAACCTGAGGCCATTGCTTAGGTTTTAACGATTTGGAGGACACTTTGTGAGCCACCTCAACTTATGGAAGTACAAATGAAAACGGGCGGAAAGTATTCTCAGGAAATCCATAACCCTTATGTTCAGATGGGCTATACAATCGCGACCTTCAGTGATTTGCAGAAGGCGGGTCATAAAAAGTTTTTATCTTACGTAGTTTAATCGCTCATCTACAGATGTGCTTATTATTTTTTGGGGACTTTTTGAGTCCAACTATACGATCATATTCGCCATCTACTGGTGGCCTAAGTGCAGCTCCTAGCACTTTCCGACGGGATAAAAGTATGTAATCACACGCATAATCTAAGTTCATCATTATAAAGTGAGACTTTACTAGAACGCAACCATTTATTATAAGGAGAAGCAGTGCACTCAAAAAGGTATATGAATGCTGGGTGGTCATACATGAATTTTCTCCGAGAAGTGGAAAATGTTGACTTCAAAGACATAGTAAACTGCTATGTTAATTTCATTCTACATCTGAATGTGCGTGATTTTGTGATTAAACGGGGTAAATTTTGACGGAATGGAAAACTAAATCCCTACTCTGAATTAAGACTTTAATTTATGTGGTCATGCAGGTGATAACTATTGAAGGATCGAGCCTAGTTTAAGAACACCAAACTCCCTGTCATGCAGCCTGTTGCCCCAGGGGTTATCGCAATAGCTGCCAATTTTAGTACGCATGCGATTGGTTGGCCACGACGTACCGTAAGTACCGGACACATAGTGTCTCTATCAGTTTTATTGTTACTGATGATCGTTTAGAATGAGAATCCGAGGCGTCTGGCCAATTAACATCTCGTTCCAGCTATAGTATATCGTGTGGTTGCATTGCGTTAAATTCAATTCGGGTAAATAGCCCCACGTACCATCTATTACCGCGAATCCCACCTGTACGTTATTGCAAGAACAGTCCTATGTGTGGGTGAACTGATAAACGATTCTCACGCTAATCGACCGTCGATTACTCTTCTATGTCTGATCGAGCTCTTCAACCTTCGAAAAATATATCCAAACCAGCGCAGAAACCGTTCTGTTTAGTTCAAGAACATGTATCATGCACATATTTGTCGTCGAGCTCTGGAAAAGTAATCTCATTTACTACTGATCTAGGCAGATGTCGGGCATTGTATCTGCCCTGCAGTGACGAATTCCGAGTTTCATCCTCAATTAAACCTAAGGTACAGAATATATAAGAAAACAAACACGCCTCTAATGCTTGACAGGCTGTTCTTCCAGGCCATGAGGGAAACTCTGTTTCGACGCCTTCGTGAGGAAACAAACGTAGAGACCAGGATGTGCCTAACGCCCACCAGTGAGTTCTAATGGGTCACCCCAGACATCCTCGCAGTGCTGTAACTTTTATTATGAACTGTCTCCTTCGAGAAGAGGTCATTGCACTGTACTCAAAGGATGCTTATTGAGAAGAAGTAGATGCGATTGCTGGAACAAGAGCTTTATTCGCCGGACGTTTCGGATTTCAACTTAAACCCATCATCAGGGACAGTATCAGATATGCGTAATTCGTACACAGAGTTGCAGCATTGATATTATGCAGTCGAGATGCTAATGCATGCCTCTGGCAATCAACGGCTGCCCCTTCATCGATGATGACTGCGCTCTAGTTTGCTAATCGTTTGATGACCGGCATGCGGGTCGCTATCCACTGAAATTTCGTTACCCATGTTGCAAATTGGCTTGACATTTTCTCGGCCAGCTGGCTCACTGGCACCGGAGTTGGAAAATATGTTTGCCTGTGCGCTCCCCGAGTGGTCGATTGCTCCGGCCAAACTGAGCCTCAACACAATATATGGGTTGGGTAGGTGATTGCACTTGTAAACCCTGATTCAAGCAACTAGCGGCTCACGTGATGCTCACCTCGTGCGAGAATTTCGGCTTCATCGAACTTGAATTTGTGGCCGATCCTCGCTGAACTGTTGCTGCGTGTTCCGGTGCCGGCCATCAAACAATTAACGCACTAGAGCGCAGTCGTCATCGCTGAAGGGGAGCCGTTAATTGTCGTAGGCGTGCTGTAGCATAGCTACGGCATCCTATAAATACTGCAAATCCCTGTGTACGAACTACCCGTATCGAATAGTGTCTCCGCTGATGGGTTCAAGTTCGATTCTGAAACTTCAAGCGAATAAAACTCTTGTCCAAGCGATCCCATGTACTTCTTCTGAATTAATTCCTGGGGCTCGTTTTTCTACATGTATTGGGTGCTCCAGTTTTGTGCTTGTCTTCCGCGATCTTTTTTTTAGTAGTCACACCCGTATTTAGGGACACCCCGGACAGACGCACGGATTTTTGCAGAAATTGAGATATTGTGGACGCTTTCAAATGATGCTGGAGACCCTGTGATCAGGATTGCAAACAGTTAAACCTTGTTCTGTCGAGGCGTTAGCTTTTTCGTCCTCAGATATTTGCATCTGTCTAGGTATTTAGACAGGTGGTCATTTATCCCAAGGGACAATGTTTTTCTGGTGAGAAATTGAAGTCGAAAAACACTTTTATCTAAAGAATTTCCTCTTCTCCCTCGTGTTTTTGCAAACAAACGATAATATTGTCCCAACCAGTTGGATTAATTTTATTTACGAAGAAAGGTAATTAAGTATCTGTGGCATTTTACGAGCACTCATTCCTCACCTCCCTTCTACGCGTATTTTGAGCGATTTCTATTCAGTAATCCTTGAGCGTTTACCTTTTAATAATGTCATTTCATGTGTTGACTTCCGAATCTGGTGCCCAAGCCGCCCGAGAGGAGAGGATTGAGACACTGATGGATGACGGCTTTGCGATGGATGAAACGCTGGTGAGCACCAGGACTGAGCAGGAAACCTTTGCCATTCTGACTGTCACAGACGTAGAAAGGGCGAACAGGGCTAGAGAAGTCAGGACGATTAGTAGCTCTGGCACTGTGGCTGACCCGTTTTACCAGTTTACTATGCTGGAAGACAAAGGAGGGAAAGCGGAGACGGTTTTTGGCGCCAAAGCTGGGCTCCGGGATGAAGAGGCCGTCGACACTTGAAGAGAACCGTCGGCTCCTGTAGAGAAGCTACCTATTTGACAGGCTGCCTAATCTCGACCGCAGAGACGCAGAGGGGATTTGACGGTGTTGAGAATGTGGCGAGTGGTGGCTTGGCAAATCCAGGCCTCTCCATCAGACGTTCGACCAGTTGAGTGACTAAAGTGGCAGTAATATAGCCCAGAAGCGGGTTCCAAAATATGCCGAACTTCTGGTGGAGAGCTGTCCTTCGTCACACCCGACTGCCTTGCAGATTTTGAAGAAGATTACAATTATTTCGGGATAAACAATTGGTGGAGTAGTACGGTCGACCACAATGAGCGAACAAAAATTATGCTGGGCGGCGTGGGCACCGGAGTTAGAAGGTGCTCATGTTTAACCAAATGGATGAATTTGTAAACTTCATTTGAATGGCTACGTTGTTTTACCACTCTGAGTATGAGAATCTTCCTTTAAAATAAAATGAATCAATGCATTCCCATTGAGTGCGAAAATTTAGGGAATCATTTATTGAAATCTGCTCGTCGTCTCTTCACATTGTTACCATTAATCTTCAGAATTATTTAACTAACATATGGGTGAGAGAAGATTTCAAGCCCAGGAATCTGTTTAAGCTGAATCTTTGTCTGTGGAGTATTTCGAAATTCAAAATAAACTTGTGTCAGCAGTAGGAGAACAACTAGAATGATGTTAGATTAACGCAGTTGTGCCTGTGAGATGTGGCGTAACTTCTGCGAATACGCTATACCATACATTTTGTAATCTCTAGGGCCCAATAGGCTGGGACTGAACTTGAAACATAAAAGGACAACTAAGCTCCCCGAAGCATCCAAGAGAAGGGTAACTTACAGACTGCACCAAGAGTTTTACTCACTTGAAGTTTCGAATTCACATTTTAACATATACTTGCCTCTAGTTATCAGAACTGGCTTCTCTAGCATTCACTTCTGAAACGGAAAGAGGCAGAAAATTGACATATGTATGCAAAAAGTTTAGTTTTTATTTGGCTTCTGGTTTGTGCATTTGGAATCTTAGGACTGGGACGAAAAGTAAGCAAGCATAGTGAAAAAGCTTTAATAGAAAGAAATAAGTAAATTCTTTCATTTTCAACATAAAGGATACCCTTTTTTAAGCGAAGTTGAAAAAACCGGTCGAAATCCCCAATGTTACCTTGACTTGGTATTGTAAAACGGCTAAGTGCACAGACTTTCGAACATGAATTACCTAATTAAACTGCATTTTTATGAAAAGACTTGTAAAAGCAGTTCATTTCATCTTTCTTAGTCATATTCATTCCCGAATTATGATGAGATCTCTTGTTTTCATGAGCCTACAAATATGACCCAAACGGCTATCCGCATTAAAAAGAATGTTTCATAACCTACTGTTTCGGTACACGGCTTCTAAGCAGAAGACCTGACGGAAGCATCCGAAGGAGCGTTTATCGAAAGAAAATCTAGTCTGGGCTATATATGAACTTTAGCAGTTTCATACCTCTCCAACAGAAACGCAATCTAGTCCGTTGCTTAGCGCAAAGGGCCAGAAACATTTGCACGGCAGATAGTATCGAGGAGGAGCTTGGGAAGATCCAGAACCTACTTCGAGAGAATGGATACCCAGATCAGTTTATTACAAAGCATCTTGTCGCAAGACCAGTAAAACCTGTCAAGGATACTGTGGAAAAGGAAACTCTATTCCTCAAAGTGCCCTTTCAAGGGGACTTGGCTAGTGAACTCCTGAAAAGACGCCTTAACCAAGCCGTTACACAAACGTTCCCAGCAGCGAAACTTCAGATAGTGTTCTCAACCAACCCTCTTTTACGAGGCGAAGGCAAGGAAAGGTTGCCGGTTCAGACCACCTTCATGTGCATTTACTCATTTACTTGCTCCTGTGGAGCAGGTTATATTGGTCGCACGAGTCGGCCCTTATCCAAAAGAACAAAAGAACACATGCCAGCATGGCTGAGCAAAGGGGAAGTCAAGAGCGTAAAAAGCGCCATCCTTGCACATCTTGTTGACACCGGGCATAGTGTGGACCCCAGCGAAGCTTTCAGTGTAATTTATAAGGTCCCACCAAACTACCTCAAGCCACTGGGTCAACGTCTACAAGCAGCAGCAGAAGCGACTGCCATTAGGTTGAAGAAGCCGGTCTTGTGCGCACAAATGGACCTCGTACAAGCTCCGCGCTTAGCTTGGCCAACGGCCGCTCAACTACATGCATCCCCCGCGCCATCTCTGTCCTCCCCCTTCCCCTGGAACGGCTCCACCAAACACTTACTGCCGCCTATCACATTGTATCTTATCAGCCTCCCCCTATGCACATTCCTCAGATAACCCACACAAATGGACGAACATTATCGATTTCATGTTTTAAATTTCTACTGCGTTCCAACGTTTCCCTATAACTGTACTGGCCTGAAGAGAAGTTATCGAAAGCAGCGCGTATGCTCGCTATGTTGTCTTTTTAATCGTTTAATGGAAATATTTGCAAATTTAAGAAATATCTATTTTTGAAGGGTTTGATAGTCACATACAATAAAATCTAAGGGTGTACAGGCAACAGAAACTTGTGTCAGCAGTAGGAGAACAACTAGAATGATATTAGATTAACGCAGTTGTGCCTGTGAGATGTGGCGTAACTTCTGCGAATACGCTATACCGTACATTTTGTAAGCTCTAGGGCCCAATAGGCTGGGACTGAACTTGAAACATAAAAGGACAACTAAGCTCCCCGAAGCATCCAAGAGAAGGGTAATTCGCAGACTGCAACAAGAATTTTACTCACTTGAATTTTCGAATTTACATTCTAACATATACCTGCCTCTAGTTATCAGAACTGGCTGCTCCAGCATTCATTTCTGATGGGAGTACTAAGTTCATTAATTGTTTGTCCACCCGAATTGTTTCCAAGAATATAACCTTTTTCCGTCAAAAAGAATCGTGCTCGGCACAGACCCCATTTCTGCACACATTTTGTGACAGTAACTCGTTTCAGCTCCCAGAAAATACGGAGCAGGCGAGCTGAGTAGTATATCGACACGACCCTGATAGCCAACACTGGTAAATACGTTGTGATCAGTAATTACCTAGGTGTGGACGATCACGCAATCATCGCATCAATTGCGACCACCTGTGGTGAAAAGGGGACGTTCTGCTTTGATCTGACGCGCCGTGACGTGGCAGAGACCGAAACGGGTGTGCGCCCACCCCCACGTCGTCTCTTAAACTGTGATTTTGAAAACATCAGCGGATGAAATTCTTCTTCTGGCAATCGAGTTTCCTTCTTCTCGGGGAATTAAAATTCGTGTCAGTGATATGAGGTAAACATAATCAGTTAGCTGCGGGTATACTTAGAGATAGCTTAAAATATTTACTTGAGGAACTCTACGAACCCTGGCAAATCAAGTTGCAACGTCAACGTTTGCGCTTGACCATCATAACAGGATAGATTATGCTGTGTAACGATGGTCACCTTTGCTGCCAAAGGTTTCTGTTCATCTAGAATCGATTCGTTCTTGTAGGATGAATGAAAAGATATTCATCTATTCCTGGTTTCGCTCAATTAGCCTTACCTTGAACTGCCTACCAGTTCGTCAATAGCTCAGTTCTGTTTTTGCCGGGAAGAGTATTTCGCATGTATGCAAGCGGCGTGCTGCTAATAGTGCACGCAGTACCAGGGACTTTCACTGCAGCTACCGCACTCCTTCCTTGTACATCTTGCATGGATGATTGGACCATGTGTAAACAATCAAAAGCGGACTCGGGCGTAGTTCCTGGCAAACTTTATAACTTAAATACAGGTGCTACACACGGGATTCACCTCTTTCTTCAGTTGTTGCTCGGCGGTGGATCGGATGTCGCATGCATGACAATGCCATTCTGGATAAATTGAGATGGAGCTCTTGCAGCCCGAATCGCATTACAATAGATTCCCTTTCTAATGAACTGTCAACCAATCTTCTGAAAGGTGTTTTCATTTCGAGAAAATTACTAAGGTAGGGTTGTCTTCGTTCTATTAGTATCCTGCCGCTAAATCGCAAAAGATTTCAGCCACGTTAGGATGTCGGCGTTTGAACGAGATGCATTTTGACCGTTGGCATAAACCATACACTTTAAAATGAGCACTTAATTAGTATTACTTTTTCTGATGGATAATAGGCGACCCTATTAATGCAATTATATTATATACAAAAATTCAGAAACATATTTTGCTTATAGTCCTTTACTTTCTTCACATATAATGCTTTAAGAAAGCGTATCTCTCACTTTTAAAAAGGGTTCTTATTATGACATTTCATAAGACTGTGAAACATTCATTCATAATATTTCGCATCCGTTAATTTATTTATGCTTCCCTTTAAGTGTACAAAATGAAAACACCTCTATCAAAATTTTTTTGATAATTATTTTTCTTCCTCATAACATAGAAAAATGCGTGATGTTTCTTAAACACAAGGTTTACAGAATACAGTTCAGGAAACTTGCTTTGAAATCCGACGGTCGATAAGGATGAAAATTAATCGGCAACTGATAAACTTTCTAACACCGAAAAATACGGTTTATTCACGCATTAAATTTGAAGAAGTTTTGATTAGCTAACAAATGAGTATACGAAAGAATATCGTTGTGCATTTTTTCTAAATAATATATTTGAATGAATAAGCAAATCGAAAATCCATGAAAAAAAATACATATTAATTCAGTCGCCATTTTTACAGAGTATGTTAATTGCAAGCTGTCCGAAACTTGTTAAAAAGCCGACATTCTGACGTGGCCGAAACATCTTGGGATAAGGCTGCATGATGCTCAATATTGCAGCCCCACGTAATTCCTTTGTCTGTTGGTATTTTATGAGGCAGGGCATCTAATATACTTCGGTCACTCGCCACGAAGACAAGTTATCTGCTCAATTGGCAGCCTTCTAAGCATCGACACTAAGCGCATCTTAATGAGTTCAAGCCTGTGGCATTAATTATAGTGAGGAAGGAGCTGAGGTGCCGTGGGTATGGTTTTATCAATTTCGGCCTCACACACTCCTCCCAGCGTTAGTCCATATCCCACACCACTCAGCCTGGCAAAACTGAGCGTATTGGCTAAAACGGCGCAAAGGCTTGCTTGCCACACAAACCCGTCTTTACCGCAGTGTTTACGAGGTCGGGCGTTCTCAGCGCAGCCGGGTAAACGCCCGTCGTTGAACCCAATTTTGTGAGGCGTGTATGCAGTGCAGCGCATTTTGTAAGCCACACCCGGAAGACTAGTCCTGAACCAGAAAACAAGAACAGTTGGTCACATAGAGTATGCGTGAAGAGGCCAGCATAGAAAAATGAATGTGAATTTCCGGCGCTTTAGCCCTCAACAGTCAGGCATATTCCACTAAGAAACCTGGAGAAATTTGAGCTTTTTAGCAGGGGTGCTCTATCATTAAGCTATGGGCTCAGCACCTGTACATTCAAATGGAGTCGACGCCTAACCTGCCTAGTTGGCATTCAAGTTAAGGGACAGGCTCGTCCCGTTGCGTATTGGGGTTCGATCTAGAGCCTAGAAATAATGCAGACATGATCACTTATATATCAATGGGATATTGTATGATCAATTCTTTCTTATAAGCCGTCATCAGCCAGCCTTATTAAGACTCAGGTGGAAGCTACTGGCTATTATACCAACTGCTGTCACTTGAAACTGCTCGAGTGTATACAGGGAAACGTCCCAGGACCCTAGGTCGAACAGAAGCGAATATTATTGTCCATGCAAAAAGAATGGCAAAAGTCCACTTTCACCAGAAGTTTATTTTCATTTTCCTAAAATATATTTACATTCCTTTGTTATTAATTACAGCAAACAAATACCAAATTAAAAGTCTCTTTCCTATTTAGGTGCTGTTACCACTACCTACGCAGAGGGCATCAGAAGTTCTATGATGCAGTGGAGACATACTACTGACATTAAAAAGGAGACTGCTGCAATCATTTCTGGCTTCTGTGCCGTCGTGCAGTGCCAATGTTCAATCTAAAACCGGCGAGGCGAACTTCAAATCCCAGGGTTTTTGGGAACTGAGCAACTGTCTGTCCGATGGTATCGGACATTTTAAAAGTGTCTACACATTTTGAACGGAGCACAACGTTCAATTATGCCCCTTTCGGGTTGTCCATAATGCGGCTGTCAAAACTCACCTAAAACGTCCAACAAGTCCTGCGAATTATCAGGTTTTAATAGGCGTTGATTCAAGTCTCTAGTTTGATCATGCCCTCATTTGCGCAGATACGTCGTGCTTTGTCGGGAAGCATTCCGGTGCCAGCTTCTACAATTATCTTACCAGGCGCTGTAAATAAATTGCCAGAGTTGAGATTTTTGGAAACTGATTTGTGTCTTTTCTTACGTTTTCAACTAATATGCAATCGAATTTCCAGGGGGAATGATCACCTATATGTGCTTTTCACCTCCTCTGCTATCATAGTTTGGTTGTATTCAGCCTGGTAGGTGGCGACCCGGAACTCTTAAACGGCTAAAGGAATTAGAGCAGGGCATGACGGCGTTAATGGGGATGTGAAATTCGAAAAATTGCCACAAATGGGGATGTTGTGATAGGCGAAGAAGCCGGCTCAGGCCACGCCAACAACTTGCGTGCGAACAGGCTTCTTGAATTTATCCCGACACCGGGTGCTTGATGGGGAAGGAAGTTATAGTGCCGTAGCTGAAGTGCAAGTCTAATTGCATTCAAAACTAGCTCACACGTAAGTTGACGGACATCGCTAGAATTGACGGTTCAACTGTCAGTTTGTTGTCTGTCAGTGACCTCTGTGACCCATTCAGAGAGTGTTTATTTCGGGAATTAAATTGCTTCATACGTGCCCATGCTTTAAGAGGCATACGTTCGTAGAAAAAACAGATCATGATAAACCTAAATTTTCTGAGCCATTAGAAGACCAATTAAAAAATCCCATAAAATTCAAATTATGACTGCCGAAAGCAACGGAAAAGTTTCTTAACGGTGCCCCTATGTCATCACGTATGCCACATAGGAAAGACTGAGTTTAACGTCCAGGTTAAACCCATGTCAAATCTACTCATAAACACTCCAATTTTTCGACTTTTGTATAAACAACTGATCAGCTGCAAGGTTTAACGCGTGTAAATAGATATTTCGTTACTTATTCTATAGGAATCGCTTAGAAATTCTATTTTTAGCTATAATTTCATTATCTGTGCGTTAATAGTATTGTAAGTATAATATTTAATGCCTGATAGCAATTTAAACACTCTGAAAACATTATCTTACATTTGCTCGATTCACGAGGCTACCAGTAAAGAAAGTAAATTCCTTTAATAGATGGGTATTTGCTTGTATCAGCAGGAAAATTAGCAAGAGCTCAAATTCGCTTAAACGTCACTACGTACAACTTCCATCGCCAATGTTTCCACCTCTAGCGTGTTTATGGCCTTTCCAGACGGAATGACACTGTAAAAATAAACGCAGGTCCCTCTTTAGCTTTGCAGTCAGTCATCTCCTAACATTAGCATTAAGCTGGTAAATCCTCTTTCGAATCGGTGTTAGACACTTCTTGCAGTTGTATATCTGGCGAGTTTGGATATAGGGGGCGCCTTATTTCTGAAGTGGTTTAGCCTTATTTTGGCACAAGCAGAAAGAGTGTTTATAAACTACTCCAAGCAATTAGTGGAGCTCAGTGGAGATGTTTGGGTGTAATGCAACAACGATGACACACTTCATCCATATTCGCAACCCTTTTGAATGCAGCGGAATAAAACAAATGTTCGAAGATAGTTCCAAGAATGTCCTTGATAAAAGTTATCTATCGCAGTTGCAATGATTTTGTTATAAAAGATTAAGTTGCCCGTTTTCTTACTTTCCGTTACCTCGCAGGGAACCGGAAAGTTTCTTCTGAAGCCTTGGACGTAGTATTTTTTCCGGAAGCCATTTGATTAAGGTCAACGTGAAACGACATGCGTAATAATATCAATCCGTTAGTGTCGTGCATTCTTGTTCAAATGCCAACGATCATTGCACGTACCTGGGACTAGCGATCGAATAAAAAACGGCTTACTAGGAACAAACGCGATAGGTGCATACCGTAGCTGCCCTAACACAAAAAATGTCATGGATTTCACACGAAAACCCATTGCGCGAAATCAGCCCACACTGCGTGCCCAAAGTCGTAAAGCAGGGAAGATGCGACCGTTCTTAAAAGATGGCATATTGTGGTTTAGAAATTGATTATGCGAAAGTCTGAAAAGGTGCAAAATAGTTGTAGCTAATTAACCTGAAGTTTTAAGTGTTCGAAATCCCTGTCCGTAAAAAAGACAGTGAATAAAGTAAAGCAAGTAGATTTTCAATTGAAAATGGTCTTTTGGTGTACGTTCTTTGGAAGAAGTCTTC
>WEDG01001329.1:0-43320 GCA_017591395.1 Schistocephalus solidus | reverse complement strand
TTGCCTGTATATCTACGTGTTTTAATAACTCGCAAGTCTATTAATCGATGTTAGCCCTGTTGTTTAAGTGTTCGAGAGCAGTTACGTGCCTTCTTTTGTAAGGTCGCGATATAAGAGACATGATTCTGGGATTTGTCTGCTACAGTCCTCACCGATACTCATAATCTTACTGAAATATTTTAGTATAAAATGACGTTTTGTCATTTCATGTTCAGAGAAATCCAAAATTATATGCTTTTCAGAGCTTTGCCACTTTGACTCACCAGCATTGTGAGAGTGAAGCTACACTTTCAATTAACAGGTCAGACGTCACAGAGTGTAATCTGAAAATAAAGAATACATTTACCAGGGTTTGCAGTAAAAGTCGTGAAGATGATGGAGTTCTAAATAAATAAATAAATTGTATATTAAAGGCCCAGAGGGCCCATCATTACAAACTTAGTACCATGGTTTAAATAAATACAAAGTGGATAATTGCTGCACTATGTGAGCATCCATATGAACAGCAGAAATGAGTAATATGGTAAACATATCCGATTCAAAAAGATTTGCCATTTTTAAAACAAAAGTCAACAATCTTTGGCATATACGGTGAACTGGAAAAGAGCAGTAAAAAAACTCCTAGGGTTAAATCGGAGGCGGAGTTCGGCGAACCGCCAATTTAAAAAAAATAGGAGAAAAAAACTGCTTCACTAAAAAATTACTAGCTAAATGCAATGATGTTGCTGACTACGTATGAGGGTTCGGGACGCTTCTTGTCGGGTGAGATAATATAGCAGTCAGAGCTACTGTTTATAAACACCAGTGGAGGTGAGAGGACGAACTCATCGTAGACAACATGGTCGAAAACGAAGACGGGACAGTAGAGGTCACGAGATCATCATCGAGATGCGACCTTGCTGACTGTATAGTCCATCACCAAAGAGGCGAAACGATCAGAACCCACCTCGATCATCAACAGAACCTGGAGACTATCGTCAGGGTTGCAAATTCGGGATATGCAGGACACCTGCATGACTTACAAGGCCATGGATATCCAAGTGTACGTGAACAGCAAAGAATTTAAGAACTTCTTCTATGTAATCAAGGCTGTCTATGGTCCTACAGGCAAATCAGCCGCTCCTCATTACAGCGCAGACTAACCACTCTGATCATCGATATGATGCAAATCCTAAAGCTCTGCCCGAGAACTTAAGAGGCATTATCAACCGACCTTCCAACATCTCGGACGCCACCATCGAACGACTGCTTCAAGAAAAATCAACGCCAGATCTGGATCTTCCGCCGTCTTTCCAAGAAACCATCAGGGCCGTGAAGCAACTCTCTAGTGGCAACGCACCTTGGTCAGATGCGATCGTTGCTGAGGTCTACAAGCACGGAGGCCCCCAGCTTATTAACCACCTCATTTTGCTCTTCCTGGTGATGTTGCACACAGGACAGGTTCCCACCGATTTTAAGGACGCAACAATAGTCAACCTCTACAAGAAGAAAGGAAACCATCATGTCTGTGACAATCACTGAGGAATCTTGCTGCTGTAAATTGCTACAAATAATATTTAACCATATTGACCTCAATCGTCGCAACAATCATATCGAATAAGGATTCATTTTGGAAAGCCATTGCGCCTTCCGGCGTTATCAAGGCACCACCAACATGAACTTCGCCGCGCGTCTGCTGCAAGAGAAGCGTCAGGAGATTTGGATCCAATTTTACTCTACCTTCGTGGATGTGACGAAAGCCTTCGACAAGGTGAATCACGAAGGACTGTGCACAATAATGCAGAAATTATGTTGTCCCAAACAAAGCAGGCCACGTCCTCGCGCCTACCCTTCAGTTTCATGTTGCCTGCCATGCTAATGGACGCCTATCGTGACGAATTACATAGGCATCTGCTTCGCTTACCGGATGAACGTTCAACTTTTCCGTCAACGGAGGATGTACTTCCAGTCGCATGTGTCCACCTCTACCAAATACGATCTTCTCTTCACCGAAGACTGCGCTCTCAACGCCACGTCCAATGTCCCGAGTCTTCTGACATATCTTTTGCTGTACATCGGCATACCAGCGTTCTGTACTACCGTTTCAAGCAGGCTATCTTAAGTGTAAATAGACAAAAATGTACAATCCGAGATTGAATTTTCTCCGTATTAAACATCCCGTTTAACCTTTGACTCTGTTAATTTGTCTTATGATCACTGTAAATGGAGCCACTGTTTATGTCGAAAATTAAGAGTGATACGTTTGCAAACTTCATTGTGTTCAAACCGTTCGCAGTCACGGCATGATCAGAAACAAATATGTAAAATAGCTATCAAAAATCTGAAAGCAACATCATTACCTGTGTACAAATATGCGTGTTCTCCCGACAATGAAAGATCAACAAAGGCACATATTTGCAGGAGCTTGTGTCAAGATGAGCTATCATCCCACCATGTGCGACTTTGTCGAACGCCAACAACTTTTGTCGTTTCCTGATCTGGCTGGCATGTCGGCCCAGCACACCACCGCATGACATTTTTCGTGGCAGACAAATCCAGCCCGGCAGTATTCAATGAGCTAAAGTTAGTCCTCTATGGTTTGAAGGACTAGAGCCATTCTGGAGGACCAAGATTTTCGTATCAGGCAAACCAATTTTATGGGTTTTTATATAAATCTGCAAAGGAAAGTTAGATCTTTCTATCTAAAAAAAGGATACACTCAAATAAGTGTAAGAGTCCCTGTTACAACATCTGACAGAAGATTATGCATAGCTCACCGTTCACTTATGGCACTCACGTTAAATATAAAATGGGAGAGGCAACAATTGTCTTATTAGTTGTTATAGAATGACACATATTGAATATATGTCTCTGATAATGGAAGTTCATGTCAGGACGCAGGTACTTTAAGAGTTTCAAGTAAATACCCAACATTTGACCAGGATGAGATAACAGTGTGCACGCGAACGGAATTATCGTGTGGAGTTAAAGTAAATAAAATTATCAGACTAAGAACTTTACCCCATTCTGCGCTCCTGAAACTTTTAAAGACGGGTTAAATAACCTGCGGTGAGGAGTCCCTGAAATGACCCTAACTAAAATCCCGATAAACAACAATAAAATTTTATCAGCGACCAAGCGATACTCGTTCTCCAATATTGCACATGAACTTCGAGTTTCCACATCATCGACACAGGCGCTATCGTCAGCAATGTTCGCATCCACGCCACGTGGCCTTTGACGTCAGAAATTCCCTGATCGATATGGACGTAGGTTCAATTTGTCTGTAAAAGCAAACGCTGTGGAGTCCGGCGAAAAATGCACTTCGCTATTATTGGTGACGTAGATGGCACATTTCTACATCGTGCTTGAAAGTATAATTGTACAGAATCCAGGAACACATGGATGAAAGGCGTCTTAAGAGCGTGGGATGATGCAGGCTGGCAGTCAGTATAGTTGAAAACTTATGGGATGCTGTTGTGATAACAGTGAAGCCAAATGTACCTGGAAAAGAAGATTATCGGTATACGGGGATGCTTCTAGGATAAAATACACTCAGTCGTGTTTTATTTTAACCGTCTTCATACTCGTGATCGAAAAAAAGGCCTATTATCAGGGTGACATGTAATCACGTCGGAGGTCCAGTCTAATCGGTCTTTCTGCCACTTATCCAAATCGTGACCAATATTGGAGTTTGGTAGCCACCTGGGATGACTCAGCAGCTCTATTTACTGACAGCACTGTTTACCTCCTTGCAGTGGATTTGGCTACAAAAGGTTCCCATAAATGTACGTACTACTGATTGCACTACTACTTCTACTACTACTATTACTACTACTCTTAATTGTACTGCTACTATTACTCTACTTTCTAATACTACTAGCACTACTAATTGAACTACTACTACTACTACTACTACTACTACTACTACTACTTCTACTACTACTGCTACTTATACATCTAATACTATGTCTACTTTTACTACTTTTACTACTACTACTACTACTACTTGTACTACTACTAATACTACTTATTGTACTACTACTTCTACTCCTACTATACTACTACTACTACTAATATACTACTACTACTACTACTACTACTACTACTACTATTACTACTACTCCTACTAATTGTGCTACTACTTCTAGATACAATACTAATGCGTATGCTACTTATACTACTAAAACTATATAACTGTAATATTTCCCTGACTTTGCTGCAATTATGATAGAATGTATTTCTATTTACTTTTTTTCACCCAGTGAAATATTAACGGCTTCATCCTGAAATTCCGAAAGAGATGCCCCTTGTTACTGGTCATATCACCAAAAACAAAATCTCCTGGGATCGGAAGAGGCGCCATTTTTCGCTTTCTCTCAGCAGCTTATACTCGCACCAAGTGAGTCCCCAGGCATCTAAGCCAGCATCTCAGCACCATCAACGAATCACAAAATAACTAACCTTTCATGACTGCTGCAAATTCAAGTGAATATATTCTTTATTTAGATATTTAACCAGTGAAATATAACCGGCTAGTATAGCTTCATTCTAACAAGAAAGTGCTGCGTTTGTTGACGAAGCAATATTCTTAAGCGCATATAATTGTGATTTCGCTGCACATACTTACGACACTACAACACATATATGTGAAAGGAAATGTCGAATACAGCATAATATTTTGATCATGGTTTCGGTAAGGCCTGAAGCAGAAAGTCTCAGAATCTTGTCTGTATGTCAAGACCCTAGAGTCAAGGGCATCTAACTAGTGCTCAGTGTTCACTGACCAATTCCGACAGACCCGGCAAAGAGCGGTTAGTGGTATAAGCAGAAGTAAGGTACCGCTAAAGGCGAAAAAAGGACTTACAGTTAATACACTTATCCTTGTTGACCACAAAAGTCACTCCATCGTCTCTGCTAGAGGATGAAGATTTTCGGTCAGCTTGAAGGCATCATAATGACATAGACTTATTAGTTTGCGTCAATATCACTATTTAACCGTATATTGACGACACATAACTTCTGTCTCACTGCGTTCTTTTTTAAAAAAAAATTAGTTCCATATATTGAGGGTTGCTGTAGATCGAACGACAGTTTGTCTTTCGGTTAACGCTTAGAGGCAATTTGTCAACCACAGTGGTGATTTTTCCGCTGCGAAGGTCTTTGTTGATCAAAACGGGATGAAGTGAACACGAGGGGATCACGAATCCGACATAAAGATCGAACAGTGCAACAGCTGGCATCGTGGAAATTATTCGGTAAATTTTTCAGTTAACCTGCATTCAAATAGGTGGCAGAGTTCTGTAGAGTTGACCTCATAACCATAGTTCTGACAAAGAAGGCTGTAGAAAAATATTAGGATATCAAAGAAAAATAGTAAGTTGAGCATAAGATTACCGAAAATTTACTTGTGAATGAAGAGCAAACAAAAATGGCGACTCAAATTCAAAAGCCCGTCTGCAGATAGCGTTTATGTACGTTTCTTCTTCTTCTTCAAACAAATGACAGCATCGTTATAACTGCCATCTACGAATCCACCATTCACCTTGTGTACGATAACGATGCTACCGGTGGTAATTCAAATGCGTTTTGCACACTGAATAGCGATTTTTTTCTAAAATAGAAAAAAAGCTTTTTAAGCGTGCGGTTTTTGCATATTATGAGGAAATCACATAAAATTGCGTCCGATCGCTTTATCCTGAAAGGATGAAACAAAAACCAGGCTTTTCCGATGTTTCATGATAGACTCGTAACCCATTAGATTAATAAAACATATTTGAAAAGATTCACAAGTTTTAAAATCCAAGATTATATATTTTGAGACAAGATTTTAAGTAAAATAAGGAGGCATTTTTATACATTTCCCTTTTTTAAAACCCATTATATATTTGTAAGTTTCTGCTGATTAGGAATCTGCTGTTCACTCCTCTGTACTTTAATAATACATTCCATGAATAAGCCGGTGAGCACTGAAACACTGATTACCCGGGATGATTATAAGAATAAGAGATCCTGGTAAAAAAATGGTTGAAGAACCGTTTAACGAAACCATAAAGGCTATGACAAAGATCTTGTTTCCCATATATCAAATGCATAAATTAATAAACCAGTTTGGAAGTGATTATCCATATTTCGTAAATTTCAGCATTTTGCCTCTTTTGGGTCACAGAATGTACACAAAGTCAACCTTCCACACGATACTGTGAATCAAGATTGGTTGTTCTGTAATATTTGTTGCACCTTCTAACCTCATTTCAATTGATAAGACAATTGGTTGGACGTAAAGGACAAACTATAGGACCATTGCTTAAAAACATGTGACCACCTGAGTAATGCTCATTTTTTTACGATTTTGACTCATCCCACCGGATTATATGCTGTGATTTACTCGCCTCTGAATTTAAACCTGGTCCTTTAAAACACAAATTTTAGAATGTTTAACAGAATAGTAGACTTTCCTGGATCTAGGATTAGTTTACAAAGGGCAAATAACCGTACATAATGTAACTGTGTTTAGAAGCGCAAGTGGGGTGCAGCGATATAAAAAAGCGGGAGAAAACGACACTACGCCTATTATTGCTTGCCAATAGAAGGTATGAGCTTCGTTGAAATTTATTAATTTTTAGTCGATTTCTGCCTTTTTTAAACCCAAAAAAACGGTCCTTTAAATGATTCCGCAAAATAGTATCCAACGCACCACCTCACACGATTTTATCACCACTGGAGCAGTAATTCATGCAGTCAATGGACTGTTGTAAAAAGCATAAAAAGCTAAAATGAATTTAAGGGAGTTAGTATATATTTGAACCCTTTGACAAATAGGTCATTAACTATTTAAATATTAATGCGCATCTTTCAGTAACTCGAGTAAAGATCACGTGTAAGCCTCAATTCGCATTACTATGTAATTAAGTAGTATCTGCATTAAGGTAGGGGGTAATGCTGCTGTTAAAGCAAGTAAAGTAGATCTTCCGGTGGCTGAACCTGATGGTGTTCAATTTTTGGGTTTGCAACTCTGGCAAATGGAAATGGCTGGGCAGTAGCGCTATGGGCATATAGACATGAAATATTCCTAGATTCACAAGACAAAACCCTGTTACGCAAACTCGGGCCATGCTGCATCCCTCAGCATTTTACACCATAAAAAAACATCGCGTAAGACAAAACGAAGTTTCGCTTCACCACGCTCATTGGGACCTCATAGAAATAAACTATTTTATAAGCTCACATTTAAACAGACTGGTCAGTGACTAATTATTGTCAATAAAGTTGTCAGTGCAATCGAAAACGTTAAATTTATGCCCCAATCTAAATTTTCGAAAAATTAACTCATGGCAAAATCGAGATTTAATTTTTCGAAAACGTTCTAACGTCTGTTCTTTTCGCTCTCTTTTTTTCCGTCTTACTTCAGAAAAGAATTTTGCTTAACATCTTTCGCGTACGGCGTAAAAAAAACCAAATTAACGGCATACCATGGGTTCTTATTTCTCTATTTTTACGGTTCAACATATAAATGTGGCAAAAGCAAGCTATATTTACGTCGTTTTACTCCTGTTTTGTGCCGCAAAAAGTGCAGATGTGAAAACCTTAATTTTAAAATTAAAAATCACATTTGTATTAGAAAAAGGCAATTTCTGATATCAGAATTTGTCTGATTATTGTGAAATCAAAACCTTTCCCTTCTCTCTGAAGGAATATTTCATCTTCTATTAGTATTCATTTTTATAAAAACTGGCCCGATCATGCTAATTGATTACTAGGCTGGATATCACAATTACACCTTTCTTACTCCCCTGAAATGAAATCTGTATAAGCACCCATCATTTAGTGCCGCAAAAAACAATAAACAACGATAAATATATATAATACTATCGCCTCTCAATTCAAATGTATAAATTTCAGGTGTTCGGTAATCTACTGCAAGAGGAATATGCGACGAAATCTAATTCTAATTAACCCGCGTTCCTGCGAAATAAATAAAAATAGCAATCTGCCCCTCAGCAATTGAGGATGATAGAATAAGAAACTGATAGCGCACATGAAGTAATGACTTCGAATGTATTTCTGTGGAATTTAAAAAAACTCCCCAATTTGCAGTAATTGGAGTTTCTTAGAAAGATTTCTTAAAAAATAATTAATGTCTGTTAATATTCGGGAAATGATGGTTAGCGCATTACCATCTTTCCTATGAGTGGGTAAAATCATCATAAAATGCGAAGTATACAACCACGGACATTTACTGTTCACTATTATGCCCAGATCATGCTTAAAGGAGTGTTGGTAAATTAACAAGGCAGTACTGACTTCACGCATCCTTTCAATCCTTTTGTATGATGGCCCTAATATGTAAAGATTAATTTTGCGTATTATTTCTGCCAAAACATCTGATGCCATTTGCGTAGACGGAGTAAGCAATCTCCGTTTTGAAGTGCGTTTATTAGGCACAATGTTTCATCACCCCTTTCTACTAAGATGCGATAGGTTACCATGTGAAACATTGATGAGAAGCTGTTTAAATTTTCAAAAGGAAAATTCGGGCACCTCCACACATATTCGTTGATGAAATACTCGTTTGAATCACAAAAAGACTAAACCATTAATAAGGAATGCGAGTCAGTATCTGTTAATCGAAACATCGTAACGCTTTCAATAGTGACTCAATTAGAAGCCCACAGGGATGGCGCGATTTTTAAAGGCAATATTGTCTAATCAAGGACTTACATAAATAAAATGTTTGCTATTCATGATTAAAACCCCTAACGAAAATGAAGGTATGTATGTTCAATTGTGAAATTGCAAACAGCAGGATCATAGAGTTCTGAAGATGCTTGAATATATTTCGTTTTCTTACCTGACTTCATTAATGGGAATGATGTTTGATTAGTGGGTGCTGGTACCTAACATAGCATAGAAAGTGCATTTTCTCGAAAATACTTCGGTAGTTAGTGCTTGGCGTTTAAAACACATGCAGAAAATTATCTTGCCTGGCAAGTAACGAATTTATTGTTTTTTTTACAGTTTTTGTACGCTCTTTATTGATTTCTGTTTCCTTGGCACCTCATCTCATATGTACCAAATTCGTTTACACATTATATTTAAACGACTCATAGAATTATATTGTCTCTATTCATTCAGTTTTTTTCTCAAAGTCAGCTTAGAAAAACACATTATTCTTTAAGCATTGTAGTTGTCAATAAACACAGACGCTTTGTTGGTAAAAAGGACATTGCTGCCCACAATGCGCTCATTTATTTGCATGTTCATCATTGTCAGCGTAAGAGCAGACACGTTTTGCGAAAAACTAGGCAGTAAAGTGATATCTCCCTATTGCCAAAAGCTCAATTTCCTTGAAAATTACAGTGAATGCAGAAATTTCTGCGAAGGTGGAGTTTGCGACATGGGGTATTTTGAAAATTTCAAGGTACAATATTTCCATTTTAAATTGTCCTTTTTATCTCACCTGGTAATCTAATATTAAAGACTTTCTCGTTGAAATTCAGTGAGTGATATACTGGTATCACTTAAGAAATACAACGGTAAACAAGGCACCTTTAATGACAACCTTTAAAATATGCACTATCCCCCAAACCAATCTGTGTAGATTTGAAAACGTGGAGACAAATGTTTTCCGTGCTTACATGGAGATGGCAAGTTCAAGTGTTATGAAACATTTCACAGGGTTTATCCTATCACTAACATATCATAGATTCCTCATTGTTGCTGACACTTACACTGTCATTAGATTTTCTTGGAAAAAAATATCTTAAAAATAAATAATATCTGTCAATATTAGGGAAATAATAGTTAGCGCATTACTGTTTTTCATATGAGTGGGTAAAAACATCAACAAATGCGAGGTTTACAACTACAGACATTTACTGTTCATTATGATGCCCAGATCATGCCTAAAGGAGTGTCGGATAACAAACAATGCACTTCTGACTTCACGTTTCCTTTCGATCATTTTTTTATGCAGGTTAAAAATTACTTGGACAACAGACGCCAGGTGTCACAGTTGGTGTCATGAGCAGAGGGAAAAACTAGATTTTACTGATGGCCCTAAGATGTTAAGATAACTTTTGCGTATATTTTCTGCCTAAGCATCAGACGCCATTTGCTTAGACGGAGTAAGCAATCTCCGTTTTGAAGTGAGTTTATTATGCACAATGTTTCATCGCCCCTTTATACTTAGAGGCGATAAATTACCCTGTGAAACATTAATGATAAGCTGTTCAAATTCACAACCGATATATTTATCAAAAATAAAAATTTTGCAGGAGGTTTTGAAGCGAGGAATATTCGAGCAACTCCACACATATTCGTTGATGAAATACTCGCTTGCATCACAAAACGACTAAACCATTAATAAGGAATGCAAGTCAGAATCTGTTAATCGAAACAGCTTAACGCTTTCAATAGCGACTCAATTAGAAGCGCACAGGGATAGCGCTATTTTGTAAGGCAATATTGTCTAATCTAGGATTAACATGAATACGCTTTTGCATTAAAAGATTAAAACCTAACGAAAATGTAGGCATGAGTGTAATATATAATCAGATAATCCAGAAGTTAGTGCTCGGAATTTTAAAAAAGTGCAGCAAATTACCTTGCCTGGTAAGTAACGAATATATTGCCCTTTTTACAGTTTTTTACGCTGTTTATTGTTTTCCGTTTCTTTGGCCCTCATCTGATATGTATTAAATTATTTTACACATGCTATTTGAACGATGCATAGAATTCTATTGCCTCTATTCATTCAGTTTTTTTCTTATAGTTTACTTGAACAAACACATTATTTTTTGGGCATTGCAGTTATCTATAAAACACAGACGCTTCGTTGGTAAAAAGGACATTGCTGCCCACAATGCGCTCGTTTATTTGCATGCTCATTATTGTCAGCGTTTTGCGAAAAACTAGGCAGTAATGTGATAGCTCAGTATTGCAAAAAGCTTGATTTCCTTGAAAGTTACGGCAATGCAGACATTTCTGCGATGTTGGATTTTTGCGACATGGGGTTTTTTTAAAAGTTCAAGGAAAAATATTTGCATTTTAGTGTGTCCCTTTTATCGCACCTGGTACTATAATTATTAAAGTATTTCCCCTTGAAATTTGGTGATTGATATACTGGTAGCATTTAAGAAATACAACGGAAAACAAGGCACCTTTTTCTGACAACCTTTTAAATATGCACTATCTCCCAAGCAAATATGTGCAGTAATGGGAACATGGAAACTCATTTTTTGCTTGCTTACATTAAGATGACAAGTTCAAGTGAAATGAAAGGTTTACATATGCTTCAAACCCTTCACTAACATATGATATATTCCCAACCGTTGCTGATTTTTACTCTGTGAAAATAGAGCCATTTCAAATTTAAATATTGGTGGTCATCCGAGGAAATACTCTGGTTCTGAAGATGGCGGTTGTTGCATAACGTCATGCGCATTCAAAATATGTGACACAATACATAGGCTCTCTAAGTCATTTCATAATTAGAATTGCGCGGTTGTACATTTTAAAGAAGGCATTTTGCAACCAATGGCACATAAAATACCGAGACTTTAAGCAAAACCGATTGTAGATTCCACACATGTGCCCCAAAATTATAGGGTTTTTCAGAACATCTATATATGGCAGTGTGGATCACATCAGTTCATTGTTTTCAGTTCATTGTTTTTCAGTAATAATAACTGTTTTTAAGTTTTTTTTTATGACGCTTGTATAAATGTTTCTCGCATTTTGCAGAATATTTGTGAACTGGCCCACTACTGTCTCCTTCCAACTTCCACTTCATACTATTTGGGCGCTGTGAATACTGTAAGTCGGCATGACTGACCTCGTTTGCCTTCATTTCTGATGTTACTGCATTGGAAAGCAAAACTGCTCGATTTTTGTTTCAATGCCCTTAAAATAATCTGAGCAAATAGTTCAGAATTAGTGAGCACTTTTAGAATTCAGCAGTTGACCGTTTCATTATTATAGTTAAAAGACATCATTTATACATACACCGAACCCAAAAAATATACAATGATCCAAATAAACTGTTCCTTTTCCAGCATACTTCTTAAAGGACGACCAGTTCAAATCATCTTAAAGTTTTTTCGTTTAATATAAGTATTCAAATACGATATGGCTTTTGTCAAAATAATTTGATATCATTGTTTGTGTTTTTTTAATAATTGGGAATTTAAAATTTCGCGAACAGTGCTCGTGGACGCTACAAATGCACAGTCCCTATAGTGAGTGGTTAACGAGCACTGCAGGGAAGAAGTGGTCACAGTGGTAGGATGAAAGTGTCCATATATATATGGACACTCACATCTTTAATCTTCATCCCCATTTTTTCCTGCGCGTTTGTAGACTACTATCTCATGGCCAACTCTCAACAGAACAGAAATCCTAAGTGCCAGTGCAGAGCAACTATTGACGATGCCATTAGCGAACTGGAGTTGACCGCTCATTGCCTATCACCTCTTACGTCTAATCAATGAGACTAACTGGGCCAAAATTGAATGAACACTTAGAAAAAATGGAGAGAGCGATCATTCTGCTCTGCCAGCGATTTGTCAGGATAGCACAGACCCAAGCAGTTCTCTTGAACAGCATGGGGCGAGTGCTTGGCAGTACAAAGGAGTCGATGGTTCAACAACGGTCCTCCTCCCCTGTCGCCCTGGCCGTCGCACTACCAGCAAATCCCGTAGGTCAGCCTGTGCGGTCGGCACTGGATTTTAAAGCATTAAATGAAAAATTAGAGGACCATTCCTACAGAGGTCAACTGTTAGGTATCCCATTTTGTCCTTAATAATTACATTAGATCGACTTTCTCACGTGCCTTGGCGGACAAACAATGCATGACTTCGTCAAGCGCGTATTTTATGCCTTATTTGTTGACGACATAAGTCGACATATTAAATTTAAAGGTAGGAAAAAACAAGGACGGTCTCTTAGGATCGAAGATTTACGAGGTGATAATGGGTATGCCTGATTATGTATATCCATGATATATGTAACAGACGCGTTTGCGGCATGGAATGCCAACGGAAAGGCAACCTTGGCTGACATGGAGTCAGCTGTAACAAAACGACTCAAACGATCGCTTGATACTCTGACAAAGCGTTTACAGAAACAAAACTGTACAACGCAAACCAGCGGTAATTATAACTCTAAGACTAATTTACAATAATTTGTACATTGTAGACAACATATTTGGACCGTCGTCCCAGGACCCTCCGGGTTCTTCTGCATCGCCGATGGATAGCCTCAAACCTCCTATGACGTGTGAAGCAATGCTTTCAGCATTTGTACATATATGTTTTCTTTTTTTTACAATATACACTTAATATGAAACAAACTTTCACATTTCACGTTAAATCCATGTTGAAGGAGGGTCGCTTAATAGTGTGACGGTCACTCGGTCCGATGATTATAATTTGGTCGTTCGAATTAAGCAATAATAAGAGAGTTAAAACGTAAATGGAGAAGAAAAACCGCTACTACGAATGGAATAAGGGTGGGGGCCATTTTTAAGCCAAATAAACAAATGACCCGCAATACTGTACTGCAAGCTGTCGCCATTTTTGAGTATCTCGAAAATTCGATATCGCCTCGATATAAATCCGCCGGACAAAATCGCTGTAAACTCGATATACATATAGCGAAAAATCGATATCACCCCGCTATCGCCTCGATATACGCTTGCTCCTAGGGATTGAGTTCTGGACCCGCTTTCTTCTTTAATCGTCAAATCCCCGGGGACTCAAACATTCATATCCTTCTGGCCACGCCAGCCACCTGCGCCCTCTCTCTTCTCCGGTTTTGACATGGGGTAGAGGCGAGTAAGGGAAGAGAGTGTGCGGTAGATGCAGCGCAAGTGTACTTTCACTTAAGGCTAATCCACGCGCAAGTCACCGTCCCTGCAGCACCCTTTGTGGAGCATACGGTCGACATCGTCGAACACGACGGTCGAGCTGACGTGTGTGTGCCTGGTGTGCAGGGGATACTAGTAAGAGGTAGCATCACACAGATAGCATTTGTTCGACCCCACAGGCGGTGAATGCTCCGGTGGCCGCCTCCAGTCCACCACCCTCGAAGTCCTCGGACGTGCTCGCCGTCAACACCAGGACTAGTTTGACGACAATAACGCCGACATCAGCAACCTACTCCCGGAGAAAAGTCGACTACACAAAGCCTACATGGACCTTCGAACTGACGCCAATAAAGCAGCCTTCTTCAGATGCCGTCGCCTTGTACAGCAACGGCTGTGGGAGATGCAGGATGCCTGTATGATCCAAAAGGCTGAGGAAATCCAGGGGTATGTGGACCGCAACGAATGGAAGAACTTCTTTGCCAACACCAAGGCCGTCTATGAACCCTCCGTCAAAGGAGCCGCCCCTCTTCTCAGTGCCGATGGAACTACCCTGCTCACTGAGAAGTCACAAAACCTGAAGCGCTGGGCGGAACACTTCTGAGGCGTTCTCAAACAGCCCGTCACCATCTCCGACGCCACCATCGACCAACTGCCTGAAGGGGAGGAAACCAACGCTGACATCGAGAGAAACTATCAGGGCCGTGCAACAACTCTCCAACGGGAAAGCACCTGGATCAGGCTTGCCTGTCACTGATGTTTTGGAAAGTTTGGCCGGCTTTCCATTTTCAAAGCGTATACTGCTAATTTCGATCAGTGTTTTGAATGACAGGCTGAACTTGTCGGTCTTAGACTGATCGATTGTTTTCGTGTTCGCTGCCTCGCGGGGATGTTTGTGCCGCCGAGTCAGAGGCCTTACCTTCGCGAATCTGAAACTAATTTGTGCACAAGTCACCGTGCCTGCACCACCATGCTGTGTAGCATACGGTGGACACCGTCGGATTACGACGGTCGAACGCACACTGCTAATATCGATCAGTGTTTTGAATGCGCAACACTAACCCACCGTCTTCGACCACGCAGTCGACAATGAAAGCGAGAAGCGCAGCTTGATGACCTTGCGAGAATGACGTCAAACGGAGTGAAATGAAGCGACGTGCGAAAGATCTGCACGCATGGGCCACTAACATTGCTAGTGAGAATTAGCTGCGAAAACTTAGCAATGCTATTAGTGTTTGGGTGAGATGTGAGGAAAACGGACGAAAACAACACCAAAAAGGTCCTCAACCGCTCCTTCACCATGTCCGACGCCGCCACTGACCGACTGCCCACCTAGATCTGCTTTTCGTCTCCGAAAAATCATCAGGGATGTGCAGCAACTCTCCAGCGGGAATGCAGCCCATAAGACGGGATCGCTGCTGAGATTCACAAGCATGGTGGTCCCCAACCTACTACTACATACTTGTAATAATTATAATAATATTAATAGGCCACATGCGTCTCCACGACAACCTGTGGTGGAACGCAGCCGATTATACAACAGTACCACCTTTACTCACGAATCTCTGCATCACACATGGTCACAAGCAGCGCCACAAAACATGCATTTAAACCACTACCTCTCAGTAAGAAGGCAGTACGATCCTCAGCTCCTTCCATGTGGCTCTCTGCTGCATGCGTGTACCGAGCCTGAGATAATTGCGGCTAACTAAAAGCTGTGGCTTGGAAGGCTGCCAACTGACGCCATATACTAGGCCATTCATGGAGTCAATTTCATATTGTTTTTTTCTGTCTTCTCGTTGAAAGATAGCCCCATGAACTAATCGACCGGATGACCTTTGTCCAATCCTTATCATATTTTGCTTTCGGAATTTCCATCTATCACCCGACCTTTACATTGCATTATATTTCCACTATCGCACCTTCCGTTTTTAACCGTTCTCGTCGTTTATCCACAGATAGGTTAGCTATCGCAAAGCATCTTTTGAATCGTCTTCCGGTAATTGTAATCTGCTATTCCTAATCTCAGAAATTGTTTAATTTTACTGCTGACTTATGAGGGCAATCATCAAAACAAAACACAAATGAGACATTTCCAAGTAATCCAATTCATCATCCTGCTTCATCAAATTGCAGAGGCACTGCGATTGGCTGCTGACACGAAATCCAAGGTCAGGAATCTGAGGGCATAATGCGCGAAGCCGAGGTTACTCAGTTGAACCGATTCGCTCTATTGCTGATGGTTTGAAAGGTCAGGTCGACTCTTAATTTCCTAAGTTCCACATACGATTAGCAAATTTAAGAATGCACGAACTTGTCACCCTTTTACTGGCCAATTTGCTCCTTGAGCATTTCGAGCTTTTTACCAGATGCTTAGTGAGTCTTAAGGGTCACAAACATTCAGTGGAAAAGAAGGGCATTTTATTCGACATTAGTACCACTGTTTGTGCATAAATATTCCGCTTTGGTTGCACAGCAGGTCAGACACAAACCATTTGTTATATACTTCTCGTCCTACTTTTCAGGTTTTCATATATTTGGTCAATGGAAAATAAGCGGAGATTCACTAAACATTGATGAGCACAAACGCAATCGCCGGACACTGGCCATAATCTCATGCTTCACTAACCTAACGATCAGTGCCCATCGGTGATTCTTACCTGCATAAGACAACAGCCATCGGATGCACTTAAAAGTATAGTGTTAATGCACGGACATGGGCTCCCTTGCTTTGTACTAAGGAACACGTGCTTTTGATAGCATGTCAGTATGATGCCCCACACTTTGAATTTTTGTTTATTCGTGGTTTTCGCTACCTGTTTAAGTAGGTAGTTATATTTGAGCATTTGGTAAACGGCAGATGTGGCGTCGCATTCACGACGCCACATACCAGACCACGCCGTCAGCCCATTGTGTGTTATGTGTTCAGTGGGGATGTAGGGGTACAAGTTAGGGGTAGCATCACACAGATAGCATTTGGTCGCTCGGGTGAGTCCACTCACACTAGCACCCTGAATGTTGTTCCTAGACAATCCTAGGAGCAACCGGCCGGAACGGAGGACGGCGCTAGTCGCTCGGGAACTGGCGCGCTACAAGGTGGACATTGCTGCTCTCAGCGAGACCCGATTCTCTGAGCAGGATCAGCTGGAGGAGGTTAGTGCCGGCTACACCTTCTTCTGGAGCGGCCAGCCAAAGGCAGAGCGACGCGACGCTGGTGTTGCCTTTGCTATCCGGAACGACATTGTGAGACGTCTGCCCTGTCTGCCGCAGGGTATCAATGATCGCCTGATGAGCCTCCGCCTGCCTCTTCGGGGAGACCAGTTCGCCACCATCATCAGCGCCTACGCTCCCCCAATGACGAGCTCTGATACGGCGAAGGACAAATTCTACGAGGACCTGCACACCCTGCTGGCGACTGTTCCGAAGGTGGACAAGTTAATTGTCCTTGGTGACTTCAACGCACGCGTCGGGACGGACCACGCTGCCTGGCAGGGAGTGCTGGGTCCCCACGGTCTCGGTAGCTGTAACGATAACGGCCTCCTTCTTCTGCGCACGTGTGCGGAACACCGTCTCCTGCTGACCAACACCTTCTTCCGCCTCCCGACGCGGGAGAAGGCCACGTGGATGCACCCTCGGTCGCGGCGCTGGCATCTGCTGGACTATGTTCTCGTCCGGAGGCGAGATCGACAGAACGTGCTGGTAACCAAGGCGATCCGCGATGCCGATGGTTGGACAGATCACCGCCTCGTCATCTCCCAGATGAGGCTCCGACTGCAACCCCGACGAAGGCCCCAAGGTAAGCGGCCGCCAGGTAAGTTAAATACGCTTTTGTTAAATTTGCCTGCTCACTGTTTTGATTTCAGCAACCAAATAACCGAGACACTGGAGGACCTGCATGCTCCAGATGATAACGCTACCGTGGAGACACGATGATGTCAACTACGAAAAGCCATCCAGTCCACTGCCCTCAAAGTCCTCGGACGCGCTCGCCGTAAACATCAGGACTGGTTTGACAACAATGACGCCAACATCAGCAAATAACTCGCGGAGAAAAATGGACTACACAAAGCCTACATGGACCTTCGAACTGACGCCACCAAAGCAGCCTTCTTCAGATGTCGGCGCCTTGTACAACAACGGCTGCGGAAGATGCAGGATGCCTGGATGATCCAAAAGGCTGTGGAAATCCAGGGGTATGCGGACCGCAATGAAATGAAAAACTTTTTCAAAGCCATCAAGGCCATCTACGGCCCGTGTATCAAGGGGACCGCACCACTGCTCAGCTCTGACGGCACAACACTGTTGACAGAGAAATCGCAAATTCTGAAGCGCTGGGCCGAGCACTTCAGAAGTGTCCTTAATTGCTCATCAGCCATCTCCGATGCTGCCATTGACCGGCTCCCTCAAGTGGACACGAACAATGACCTGGATCTGCCGCCTTCCCTACCAGAAACCATCCGGGCCGTGCAGCAGATTTCCAGCGGTAAAGCACCGGGATCCGACGCAATCCCACCGGAAGTCTACAAGCACGGTGGGCCCCGGCTGATGGCGGAACTCACAACACTCTTCCAGGAAATGTGGCACCAAGAACAAGTTCCTCAGGATTTCAAAGACGCGACCATCGTCCATCTCTACAAACGGAAGGGGAACCGGCAACTCTGTGATAATCACAGAGGCATCTCGTTGCTCAACATCGCCGGGAAGATCTTCGCCCGTATCCTTCTCAATCGTCTTAACGGTCACCTAGAGCAGGGCCTGCTCCCGGAAAGCCAATGTGGCTTCCGCCGACACCGCGGAACAACCGATATGATCTTTGCCGCCCGCCAGCTACAAGAGAAGTGTCAGGAGATGCGAACGCACCTATACACTACCTTCGTGGACCTAACGAAAGCCTTTGACACGGTGAATCGCGACGGACTGTGGAAAGTCATGCAGAAATTCGGCTGTCCTGAGCGGTTCACGCAAATGGTGCGCCAGCTTCATGACGGGATGATGGCGCGTCACTGACAACGGGACGGTATCCGAAGCATTCGCAGTGACCAACGGAGTGAAGCAGGGCTGCGTATTGGCTCCCACCCTGTTCAGTCTCATGTTCTCGGCTGTGCTGATGGACGCCTACCGTGATGAGCATCCTGGAATCCGCATCGCCTACAGAACTGACGGGCACCTTCTCAACAGTCGGCGTATGCAGGCTTCAACGTGCGTGTCTACGACTACAGTCCGTGAATTGCTCTTCGCAGACGACTGCGCCCTTAACACCGTGACGGAGGAGGACATGCAAAGGAGCATGGACCTCTTCGCCGCAGGCTGCGCCGATTTTGGATTAACAATCAGTACAGCCAAAACGGTTGTCATGTACCAGCCGCCACCCAGCGCGGAATACAATGCTCCTCGAATCAATGTCAACGGTGCTCAACTCAAAAACGTGGAAACCTTCGCTTATATAGGAAGCACGCTGTCGCGCAACACGAGAATCGATGACGAGGTTTCCCAACGGATCTCCAAAGCTAGTCAGGCCTTCGGCCGGCTGCAGGCCTCCGTGTGGAATCGCCACGATATTCACCTGAACACCAAACTGAAGATGTACAAGGCCGTCGTCTTGACAACACTCCTTTACGGAGCGGAAACCTGGACCGTCTACTCGAACCAAGCCAGGAAGCTGAATCACTTTCATCTCAGCTGCCTCCGCAGAATACTGAAGCTGAGATGGCAAGACAGGATCCCGGACACGGAAGTCCTGGAGCGGACCGGAATCCTCAGCATCCACGCCATGCTGAGGCAAGTGCAACTGCGATGGAGCGGCCACCTGGTAAGAATGGACGACGAGCGACTACCCAAACGACTTTTCTACGGAGATGTCGCTACGGGTTCTCGCCGGCAGGGAGGTCAAAAACGACGTTACAAGGACACTTTGAAGAAATCGCTGAAGCAACTGCAAATCAACCCGGCGACCTGGGAGGACCTCGCCCAGGATAGACCGGCATGGAGAAGATCCGTGAAGACTGGTTCAGCGATCTATGAGGCCAACCGGATCGCCGCCGCCAAGGCCAAAAGAGCGGCACGAAAGTCTCCAGCGCCCCGGACCAACATAGTCGATGCCCAGGCCCTGCCAACATGCCCGCGTTGTCAACGCATCTTTCGCGCGAGAATCGGCCTGGTTGGACATCTTCGGACGCAATGCACCAACAATCCGACGATTCCAATTTCTACGTCAAATTCTGCCAACCATCCTTCAGACTCCCCACCCTCACTCCTGGCATCAATTCCATTACTCCTACCATCACAGACACCACATCCCTCTACTCATCGCCTGTTACCCCCACCACCGCAACCACCACCGCCTTCGCCTTCACTACCACCACCACCATCAGCGATGGGGAATCTCTCCTAAGCTGTCCTCAATGCGACCGCACATTCACCTCACGCATCGGCCTGTTCGGTCACTTGCGAATCCATCGTACAGAGACTGGTGAGCCAGTGCCCGGAGCACCAACACACAGCAGAGATCGCCGCCTCCACTGCCCTCACTGTCCTCGCGCATTCACTCATCGCATGGGCCTATTCGGTCACATGCGCATCCATGACAGCGGAATTCACCACAATGCCGACAACACCGATACACCATGCACACCCTCCGCTCCTGCCATTCTTACCGCCACTGCCACCCCCACTACCATGAATGACATCCCCCAGCCTCTACCGATTTCTCCTGCCCACACTGCGCCCGCAACTTCAACTCACGCATCGGCCTGGTCGGTCACCTGCGAATCCATCGCACGGAGGCTGGTGAACCAGTGCCTGGGGCTCCGACATACAGTCAACGTGCCCGCCTTCACTGCCCTCACTGCTCCCGCACATTTACACACCGCATGAGCCTATTAGGACACATGCGCCTCCACGACAACCTACGGTAAACCACCGGAGGCTAAGCAACATCAGCGCACACTACCTACACAAATACATTGACAACAACCTCACAATCACCATTTACCAGAGTATATCACGGTTTCCTAGAGACCGTGGCTGGGAAGGCTGCCAATCTGACGCTTACACCAGACCACGCCGCGGGCTCAGTGTATGTGTCGAGTGGCTGACCAGTGGACTGGGAGTCAGACGGCGCTGGCTCCTCCATACCCCCTGAGTATGTAAATCCTGGTGTGTGCCTTATGGGGGCCAGGTTGTGCTGTGGCGCGCGAAGACGGGTACGCCGATCCGTCAGCCAATGCGCCCACTCCCACATCAGGCAACTAACCGGCTCGGACAGTGGTTTGATGGTGGGGGTGGGGGAGAGAGTGAGGTCGACAGCTCAGCGCTTTTTCCTCACTATAAACAATCTGACGCGCTTGAAACTATCACGGTGCGCTAAAAGCCGTGGCTTGGAAGGTTGCCAACTGACGGGATAACTCGGACCGCCTGGTCAGTCCAATTGTGTGTTTTGTGTGTAGTGGCTGATTGGCGGACTGAGAGTCAGGCTGCAATGGCTCCTTCTTAATGTGGCCTTTATGGCACTTCCACTCTGTGGGATCCGAGCCAGGTGTGGTGGTACGCCCAGGGGCGGCTCCGGGCGCGCCAACCACCTGCGCCCTCTCCCATCTCCGGTCTTCTTGACTCTGTCTTGACACCGGGCTCAGGTGGGGGAGGAGGAGAGAGTGCGGTAGCTGCAGCGCAAGGCTACTATCACTTAAAACTAATTCACGCACAAGTCACCGTCCCTGCACCACCTGGCGTGGAGCATACGGTGTACCTCGTCGAAATCGACGGTCTAACTGTCAGTCACCTGGTGGTCACGGTCGCGTTTGGCTGAATGAAATCACATAAGTCCCAAAACGTTTTGTATCAAATCACCCCAATCCATTTTGTTGCCTTCTAATATATGTAACTGGCTGATGACGGCTTATAAACCAGCAATAACCATTCCGGTCTCCATTGTATTTGTCGGTTCCACTTTATCATTTTAGGCGATCGCATCGCAACGTGTAGCATATGTTGATAAAGTGTTACCGAAAAAGACAAGGAGGACGAGAAGGGTCATTTATAGCTTTTGAGCCATCATCAGCTAATCTTACTTTTTACTGTGTGAATTATTAACGCCTGACAACCATACCTTATTTGCTTTTTAACCTTAAAATCTGTTAACAGGCACATAAAGTTCTTCCTTGTACAAAAACAAAGACTTTGTCGTAATTGAATGAAGAACTGACTCTTTATTGATTATCAAATGGAATAGACCATTATTAGCTAACTGCTTTGAATGCAATTAAGCAAAGTTGTACATAGTACGAATAGAGAGAAAGCGCGAATTTGGGTCAGAGCAAGATGCATTTTTTTATGGTGCACTGGGACTGGGGATATTTAGAAGTCAGAGAGTCAAAAAGACCGGGGATGGGAGAGGGCGCAGGTTGCTGGCGCGCCCGGGGCTCCTAGCCGCCCCCTAGGCGTGCCACCACACACTCTCCCATGTTCGACAATTGTTATAGGAACGCAACCCGAATAGCGCCTGCTGTGCCCTGATGTGGCCCCCGTGTTGGTCCAACGCATCTACCACGTGTCCATTTAGGCTACACACTCCCACTAACACACTCGATAGTTCGACCGTCGTAGTCCGACGATGTCCACCATATACTCTACAGATTGAGGATACAGGGACGGTGCCTTGCGCGTGGATTAGTTTTAAGTGATAGTAGCCTTGCACTGTATCTACCGCACTCTCTCACTTCCCGTAAGTGCCTGTGTCCAGTGTCAAGAAGACCGGTGTCGGGTTCGGGCCCAGGTGAATCATATCCCACCACAGCCAAAAATGACAACAGTGGGTGATGTGGCATGGCACCAGTTCACTGACAGACTCAGATGGTCACTGGGAATCGAGTGTGAAGTCGACGGCTCAGCGCATTTGCCTCAGTATAAGCAAGCTGACGCGCTTGAAGCTGTCACGGTGCACTAAAAGGCACAGCCTGGAAGATGGCAAACTGTCGGGATAACTCATACCGCACTGTCAAGCGCCTGTGTGTTTGTGGGGGGTGGTTGAATGATGGACTGAGAGTCAGGGCGCAATGGCATTAGCCCGTTCTTGCCTTCTGGAGTAGAAAGCGGACAGATAGTCGGATTTGATCAGACAAGGAGACGAGATCTTGGTGAAGAATGTCCTGGCAGGGACTAAGTTCCACTTTTACTGAGGCACTGTTTTAAGCAAGCCTACCTGGCCCGCTTCAGCTGATTGCTCTACTCCGACAGGCTTCCACCCACCTGAATTTCCACCGGTTTGTCGATTCACAGATGTATTTTGAGGGTACAGGCAAATAACCGTCGACTAGACAGCTTAACGGGCTATTCTGAAGCTTATGGAAAACAGATAGTATTACCCCCTCCCCGAAAAAAATGTGCTTATGTAAGGACATTAAATATCAGGCCAGGAAAGACAGTCAGCAACTTGGTTATAAATGCCCTTAAGAAATTGAATGGTGGTGGTATACTGAGAAATAAAAGTGAGGTGGAAGGGCCTCACGGGGTGAATACTTGTCAGAAGAAGTAGAGAGGGTATAAGTATGAGGCTTGTGGTCAGTATAAATACAAAAAAATCTACAAAAAAACTATGCCCTCATGAAGGTGCTTAATGACAAGAAGTTCTCTACCAAAAGTGCTACAGCGAGTATGTGGGGTGGGCAGAGAAAAAAGCCAGCGGGCGTCTGTTGCTGGGGGGCAGCACCTACAGCGAGATTGGAGGCGACGGCCAAGATGGAAAGTGGAGCGTCAGTTATGGGGAGAAGAAGACCAGTTGTATCCGCAAGAGCCCTCCTGGCACGATTGAAAGCCTCCACAGGAAACGGAAACTTGCGGTTGTTCCCGCGTAAAAGATTAGTAAGGAGGGATATAACGTCGATACAAATTGATAAGGCCTAAAAAACGGCGTAGTTGTTGAAAAGAAGCGGGAGTAGGGAAATCGCGAATGGCTGAAACTTTGGAATCTATGCGATGACAACCTGAAGCATCTACGCGTTGTCCTAGTAAAATCAGCGATTTTACACCAAAAAAGCATGTAGAAACATTAATGAAAACGCCAAATTACCTAAATCGTTCAAAAATGAGAGGCTGATGAGCAATTAGGGACACTTCTGTAGTGCTCGGCCCAATGCTTCAGAATTTGCGATTTCTCCGTCAGCAGTGTTGTGCCGTCAGAGCTGAGCAGCGGTGCGGACCACTTGGTACATGGGCCATAGATGGCCTTGATGGCTTTTTCATTTCATTGCGGTCCACATACCCCTGGATTTCCACAGCATTTCGGATCATCCAGGCATCCTGCATCTCCCGCAGCCGTTGTTGTACAAGGCGCCGACATCTGAAAAAGGCTGCTTTGGTGGCGTCAGTCCGAAGGTCCATGTAGGCTTTGTGTAATCCATTCTTCTCCGTGAGTAAGTTGCTGATGTTGGCGTCGTTGTCGTCAAACCAGTCCTGCTGTCGACGGAGAGCGCGTCAGAGGACTTCGAGGGCGGTGGACTGGATGACATTTCGTAGTTGACACCATCGTGTCTCCACGGTGCTGTTATTATCTGGAGAATGCAGGTCCTCCAGTTTCTCGGTTATTTGGTTGCTGCAATAAAAATAGTGAGCAGGCAAATTTAAAAAAAGAGTATCTAACTTACCTGGTGGCCTCTTACCTTGGGGCCTTCGTCGGGGTTGCAGTCAGAGCCTCATCTGGGAGATGACGAGGCGGTGATCTGTCGAACCATCGGCATCGCGGATTACCTTGGTTACCAGCACGTCCTGTCGATCTCGCCTCCGGACGAGAACATAGTCCAGCAGATGCCAGCGCCGAGACCGAGGGTGCATCCACGTGGCCTTCTCCCGCGTCGGAAGACGGAAGAAGGTGTTGGTCAGCAGGAGACGGTTTTCCGCACACGTGCGCAGAAGAAGGAGGCCGTTATCGTTACAGCTAACGAGACTGTGGGGAGCCAGCACTCCCTGCCAGGCAGCGTGGTCCGTCCCGACGCGGGTGTTGAAGTCACCAAGGACAATTAGCTTGTCCTCTTTCGGCCCAGTCGCCAGCAAGGCGTGCAGGTCCTCGTAGAATTCGTCCTTTGCCGCATTAGATCTCGTCATTGGGGGAGCGTAGGCACTGATGGTGGTGGCAAACTTGTCTCCCCTAAGGGGCAGGCTGAGGCTCATCAGGCGATCATTTATACCCTGCGGCAGATAGGGCAGACGTCCAACGATGTCGTTCCGGATGGCAAAGGCGACAGCAGGGTCGCGTCACTCTGCCTTTGGCCGGCCGCTCCAGAAGAAGGTGTAACTGGCACCTACCTCCTCCAGCTGACCCTGCTCAGAGTATCGGGTCTCGCTGAGAGCAGAAATTTCCACCTTGTAGCGCGCCAGTTCCTGAGCGACCAGCGCCGTCCTCCGTTCCGGCCGGTTTCTCCTAGGATTGTCTAAAAGGGAACGAACATTCCAGGCTGCTGGTGTGTGGACTCATCTGAGTAGCCTGGAGGTTATGGTGACGGGGGGTGGGGACGGGGGGTATTGTTGTTAATTTGAGTTTTACAACCGCGTATTTTGCGATCTGCGAGCCACAGCCGGCTGCGGAAGACGTGATAACCAGCATTTGTTTAGGACACCTTTTCTAGCCCCTTCCTCCGCGAGAAGCCAAGCAATGCTGTCCCTAAATAGGGCTGCTCGGACATCCCAAACGGCTGCCGAACTCCAATATGGTTCACGGTTTTGTTTTAGTGGGAGAGCGACCTGAGTTAGCCTGGGCCCGCATACGGGGTTGCTGTCGCCCACACCGTGGGACTTTTTGAGAGGGAGGAGAAGGGAAGTACAGGAGTCAGACAAACCGGGTGTGGAGGCATACAGAACACCGGAGACCCTCACCTGGTTTAGCCCGCCGGTCGTGACGTTTGCCCGGGGTGTGGCCGCTGGGAAGAATTCAACTTCGAGGAGCCGCAGGTGAGAGTTGGGTACCAGTTAGAGGCGGCCACAGGAGCATTCACCACCTGTACGAGACAAATGGAGTGACCAAATGCTATCTGTGTGGTGCTACCCCTAACCAGTACCTCTTCAACCCAGGAGGTACTAGATAGGGGTAGTATCACAAATCCTGATGCAATGGGTGGAAAATTTCCAAATCGTTCTCAGCCAGCCCTCCATCATCTCCGATGCCGCCATCGATGGCCTGTCTGAAGTGGAAATCAACGCCAACCTTGATCTCCCGTCCTGTCTCCAAGATACCATCAGAGCCGTGCAGAAACTCTCCAGCGGAAAAGCACCTGGCTCGGACGCGATCCCTGCTGAGATTTACAAGCATGGTGGACCCCAACTGATGAACCGACTCACAGTGCTCTTCCAGGATATGTGGCACCAAGGAAAACGTCCCTCTGGATTTCAAAGGCACCCCCACTGTCCACCTCTACAAGAAGAAAGGGAACCGCCACCTCTGTGACAACGACCGAGGAACCTCGCTACTGAACATCGCCGGAAAGATCTTCGCCCGCATTCTCCTCAATCGCCTGAAAGCTCACCTGGTGCAAGGAATGCTCCCAGAAAGCAAATGTGGCTTCCGACGACACCGAGGAACAATCGACAGGATCTTCGCCGCTCGCCAGCTGCAAGAGAAGTGCCAGGCGATGCGGAATCACCTCTGCACTACCTTTGTGGATCTGACGAAAGCCTTTGACACGGTGATGAAGAACTTGGCAAATATGCGTCGCCGGATCTTTCGGTCTAATCCTACCGTAAAAGGAATTGAAAATGCATTGTTTTCCATGAAGGGTGGCTGCCGTCCTGATTTCTTTTACGAGAAGAACAAACTTCGAACAGCCTGCTTTACGACGTCGGCTCTGCTGGCCACGTATTCTGCGTATCCGGAGGTAGTCCAGATGGACGCAACCTACCGGACAAATTAGGCGGGGGTGTGCGTTGTACCACATTGTTGTAACTGATAAGCACGGGCATGCTCAGTTCGTGTTCGATGCGTTTGTAACTCAGGAAGACGCCCTTAGGGCACGCTGGGTTGTCAGTAAATTCAAGGAAATGATGGGGTCCGCAGCCGATAACTTACGCACGGAACTGAGGGAGCTGAGGGCCTGGAAAGAAGTATTTCCTTGAGATAATGCTTCGGTTCTTCTCTGCACATTTCATGTGCTCCAGGTGTTTAAACGGAAGGTAAAGCGCGTGTGTAATAATGATAAAGCTGAGCAAGCATTTTATCTTTTCCAAAAGGCTGTGTAAGCTGGCTCCCTTTACATGTTTCGATTAGTCATTAAAAGCATAAGGGAACGGTTCGCCGAGGTCTGGCCATACATCTAGGATTGCTGGTGGCGATGTATATGCCGGTGGGTCCATTATGCCCGACGTAAGCAATTAACTCTCGGCGACCATACTACAAATAAAATAGAAAGCCTCAATATGGTTTTAAAGCAATGGTGTAGACCCTATATGTGCGTCTCACTGATTGCGATAATGGCATTGTCAACTTCCTTGACTCAAAGGCTATTGACAATGACCGAGTAAAGGCCGATGGGTATCGCCGCCGTGGGCACTACCTGGGCTTGAAGCCACATATGGTACGAATGTGCCACATGCTGACTGGGTACGCCTCGGACGTCCTACTCGACCACCTGGCTGCTAACGCCGACGTAAGGCTTTCGAGCGATTGGGTCGACACGTGCAGCTGTCGATTCCATCATAACTGGCGGCTGCCGTGTGTTCACATCCTCAACTTCGTCGAGCAGCAAGGTATTGACCCTGTGATGTGAGTACTTATCGTGATCCCACTTTATGCGGGTTTTTATGATTTTACTTTTATTTAGCTTTCTGTGATCTTTGGCATAAATCAGGCTGGCCTCTCCACTGCGGCTTGACGCGCTCTCGGCCAAAATGCGGGGGCGTGCGTCAAGGCGTGATGTTCGGCCGTGTACGCGCACCTTCGCAATGCGCCTTGAGACATGCCCTCGCATTTCGGCCTGACGCGCGTGATCACGCCCAGAGCGCGTCAAACCGCACTGGGTAGCCCCCAGCATGAGTCATTATTTGAGCGGAAAACAAGTGCAGATGCCCCGATAGTCTTGCTGCTGCGATCGAAGCGGGCAGCCAGGACCTTAAACAATGGAACGACTTATGGCCTTACGCATCAGGGAGATGTTGTAGGCAGCGAATTAAATGTAACAAACCCCGCGTTGACCAGGTGGACTGCAAGTAAATGTACTAACTATTAGGATTTGCCAATCGCTGTCTGTCACAGAAGTCATTATTTGCACGGAAAACAAGTGCAGATGCCCCGATAGTCTTGCTGCTGCGATCGAAACAGGCGGCCAGGAAACTAAGCACGTTGAGCTCAGGAAGACGCACAGAAGGCCTGCCGAACTGACTTCTAAGTCACCGAAAGTCAGTAGGGCGGCATTTTCAAGCCGCCGAAAATCGATCTCACCTGACCACCAGACTGGTGGTGACCTGTTGACCAAATCATGCCCACCGATAATGTAGTTATTTATTTATTTCCAGTTTACAGGCCAAGGTCAAAAATATCTACAGTAGAGGGTCAAGCTGACAGTGAAAAAACTCCTGATCGTTGTTTCAGGTGTTTTCAGGAGAAAAACTGCAGCTTATTGAGTAATTAAAGTTCAGGACAGAGAAGCGTTGACACAGGTGCCCGGTGAAGAACTTCTCCATTCAGTGTTATGGATCCGGTATTCTGCACCAGCAGGTATGTCGGCGAGCGGTTGTTCGCTGTCGACTGAGAAATAAGCCGATTGAGGTCTGCAGAGCCAGCAATGAAGTCCTGCACAGGATTCAGAGTCCGTGAACGCCATCAGAACCGAAGAGAGCTTCCACAGAGTCAGCACCCAAAAGTTTTGGAAGGTGTCCTGAATGTAGAAAACATGTGACAGCTCGCGTAAACAAGGGATAGCTTTGCTTCATTTTGATACTTCTGGGTAGCTTATTCCAGATTACTATAGCATTTACCGAAAAAAACTGTCGGTATCTAACTGTGCATGCCAAAGGAAGAAATAAAAATACATCTCGATAACTGGTGCGCCGAGAGCGGTCGAGCTGCCTCAGAGATGTAAGGGGGTTAAATGTACAACTGTTTAAAAGTTTAAACAGTGAAAATAGTCCCTTCAGTAATCTGGGAAGCCACAGCGAATCAAGGCTTGTAAGCTCACAGCGTTGTTGGTAGGACAGGTTTCGGTGTTCTGAATAGAAAACTGTTTTTGTAAAGAAGTGCTGGACTGATTCTATCTTCTTTCGTTCACTAGCGTGCAGAAGGCTAAATAGAAACGAGCAGTATTCCAGACTAGGCCTGACATACATTTTAAAGAGGCTGATTCTAATATTGACGGTTTTAAAATTTCTGGCATTCACACATTCGACCTTCCAGCCTGCTGGTTTAGTGACATAGCCCTTTGGCTGCGTACAGTCGAATGCCGTTTTGCTCTGCGTCAAATCACGAAGGGGGAGACCAAATTTCATTATCTCGTGGCCGCATTGCTACTGGGTATTGCAACAGACCTCCGTGATGTTATAGACAGTCCACCTACAGAGACTCCCTATACTACGCTAAAGGAGGCCTTAATCCCCCATGTTTCGCTATCAACACAAAAACGCCTTCAGTCTTTAATTTCTGAGGAGGACCTTGGTGATTGGAAGCCAACTCAGCTTCTTTGGCGCCTGGAGCAGCTAGCTGATGGACAACATCTAGACGGCACCATGTTCAAGCAGATTTTCCTCAAGCAGCCACCCTCCTCAGTACAAGCTATCCTTGCACCCAATATTCCTGCCTCATCAGTTCAAACACTGGCCGAGACAGCTGATCGGATACTCGAATATTATCAACCACCTACTTTGGCAAATGTTTCTACTGGGGTTTTAACGACACCTATTATTGACGATATCGTCAGACGCCTGTATGCCCTCACTCTCGAAGTTTCCCAGCTCCGGACCACACGTTTCTATAACCGTCGTAGTCCTTCGATTACTCGCCGCCCGAGATCTCCCACTACAAACCAACCTACAGTTGAGGTTTTCTGTTGGTATCCTCCTAATTATGGTTCTTACGCCCATCGCTGACACTCTCCGTGCAAGACACCTGCGTTGGAAAACTTCCCTGCCCACCAGTAAGGGCAACGAATGTGGTCGGCTCACCCTCTCCCAGTTGCTTACTCCACATCTATGACAGGAGTTCCTGTCGTAATTTTCTCGTGGATACTGGTGCGGAGATCAGTTTGATCCAACCCACCTTTGACTGACGGTAAGTCAGCAAACTCTTCATTTTTCCTCCAAGCAGCTAACAACACTTCTATTAAAACTTTTGCTCAACGCTTGATTCGTTGGCTATTTACTGTCGCTGATGTTCATAATGCCATTCTTGGGGCTGATTTTATGTCCTTTTGTGGTCTTCTCGTTGACATCAAGTCCCATAAACTATTCAAATCTAAGACCTCTTTACACGGTAAATGTTCCACTCGTACCCTTTCATCACCTAATCCACGCATTTCAACAATCCCTTCGTCTACTCCATATCATCGTTTACTTTTGGGATTCCCATCTATCACACGACCCTCACAATTTAATCAAACCTATCAAGCATTATATTGTACATCATGCATCAACTTCTCGATCACCCGTGTTTAGCCGTCCTCGTGGTTAAGATGCCGATAAGGTAACCAAGGCCAAAAGTGAAATCAGTCACATGATATTCATGCCTTCTACTAATCCATGGGCTGCACCTCTACATATAGTGTGTAAAAAGTCTCTCGTTGACTGGCGTCCATGCGCGGATTACCGACGATAAAAACCTGCACTGTGCCTGACAGATATTCACTTTCCCATCTCTATGACTTCTCATCTAGCCTAGCCAGAGCAACAATATTTTCCAGTATTGACTTAGTCAAAGATTTCCACCAGATACCCGTCGCTCCAAAAACGGCGATTACAACACCGTTTGGCCTGTTCGACTTGTCACGATGCCATTTGGGCTATGCAACTCCGCTCAAACTTTTCAGTGTTTCATCAACGAAGTCCTCTGCTACCTAACTTTCGTTTTTTTTTCTATGTCGACGATGTTCTGGTAGCAAGTTCCAGTGAACATGAACACCGACAACATGTACGTTTCATTTTTAAACGATTGAGCTAATTTGGGGTTTTCATTAATGTTTCTACATGCGTTTTTGGTGTAAAATCGCTGATTTTACTAGGACAACGCGTAGATGCTTCAGGTTGTCATCGCATAGATTCCAAAGTTTCAGTCATTCGCGATTTCCCTACTCCCACTTATTTTCAACAACTACGCCGTTTTTTAGGCCTTATCAATTTCTATCGACGTTATATCCTCCTTACTAACCGCGAGTTTTCTTTCCTGTGGAGGCTTTCTATTGTGCCAGGAGGGCTCTTGCGGATACAACTGGTCTTGAACATCCCCATAACTGACGCCTCACTTTCCATCGTGGCCGTCGCCTACTATTTCGCTGTACGTGCTGCCCTCAGCGAGCGTTTCGTTTGGCCAAGCATGAACACGAATATCCGCCAGTGGACCCGTTCATGTTTGGCCTGTCTGGTAGGTCCTTTGCCAACATCTCGTGGTTGCAACTATTTACTTACTTCGATTGGCCGATTTACTCGTTGCAACTCCCATACCTAACATAACTGCAGATTCCCTTGGAACACTGGACCTCCCACTATGGCGTCCCTTCAACTATTACCACTGATCGAGGCCAACAATTTGAGTGAAGACTTTTTAACAGCCTTGATGACCTCCTCGGATGGTCTCGCAAACGCACGACAGCATGCCACCCCTCATCCAATGGCTTAGTCGAGCGTTTCTATTGCAACCCTTCCCATCGAAGGATCTGCCCTTGGTCATGCTCGGTATCCATTCGGGTCAGTTCGGGTTAGCCAGAATATCATTCGAAGATTGCAGGCCTTCATTCCATTCCCCCCGACGCCAGACGTCGCAGATGGTGTCATAAGCAGAGGGAAGAAAACTAGATTTTGCTGATTGCCCTAAGAGCTTGAGATAAATGTGGCGTATGGTTTCTGCCTTAGCATCGGACGCCATTTGCTTAGAAGGAGTAAGCAAGCTATGTTTTATGGTGCGTTTATTCTGCACAATGTTTCGTCACACCTTTCTACTTAGACGTGATAGGTTGCCATTTGAAACATTGATGAGAAGCTGTATAAATTTGCAACTGATATATTTAGCAAAAAGTAAAGTTTAGCAGGAGGTGTTGAAGCATGCTCGCAAACAATTGTCTAGTTCAAATTTGAGGAAAATCAGTCAATCTTCTTTTTAGAAGAAGAATATTCGGGCAACTGTCACACATATTCGTTGATGAAATACTCGCTTGCATCACAAAATGACTAAATCATTTAAAAGGAATGCAAGTAAGAATCTGCGAATCGAAACAGATTTATGCTTTCAATTAGCGACTCAATTAGAACCACGCAGGCATGGTTCGATTTTTTAAGGCAGTATTGTTTAATCTAGGACTTGCATAAATATAATTTTGCTATGAATGATTTAAAACCCTTACGAAATGTAAGTATGCATGTTAAAGTGTGAACTTGCAAACAGCAGGATCATAGAGTCCTGAAGATGTTTGAATATATTTCGTTTTCTTGCCTGATTTCGTTAATAGGATTGATGTAGGATTTATGCGTGCTGGTACCTAAAATAGTAAAGAAAGTGCATTTTCTCGGAAATAAATCCGGAATTTAGGGCTCTACATTTTGAAAAGATGCAGCAAATGCCCTCTTACGCTCTTTATTGTTTTCTTTTTCCTTGGCACTTCAACTCCTATGTACCAAATTATTCTACAAATGCTAGTTGAACGACGCATAGAATTCTATTTCTCTTTTCATTCAGTTTTTCTCATAGTCGGCTTGGACAAACACATTATTCTTTTTGGGCATTGCAGTTGTCTATAAAGCTCGTTGTTCATTACTGTCAGCGTAAGAGCAGACAAGTTTTTGCGAAACTAGGCAGTAAAAGGGATAGCTCCCGTATTGCCAAAAAGCTTCGATTTCCTTGAAAGTTACGGTCAATGTAGAAGTTGCTGCGAAGTTGGATTTTTGCGACATGGGGTTTTTTGAAAAGTTCAAGGTAAAATATTTGCATTTTAGTGTGTCCTTTTTATCGCACCTGGTACTATAATTATTAAAGTATTTCCCTCGGAAATTTGGTGATTGATATACTGGTAGAATTTAAGAAATACAACGGAAAACAAGACACCTTTTTATGACAACCTTTTATATATGCACTACCTCCCAAGCAAATATGTGTAGTAATGGTAACATGGAGACCAATTTTTGCTTGCGTACATTAAGATGACAAGTTCAAGTCTAATGAAAGGTTTCATATGCTTCAAACCCTTCACGTACATATGATATATTCCCAACCGTTGCTGATTTTTACTCTGTGAAAATAGAACCATTTCAAATTTAAATATTGGTGGTCCTCAGAGGAAGTATTCTGGTACTGAAGAGGGTGATTGTTGCATAACGTCATGCGCATTCAAAATATGTGACACAATACATAGGCTCTCTAAGTAACTACATAATTAGAATTGCGTGGTTGTACATTTAAAGAAGGCCTTTTGCAACAAATGTCACATAAAATACTGAGACTTTAAGCAAAACCGATTGAAGATTCCACACAGGTGCCCCAAAAATATAGGGTTTTTCAGAACATCTATATATGGCAGGGTGGATCACATCAGTTCGTTGTTTTCAGTTAAATTCATCTCTAGCACTATACTACGTGAAATAATAACTGTTTTTAAGTTTTTATTATGACGCTTGTATACATTTTTCTCGCATTTTGCAGAATATTTGTGAACTGGCCCACTACTGTCTCTTTCCAACTTCCACTTCATCGATGTGTCTGATGTCATACTATTTGGGCGCTGTGAATACTGTAAGTCTGCATGAGTGACTTCGTTTGCCTTCATTTCTGATGTTTATATATTGGAAAGCAAAACTGCTCAATTTTTGTTTCAATGCCCTTAAAATTATCTGAGCAAATAGTTCAGAATTAGTGAGCACTTTTAGAATTCTGCAGTTGACTGTTTAATTACAATATTTTAAAGAAATCATTCATACTTACACAGAACCCAAAAAATATAAAATGATCCAAATAAACTGTTCCTTTTCCAGCATACTCCTTTAAGGATGAACAGTTCAAATAATCTCAAAGATGTTTTTCGTTTAATATAGGTATTCAAATACAATTTGGCTTTTGTCAAAAGCTGCCACTCTTTAGATTCGCAATCGAACACACCATCAGGCCGGGGTAACCCAGCAGGCACTGGGTCATTAGCCCTGAAGACCCACTGCCATGGCAGAAACCATCTGGACCGGTTAAATTAATCTGATGCAGTGTTGGACAAAACACGTTTGTCGGAAAATCAGGAGAGTTATCCGCACACGGATGGCCGAGCACGATTGCAGCGGTTAGGTGCAGGAGAAAAGACGCTGGCTCTCACCCATTCGATGGGATCGGCCATATTTTCAAGTTTCACGGTGCCAAAAACCTTTCAAGAGATGACAGCCGTGAGCTACTCGAGCTCCCAGTCAAGCAAAAAGCACAAAGTTCTCCGCTTCGCATATGCTGTGGTGAGTATTCGCCTGAACTGGTGAATCAGTCACGGGGGGAGAAGCGTACGACCCACGCCTTTAGACGACAGTGACCCAAATGGCCAACAGCTAACATGGAGGATGAAATAACGGCACTTAACTACTCGTCCGTGGATGAACAAGCTATCATCGCATCAACTACGACCCCCAGTGGTGCTCGCGATAGCTGCTATTTTTAGTACGCGCGTGATCACGTGACCAATACGCACTAAAAATTCTGCACAATTTTTCCGCTATTACCCTTAACTTATACGGTCTCTGATGATGGGTACGAGGGAGAATCAGAAAATAAGGCCAGCGATCACATCAGCAAATCTTCCCCAATGTCACTAAGTGTATGCTAATATCACTGAAAACAGGCACTGGTCTCCCAAAATGTCTGTTCTCTGCTGAACAACACTAACTTTAGACAGTTGCTGGCCAAATTCGTCGAGTTTCTGTAGCCATCATCTGATTTCGAATTTTTCCGATTTCGGTGCTGAGGCCTGTGCCAATGACCACGCCCCTGCACTTGCCAGAAGCGATATTAGTGCCACTGAAGAGGATATTCTTCTTGTCCTGGTTGACCGCTCTTGGGTCGGGAACCTCTTCAGTCATTTTGGAAACGGAGACGGATTCACCGGTCAGAATGGACTGATCGACACGCATAGAAGTACTGTAGATCTTGGTAATGCGGACATCAGCAGGAACTTTGTCACCCACTAACACCACAGAGAAAGAAAAAATAATTAACAATGAGTATTTCCAGACGTCGTTAAAAAGCAAGCAATAGGTGTTGTTGTTGGGCAACACATGCCCTATTGCAGGTCCATGACATTCGGATATTTTTACGGTCGTCATTTTGAATACCAACATAAATCGGCTTAAACGACATCAGTTAATGTCCCCAGGAGTTTGGAATCCGCAGGTTTGTTGTGTCGAGAGCATAAGACTATTTACCTCTGGACAGGGGTGACTGGAATAGCTACTTTTGGCGTATTTCTCACCGCCGCGTTGGGAAGTCTTGAGCTTCGAAGTCGGCCCCAGTAAGTTGTTTAACCAGATGCTCCACAATATTAGGTACGGAGTCGTGCTTTGCCGACAGAGATCGCAAACAGTTAATATAAAGTGAGAATAGCGATCAGCAATTTATCATGAATACATGATGTGTTATGCAAATTCCCTAAAGGCTGAAACAGTTAAGCCGCTGACTTAAAATAATTTATGGGTAAGACAGCACCCCAAGCATACCGTTTAAAATGCTTTTATAAAAGGTCTCGTTTTCGTCCTCCCCATGGACCGTTCGCGTCGTTGAGGCAGAAAATGGTTAGAAAGTTTGCCTTCAACCCAGATTCCAGGAAGAATAATATCTTCCCGAAGCACATTTGCCTCCTCAATCGTTTTTAGTTATAATTATTGAGGGTTATATTGTTACACGTGAGAATATATTTACCAATCAAATTCCATTGCAGAAAAAGTCCTACCTTAAGACCTTAAATAAACATAATATAGTAGGGTGATTGCGGGTCAAGCAGCTCCAAATGAATGGACCTTTTGAGTTAAATGTTCGGGGGCCTACCGGACCCAGGTTCGACCTTCGAGTGTGCCGGCGCCTGGGTTCAGGTATCAACAAGTGATGGGGCCTAACAAGTCCACTATTGCCATTTCTGTATCCTAAATTCCCATATTATATTATTTTAAGGAGCAGTTGCTTTACCTGGTTAGGTGCGTAAGAATTTCCGGCATGATACCTGCCTGATCAGTCTACTGCAATATATTAAGTAAAAATTAAACAGGAGGAAACTGCTCTACCCCTTCGTGATTTAGGACAGTTTGCCTTGTTTGCAATGTTCTCAGTGGATCCGGATATTTTGCTTCCATCCAAGTATTATCAGAGACAAAAGGATTCTGCCTTTGAATGAATTTCGTTTCAGTTGTCTGCAAAAGCCGCAGTCAGTGAACTGGGAATAAGTAAATAGCATGATTGTATATTGACTTTCGACGCCTCTCGCCGTTCAATGCCAATGCGGCTCCCGGTGGGGTCTCGTAGCTCAGGTGGTGGGAAGAGCTCTGGCTGTTTTAAAAGTATTTCCTTTGCTGTTGTGGGTACGAAGGCTATCGCAACCCCCTAGATTTTCAAAACTTGATCAAAAGATTTTCTATAATCTTCAAGAGTTTCTGTCTACAAACCCAAAGTAGGTATTCTTTCTTTGACGTAGTAATGCATGATTGATAAAAACATGAACTGTCTAAGAAGAAGGGTTCAATCTCTTTTTCGAAGTTGGGTCTAGATACAGAGCGATGAACCTTTGTAGGAAAATATTTAGCATAACTATGGTTCGGTACGTTTAAGATAACCAAAACCACACGAATCGATCTCTAGATAAAAATATTAGCCAATAGAAGTCCACTTTGAAGTAGAAGGCATTTTTATAATCGAATTTTAATTTCACAAGCCCTTTTATATATTTAGAAGAGGAGCAAAAACACTTAAATTCACTAAATTAATTTAAAATTTGGCCTAACTTACTGGTGATTACATATTATTTCTATAAGAATGCGTGGCCGGACCAAAAGAGGATATTGAAAGGCGTTAATTGAAGAAGGATAATTGAATCTAGGAAAAGTCAACTAACTTTTTTGTGAGAAGTTGGTTGTGTAGTGAACACACAAATGGTGGAAGGCATAACGACGGATTCAGTTTGGGGAAAGGCGAAAATGGCTGGCAGATACTCATTAAGAGGATCAGTAGGTAGGTTAGGAAAGCACAAGTGGGACGTCTTGCGGTACCTTGTAGCTGGTTATGCTAACGACAAGTGAAAACGGTATCAAAAGTTGTTTTTTTCGAGAGGGCTGAACCCTGTGCGTATGAACAGACTGGTGATCTTTTCGTTCGTTTTATTAGCATCTCCCCCGACACTAATAGCATTGCTAAGTTTTCGCACCTTATGCTCACTAGCAATGTCAGTGGCGTCGAAGCATGACGCATGCGTGGCGAAGACGGTGGGTTTTGCACTGCCTGTCGAACGCGACTGAACTCCGCATTCAAAACACTGATCGATATAAGCAGTATGCGCTTTGAAAATGAAAAGCCGGCCAAGCTTTCCGAAACGTCAGTGACAATGCAAGTCTATACTTGTGAGCAATTTACACTTACAATTAGTTTTCTCATGAAACAAGAATGGCTGCATTTTCGACATTTTACATTTTTCTTGAGAAAATTATTTATCCTGACCATAAAAATAGTACTGAGAATACTCATTTTGTGTTTCCATTTACTTGGAAATCGTTCATTATCAGTTTAATGTTTTAACATATGCATTTGCACTGGTTTCACATTGTTTTCTCGATTTTTCGTTCTTTAAGAGACATTTAATAGTTTAGGTCACATAATCAACGTGTGCCATAAACTGTCCTCCCGCTCAGCGTGATAAATAACTCTTCGACGGAATTCTCTGCTATTGTCATTTGCTGCGTTTTTAAAGTACCCACGACTGTATAAAAGGCAACTGAGCCAATTTAAGCGCTGGCGCATGTTTAAATATTTACGGATGAAATATTTAGGTTTATCGTATTCGTAAACACAAAGATGACAACAGGGTCTGCCTCGCAGCAGCATTCTATGAATTAGTTACGGATCCCTGTGACTGACAGTCATAACATGCAGGAATGCATGTTATACCGCCAGTAATGTTCATCTTTGGTAACCGTGCCGTTGTCAGGGCGACAAGACCGAACGTATCGCCGATGATGCCATTTCCACCCCCTATGGTTTTCGCGTTGTTGCCGTCACTCGACTTGGCACTCAGCATTCGCCAATAGCGGCGTCGAGCCAGCCAGCTAACCAATGAAACCTCCGTAACCCTGCCAATTACCGCCCAATCGAATTCGCCCTGTGGCGTAATCGGCCAATGAGAATCCGCTTGTCATCAGTGCATGCGTATGGTTGCAATGCGTATTGACACAATAAAAGGAAGCGTTTCGGCGCCGCTATCTATCAATCGCTCGTGGTTTGGTGATTTGACGGAATGTCTCTTGCACAATCAGAGATCTTTGAGGATGAATTTCCTCTGTTAAGGAGCTGTCCAGCTCTGAACGAGATTCGCCTGGCGGAGGAAATCAAGGACTTAACAATAGAGGTAGGCATCCTTGCTCTAACTGGTCTTTACGTGCACATTTGTGCCTGCTAGGTGCAAGATGGGGCTGTTCTTCACGCCCACAGAATAATTCTAGCAGCCCGCATTCCTTGCTTGCGAGAATCCCTCAGTGGCCTACACAGCGAGCAGAATCCACTTTTAAGGTGGCCGACTGTGCCTCTGAGGTAAACTTTCCGTCCGTTTTTGATTGGGCTTACTCCTAATGCACTTTCTAGTGTCGCGACAGTGTTTGTCAGTTATGTTTACACCGGTCAGGTGGAACTGACACAAGCAAACGTGAGGGCCGTAGTGATGTTTGCCCGAATAGTTAAGCTTCCTGTCCTTGAGAACTGGGGACAAAATTTCATGGCCAAAGGTTAGTATTTCCCGGTTATTTCTGTCTAGCTGTCCGCTCTACAGAGTTACGTTCGAAAATCTGGCAACTACATGGGATTTCGCCAGTTCTTTGAATATTGACTTGCTAAAAGAGAAATGTCTCAGTCTAATGAGGCAGCGCTTTGAGGATTTCATCGCCACTGAACTGTTTCTTCGTATGCCAGCGGACACGGTGCTGAATTTGCTTCGAAGTGACGTTTTGTCAGTTGAATCCGAGGAGCAAGTTATCGGAGCCATCTCCCACTGGGTTGGTACGGGTGACAGGGCCGATGATGAGAAACTCCAAGTTCATGCTCCAGCCATGTTGAAGGAGGTCCAGTGGCATCAGACGACCTTCGAGTGCCGCAGTCGCCTGATGGAGCGCCATCCAACCTTCCAGAAAAGCCCCGAATGCCTGTAAATATATGCACTCTAGTCTTAGTATTTTGATGGAAAGTCTGCTTATGTTTCAGATTGCGAATTGGCTTGGTGCTGCGGAAAAGGACAGGGACGCCCTGTCCCTTCAACGTGAGGCCACGTCAGAGGGAAGAACGTGTTGCTGGCGTGCCTTCTGGCTGCTCTGCAGACAAGGAAGATCGAGTTGCTAAGATGCCTCGTTATGCTTACGTTACCGTCAGCCGACCACCACCACCTGAAACACATTTCTTCCTCTTTGGAAAAGATAAAAAGTTTCGGGGGACTGTCCTGAGCTATGATCCGCACCAGCAAAGGGCCGAACGAGTGGCTGACATGGAGGAGCGGTCGTGGGCGACCTTCAGTGTCGTGGGTGGTGAGTTGCTTTGACTTTGAACATTTTTTGACAGAATTTCAAGACAGTCTGCCGTCAGTTTTACTGCCCTGTTGTGTGTGTGAACATTTTATGCTCGGGATTTTTTGACAGAATTTAAAGACTGTCCGCCGTCAGTTTACTGACATCCTGTACTGCTGCTGATTTTTTTTCAAGGTAGAAAATGACTACCGTCATAGTCAACGAAGTGTTAATTTTTCGTCCTCAGCTGATGCATTTTATCCCTTTTTTCACCTCGCCCCGCCCGCCGGGGAAAAGAGAGCGTTTTCGTGGTTGGAGGACGGACGTTACCACAGAACTTCTCACGGGACCGGAGTTTCTGGTGAAAGAAGCGCGCTGGCGCGAGCGGGCTCCCCTCGCCGTTGGACGCCAGCAGCACGCAGCCGCAGTCGTGAAGACGGCGGGTGGTGGAGAAGGCAGGACGCTGTTGGGCGTTTTTGGTGGAGAAAACGAAGGAGGACGCCTTTCCTCTTGTGAAGTCTACGACGTCAGTCGGGACAGGTGAGAGAACACATTCCTTGTCTTGCGGTGTGGCGCATCGTTTTGCTTTTTTTGCAAATCAGTTCATTTTACTCTTTTCTACTTTTTATGATGATTTCTGAAGACCTTGGAGCATTTATTCATAATACCTCCCATCGTGCAAAAAATTTTGGCAATTTATAAAGTGTTTTTTATGAACCCGAATAATGACCGCCAACAGATGGTTCAACCTGCCCGATATGCGGGAGAAGAGGAACGTGCCAGCTGCTGCCTGTCTGCCCGGCGACAGTCGCGTCTTTGTTTTCGGCGGTCGCGATGGCTCCTACCTCGCTTCGGTGGAGTTCTGCCGCCTGGAAGCAGACTGGGAGGAGGCGACGGCGACCTCAGCGCGCACCGCGGACTTTTGGCAGGCAGCTGCCCCCATGAGAACTGCACGATGCGCGCTAGCAGCCACGCCCTTTCGCGGTCGAATCATTGTCGCCGGTGGATCGAATACGCAGGGAAGATTAAACGTTGTGGAGATGTTTACGCCGCCAGACGCCAGCAGCCCTCTCGGGCCAGTGGACTGAGCTGACTGGCATGAAGCAGTATCGCACCCACGTCACTCTTCTCACCTCCGCAGACGCAGTTTTTGCTCTCGGGGTGATGCTTGGGGGTAAGCACGACTGCCATCCCCTAGCTCTGCATTCTTTCTCTCTTAGTCAGCTGCAAATGTAATTTGACATGATGTTTGTGTGCCTTTTTACGTAGAAGCATTCACTGATTTGACTCTGATTTTTTTACGTATTACTTTGGTGATTGTAAGTGCCCTTAGTCACATATGTTCATTCTGGCGAATCTAATTTGGCGTGATGGTCGAGGATTTGGGTGCTTGCATTGGCTTGCTCTCTATCCCTCTGCCTTGTTTCACTTTTCCCGAAATGTTTTTTTCTAATTCTGTATTCTTATGAATTATTAAAACAAACCTGCAGACGAATTTTTGTTTAAATTCTGTAGACGCAGGAAACTCGGTAGAAACGTTCACTCCACCAACCACTTCAGCGGACTCCGACAATGACTTGACGTCTTGGGTCTGGTCGTCCAAGGATCCAGTGGAAACGCTTGACCAGATTTGGGGAGCTGCAAGTATTCTCATGTAAACGTCTGCGTTTTCTGATATGAACCTGAAATTTCTGCAAGTTACGAATAAAGAACTTGTAAATAAATCTGTGTTGCCATTTTTATTGCGAAAACGTCGAAAGGACGCGCAGTGCCCAAAGCCTGGGTTGACTGATTACCGGTGGGTCTTTCATTAAGAAATGCCAATTCGTCGAAGATTAATAAATTAGGTAAATTTACAAACCCAAAGGTGCGTAAGTTTCTGTGAGGGAAGATGTGCGACTTAGCGAAACAGTTGAGGGAAAGAGGGCCTGCATTTAATTATCTATAAGGATAAAACTCACCATCTTCGAATGATATTCTGGCTAACCCGAAATGACCAAACAATGTCCTAATAGATAGAAATGGGGCTACATCGACGCAGTGCAGGGTGCGTGTGTGTTGTTAGCCGTATGTAATTTGGAAGGCCGTTGTCATAAAATATTTTTGGGCTCCATGTAAAAGGAACCATTTTCCCTGCCGAAAGACTTCTGAGATCAGGCATGTGAACACAGGAAAAGATGCTGATGCCAAGTATGCAATTACGAATGCCCACAATAGACTGTCAGATTTCTCCTGGCACTCCATTGGTTAAATGAGGATAAACGAAGGCATGAGGGTCGCATTGATCCGTGGTCTACCTCCTTCTCCGATCTACAGAAAGAGACAATGAATTGCGTGACAGGTACCTGAAAGTGAAAAATTTGGGCGGTTTTCAAAATATGAAGAATTAATAATGTTCGAACCACTGCCGTTTCTTCAAGTAAAGAATCACCGAGTTTATCGCGCTTTTGTGCAGAACTGAAATTTCAATGTGCTACGTACGCACACGCTTTGGTTCAGTAAAATTCCTGTGACTGATTTATATAAAATATTTTTCAACATGTGTCCTAAATTCAATCGATTAGCTCCTATATTTCTCGGGGGGTCAACCCGCTGCCTTCGCTGAGGATTTGACGCAGTAAAACAACTTCACATTACTGATTTCAAGGTTATTTTACAAAACAGATGTTAGTTAATTTATTGCAACTAAAAATGCCATGCAGCACAATGAGTCTGAGTAAGTAAGCCCAGCCGCTGCATATGCGGGCCTGGTTGATGGCAGTCAGGAGGGGCCCTGCAGCCGCCGGACCGTGAGAAACCTGCATGCCTGGCAAGAGAAAATCGATTGCGCTCAAGACGAAGCGCAAAATCGATTGCAGCACGTGCACATGCAAGCGTATGGTGATGAATTTGGCTGTAGGTAATTTTACCTCGGTGCACTTACTTTGTACGTGTATAACTTGGCACAGTTTTCGTACCGATATTTCCTTCCTAGGCTATGAATTCAGAATTACTATGTAGAATGTTTTAAAGCTGAAAGTAAAAATTGTTCTACTTAGACGAACCATCACGTTTCGGGTACCCATCCTATTTTCGGAAGGAGAACTACGCTGGAAAGTAGATACGCCTGGACACAATGAATTCCCGGAGGTGGTTCATGTGAAGGAATTTCTTCCTCTGCAAGAAGGAAATGTTCCTTTAATGCCTCACATGCATTCGGGCCAGCGACAGATGGAGGCCGTGGGACCAGAGGTATGCGGGGGTTTTGGTTGCTATGCGACCATATGGCCAATAAACGCGATAGCTCCTACGTCCGAGGCTGATCCTTGTGTATATCTTTATATTTTATTGACTGGTCACTTCCGGGTTGCTAGTTTGGCGGTTTTTGAACCGGGTTCACAACTATCTTTTACCGGGCTGAGGGAAAGAAAAGGTGAAGAATTTTTGGAGTCTATTGACGACGAGCTCAGAGTTGGCAACTCTCCATTTCTCAGTTGTAATTTGGGATTAATATCGAAATTCCCTCTAGACCCACTACACCAAATTTATTTAGGTTTAGTGAAAAAGTTACTTAGTTTGTGGGTCAGAAGTCTTCGTTCTAAATCCACCGATCGTTTGAA